>JARYGA010018373.1:0-401595 GCA_030545235.1 Helianthus tuberosus | reverse complement strand
TTTGTAAGACTGTGGGGTATGGGGCGGGGGTTTGGGCATGGGTTGGCTCAAAACGCCTAAGCCACCACCCCGGGTGGGCTTGGGTTTGGGCGTGGCCCCTTTGACGTGGGATTCAGCCCGGGCGTGGGGCGGGGCTATGAGACTGACTTGGCGGGATGTGATTGGCCAAGAGCACTAGCCATGGCGGAACCTCATTATATGTGGCTTGGCCACGCCACCCCAGCCACGCCCCACCATACCCCTTTGAAATTGGGGTTTAGTCTTGGATGCCCCATACTCCACGTGTCGTACCATGCCCCCAACCCACGCCCCACCATACCCCACGGTCTAAGAGAGTATATTCATTATACGGATCAAAACTATTACATTTGTACAAAGTTTTGGTCTAAATGTGTATTTTTGTCAAACTTGAGAACCAAGGCCATAATAGAGATTTCCATACAAAGAATTTTTTATATTATAAAAAATAGTTTTTTTTTTGAATGGCTTAGCGGAATACTTGGCTCAACGGAATACCGTCCGCCCGAGTTCGAGCCCCGAGCCCCCCCTAAGGTCCAGCCCTCCCCAGCTTTCGACCGGTTAGTACTCGAACCCGTTAGCCACCCGAGCAGGAAACCGCCACAGACAGGGATTAGATCTCGAGTCTTATGTGGAAAACCTGCTCCTCCTCAGGATCGAACCCGCGACCTTGTGGTCACGTTTCCAATCCTTCATCGGAGTGGCCAACTGGGCTAGCCCAGCTGGTTATAAAAAATAGTTGTAAGTAGTTATGATTGGAGAAGAGAGAAAATGTTATTATTCTATTTTAAGGAAACATTACTAACCCTTTATAATTTTTTAATATATTTTAAAAATGATTGTGAGTGAATGAGAAAGAAAAAGTATAGAAAAAAAAGTATTATTTAATTGAAAGGAAAAAAAATTAGTTATTTTTAGTGTAATTATAGAGTAAATTTGGTGAAAGGGATATGAATGATCTTATCACAATAATTCTATTTGTTAATTGTTATTAACTTATCATCTGGTATTTGATTTGATTTCGAACGTATTAGTTACTCGTTCTCTTTGTAACACCCTGTATATTAGCGTAAATCATACTTGATTAATAAATTTGAATCATCAATGGGGTGGTAGTCGATTAACAAATCCAAAACTTTTAAATATCAGGGTTTGAAAAGGGATGTTCTTGCATGCGTTCAAGTTGCAAGGGATTTAAAAAATTATTTAAGTTAATCAACTCCATTTTGTCTTAACTAACATATCCTTTAAACCCTCTCAAACTAAAATGCAATTGACTTTGTTATCTGGTGAGTGGCTGTTTAAAACAAAAACAACGTCAACTAACCTTGCTAAAGGGATCTACCCCCTCAAACGTTACTAAAGTTTACACAAGGGGAATTTCGTTTGATGCTACTCATGCATATATTGTAGAAGAAGATATATATGAAGGTTGACGCGGGGCATCTACTAGAAGATCATGTTCCGTTAACTCAACTGGATGATCCGGAAAGTCAACTAGATGATCATGCTCCGTTAACTCAACTGGATGATCCGGAAAGTCAACTAGATGATCACGCTCAGTTAACTCAACCGGATGATCCGGAAAGTCACCTAGATGATGATCCATCGTGATGGCAGAACTGGCCGTGTTAATTCCTGCTGATTATTATTGGAGAAAAAATTGCGTGCACCTGACCTTTATATAAGCCGTGAGTGGACTGTGGAGTGCCTGTTTACAGGGGCGGACCTAGGTTATGCCCAAGGTGGGCGGGCGCACCCCTTGGAAAAAAATTTAGTGTATATTTTAGGGAAAAAATCCGACCGCACCTCTTGAAAATATGCTTGAGCCACTCATCCGCACCCCCAGCAAATAATTTCTGGGTCCGCCACTGCCTGTTTTAAATAAAACACAAAGTCAGCTAATTAACTTCGCAAATGGTTGTTTAAAATTATTTTTTGTTATTTATTTATTTTATTTTTTGTCAAACCGAACATGTCCTACTGTTTTGATTGGATGCCTTTCATCTTGGTACTTTTGCATTTCTTTCATCTTAATTTATCTTTTTTATATAAGTACCAATTATCATTTTAATCTCTTTTGTCTTTTAAAACTTATTTACCAGAGTTTCTATCAAATTGTTAGGTGTTGATCCCTTTGAGCGCAAGGATCCGATCCCCAACAATAGTGGATTAGGTGTAATTTAAGCCGTTCAATAAAAAAAGCTATTCTTCCTCCTTTAAGATTTTCTTTGAGATGTTTTGTTTCCTTATCAACTAACCTCATTTTGCTGTATATTTTTACGGGTTATACATGTTTGGTACAAAATTATGATGAAAGCTTTTGAATAATATATATACACAAGGTTTATTTGGTACTCAAAAATATTTTAACTTGCGAAAGTTTACATAGGGGATTTTCGTTAATTCGTTTGATGGTACTCATGCATATATAGTAGAAGAAGATATATATGAAGGTGGATGCGGGCGTAGAGGATCATCTGGAAAGTCAACTCTAAGATCCGGCAGAAGGTCAACAGGACGGTCAGCTGGTGGATGATATTCCAGCGGACGGTCAGTTGGTGGATCATATTCTAGGGGACGGTCAGCTAGATGATCCGACGGAAGGTCAGCTTGATACTCATCCATCGTGATGGTTGAACCTGCCTTGTTAATTGCAAATGGTTGATTAAAATTATTTGTTTGTTATTTATTTTATTGCAAATGGTTGATTAAAATTATTTGTTTGTTGTTTATTTTGTTTTTCTCAAACCTAACATTTGCTACTGTTTTGATTGGATGCCTTTCATCTTGGTACTTATATTAATTTTCATCTTAATTAATCTATAGTAATATTAAATAGGTGTCACGTCTCGAATAACGTTACTCTTCCACGGCCCTTTCCACACCTTTTTTTTGCACTACGTCACTATTCTGATGCGCGCTGACATGTAGCATAACGTCCCATTTTCAGGTCTCTCCACACCGTATGATCTTAGCTGCGATTCTTTTGCACCCTTTCCAATCAAATTGCTTAGGTCAACTAACTTCACTACTAGTTTGTGTGAACACATCACACATGGTTGTTTAGAAATAATTTTTATATGCATTGGATGACCTTTCATCCAATGATCTGTTGGCCTAGTGGTTAAGAGGGAGGTGAGAAACTTTGCTTCTCTTGGAGGTTCTAGGTTCAAATCCAGGCATAGAGGATTTTAATATTAATTTGATGATATTAACATACTAACTACAAACTCAGTTAGCGATATCCTAACCGTACGTCGTTCAGAAATATATTTTTATTATTCTTTATTACTCTCTCTTTCTCGACCAACATGATTGATGTCAGTCCCGCTAGTCATCCTTCGTTGCCAATTTCAGCGGTGCTTGCACTTAGACAGTCTCTTAGGCTATAGGGTGTGATCATGACCCTCGTGACCATCATGATCCTCCATGTCAGTGCCATGTAACTCACCTCTAATCCACCATCCAAAACCACTACCCTAAGGGTGTGGTCATGACACAAACCACTAGCCCCTTATTTATTTTAATTTATCATTGTCTAAAGAAAGGGGAAATGCTTTCTTGAAAAATGGAAAGGATGACCATGGTTGCCATGGTTTAATCCATGCAAACCATGGTGGATCAAGCAAGGGGGTGGTGTAGTCTTTCATTCATGTTCCTAGGTAGTGAATCATGTACTAACCATGACCCCCACACCCTATAGCATTATCCGTTAACATTTTTATTAGATGTTTTGTTTCCTTGTAAACCAACCTCATTTTCTTTTGGTAAAACCTCATTTCATTCTATATTCACATTGGAGTCTTTGTATACATGCATTCTATATAATATTAAGAGGAAAAAGAGAGAAACAACAAAAACACCACTACATGGTAATATCTAAAATAAAGAAAAATATATAGAAACTAAAGTACACCTTTTTATTTAGAGGCTCACATTTAACCCTTTATATGTTTATTGTGAGTGTGTAGGAAAGAGAAAAAACTAATAAAATAAGTGTTTGTAAGTATGATAGAGAAAAAGATAGAGAGTTGGATGTATGAGGATTTTGAGAAATAATTTTTTTTAGATAAAGGTGTGATTTTTAGTGTTATTATATAGATAGAGATGAAGGGTTCAATGTAAATGCTATGTTTTCTACAAATTTACAATGAATGCTATTATATGTATTACGAGACTCGTCTACGAGAATATTTGAGCCCTTGATGAGATAAAAAAATGGTTCCGACCCTAAAATCAATAATACGACGATAACTGTTATAAAATAAGTAAAGCAAAAGTAGTGTAGTAAACTAGTCAAATCTACTTACTTAAGCGAACTGTGAGGCTCTCTTACCGTGTGGTTGTTATGTTAAAAGCAAACATATATATGTATATACACACACACACACACTCAAGGGAAGGATAAATGAAAACCCACTTGAATTGAAAAAAACTCAAGAAACCATTGTAAAAACCCTATGTAACATTTTTTTTTCTAAAACAAATAGGGAATGTTAAAATTCCAAGTTACATAATATATATGTCCAAAAAATACAACATGCAGATTTTGAACATTAAAAAAAAAACCTAGTTGGCGCTCTTTACATTTTGTATATAATGCAAATATATGTATGTTGCATTTAATTTCCTGTTTTTTTTAGAAAAAAAAAAAAATCAAAATTTTACTTAGGGTTTTCTTGAGTTTTTTAAACTCAAATGAGTTTTCTTCCTATACTTCATATATATATATATAGGGATCGGTTCAAACGAAAACCATCACCAGTTGCGAGAACCGTAAGAACTATTATGGACGAATGAGAGGATGCCACTTCAATATACACATGTGTTATTTAAAGGGTAATATGGCAATTTACATCCATGCCACCTTTTCAATCGGCCGCCATTTAGCCTTTCAAACAAGCTGTCATGCAAACATCGAGGGGGAAATGATGAGTTTTACACTGTTCAACTTCCACAATCCTAATATCTATCCATCCCAATCCATATTTATACAACCCTCCTGCTAATTTCACCACACCCTCCTACTACCTTCCCCACATCATAGCTTCTACAAACACACACACCCCATTATGTATCAGGGTTCAATCCATGACGGTCAAGGCGAGCTCACTGGTGTTAATATGATCGCAGGTCACAATCGATTGGTTGGCACACCCCACATGTCACTAAATACAAAAACAAAATGTTAATTAGTAGTCTATCATTAAATGGTCGGCGTGCTTATACTGTACTGTAAGTGCACCAAAATTTGATAAATGCTAGATGCTGCTGAAGTTTCAATCTTCTAGGACTAAACTTGTATTTAATTATAAGATCGATCACAAATTCGGACAATAGGTCATTTTACTAGTCCGAATTTGTTGAATGTTCTATGTCAGTACTTGTAGTTCTTTGATTAGGTCCAAATTTGTAGTTCTTATTATGTGTCAGTACTTATTTGTTAAGTGCTGACTATGATTTCATTGTAAGGACTCTTGTGTCCGTATTTAGGATTGTATTTATACTAAGTGGTGTATGCAATCATCAATTAAATGAAACAGTAAACTTTTTGGAGAAAACTCTTGTGCAAACAAACCCTAACTTTGTGTGTTCTTCATTCACTGTGTGTGATTGTTGATTGTGAATACTCATTGTATTAATTGTTCTCTCATTTTCTACACCTTCTGTACGAGCTCTACGTTGCGGTACAAGACACGCGGTGGTTTCCGCACATCGCGTGTGTGTTCGATCGATCCGGTTCGTGGGTTCGTTGAAGGAAGACGACCTTACAAGTGGTATCAGAGCAGGCTCTATATAGAGAGTACTCTTACCATTGTAGACTTCGTGTTGGAGGGTTAGATTTTGTTCAGTTTTGTTCATTCTAGTGGGTTTTCAATTTTCTAGGGTTTTCTCACACTTTTCTCATGATTTTCATGGATTCTTCACTTGTTTCTTGATTTTTCATGATGGATTGTGATTAGGTTTTGTTTGTGAGTGTTTGTGCTTGATTTTATTGTTGAGATTGTGCTTAGATTGTGTCAGATCTAAAGGTTTTCTTCAAATTCTCTAGGTTTTTGAAGAAGATTGCTGAGGTAAGCAATCATTTGCATTCAGATATATTTTGGGATTGTTGTTGTCTGTATTTGTTCCTCTGAAGTTATTGATGACCTAGTGTGTAGTCACACTTGGGAAATAAGTTCAGAGAACTGTTTGTGCGAATTTGGATAAACCCTTGTCAGTATTTGTGGTTTTGTCCGAATTTGTTCAAATATATTGTTAGTACTTGTGAATTTCCTCTTTGTCCGAACTTGTTTCAAATCCTGTCCGCACTTATGTTTGTTTGAGACTTGTCGGCACATAACAAGTTCCTTCAGTCTGCACTTACTTATTCAGTTTGTCCGCATTTAAGGTATCAAATCTTTGTACGCACTTGTCAATCAAGTTTGTCAGCACTTAGGTTTGAATCATTGATCATCCGCACTTATATGTTCAACAATCAGTCCGCACTTAATGTGAATCATTCATGTCCGCACTTAATTTTCTGATACTGTCCGAACTTAAGCAGAATCAGAACTTGTGATTTTTAATCATTCATCCGCATTTGTTCATCTATAACTATGTCCGCACATATGATTTGAATTAGATGTCCGCACTTATTGTGGATCTAATTGTCCACATTTAGTATTAAGTATCCATTCTATCCGCACTTATTATTCAGTTCGAACTTATACATCAACTTTCAGTCCGCACTTAGGTTTTCCTACATGGTTATCCGCACTTAGTAGAATCACCTAAGTCCGCATTTGTTCAAATTTGGTCCGTACTTGTGATCTTGGTCCGTATTTGCTGAATTTTGTTGAGTTTCATCTATAAGTTTTTGTGTGAAGTTTTAACAATCTTTGATACAAAGACTCAGTGAAGATGGCAAACAATCTAAACACCGTTGTTCAAACTATCCAACACAACAACGAAGTGGGAAGCAGTGATAAACCTTCCGTGTTGTTGAACGAGTTAGATTATCCGGAATGGAATATACGGTTTGAAAGATACATCAAAGCGAAAGATTTAAAATTGTGGTTATGTATGACGTCAGGTATGGCGGGCAACCTGCTCGAACTTTGACAATTACTAGTCATCTTGCTTTAACTGATGTTGAAAGAAAGTATTACGAATGCGAAGATAAGGCAATGTCCTTGATTACGATGTCTTTACCACAATCGATCTTACACACTTTCAGTAACAAAAACTCGTCAAAGGAATTGTTGGATGGTTTGAGCGACAGATACGAAGGAAATGAGTTATTCAAGAAATGGAGACTCGATCGACTGAAAACTCAATTCGTAGTCTTTAAAGATATGAAAGGTGAATCGTTGGATGATCTGGTAAACAGATTTTACCATTTGTTGAGTGAGTTAGATTGAAGCCAACCGGGATTGTATACCGAATTCGAAAAGGTGGAAAAGTTTCTGAATTGTTTACCGATAAAGTGGAATATGTTTTCTGCCTTAATCAAAGAGAGTGCTCAATATGAAGAATTGACTCTTGATCAAGCATTCTAGAAGGTGAAAGGTTACGCATGGACCTTAGATGATCAAGACTCTGATTTCGAGAAGTTGCAAGATCCGGCTTTGTACCGTGCAAAGAAAATTGAAAAGGGAAGTAATTTAGGTGTTGCTTTCATTTCAGAAACTTCTCAAGAAGATCCTGTAAACCATAGTGCCTTTGTCGTTGGTAGCAATAGTGGAAGTACCATTGGTGGAACTCCTATATTTCATGGAACGTCATCGTCAAGTGCTAGGCCAAGTGAACCAAGCTTGAATGTTCCTAAAATCGACTCGCATAGTCTTAAGCTCATAGAAGAAAATACGGCACTTCTTGCATCATTCATGACGACATTCGAGAATTTTGCACTTGAACCATCGACTCTCGATGAAGATCTTGATCAAATCGATCAAGATGAATTGGAAGAGCTCGATTTGCAATTATGTATGATGATACTGGTGAGAAGAGCAAATAAATTTCTTCAGTGAACGGGAAAGTTTCATTGGTGGTAACACATAGACACGAATGGGGATTGACATGACCGAACTTAAATGTTAGAAATGTGGCATCTATGGTCATTATGCAAGATAATGTCGAAAACCAAAGAATAGAGAAGGCAACAATAGTCAAGGAAGCTCAGCAAGATCCAACAACAACAGTCCAGCCTCATCCAATACAACTTCTACCACTTCAACAACAACCTCATCTGATAACCTTACTCCTAAATGATTACCTACGGGTTTTCTATATGTATAAAACTCTTTTTGAAAATTTGTTTTCAAAACGACTCAGTTAATTGTATTTACCAGCGAAAGTTGACGTATTTTCAAAAGATTGAACCGTAGGTTCCGAACCTTATTATAAGGCTGGGAATCTGGGTCGGCTAGAATGAAAGCTAAGAAATTTGCAACTCCTCATGCTTAAGGCCTTTGATGTCTAAGCTTCTTTTTAATAGATCCCGCTTGTGGGCTTAGACTTGAACGCTTGAACATCTTTGTATTTGTATATATGTTCAGACACTTTTAATGTTATGAATATTTTTTACTTTAAATACTTCCGCTGCCCAGGATAAGAACTCGGCAAGGGGAATTCACCGCGGAGCTAGCTTGGTCGGGTAGCGGCTCCCGGAGTGGGATCACTCCGGCGGTTGGGAGGACCGTGCACTATCCCCCCCCCCCCACTTTTAATGTTATGAATATTTTTTACTTTAAATACTTCCGCTACATTTGTATTAAATTGTGATACTGTTTACCAATCGTCACGACCCGTCCGGGTCCACCGGTAATTGGGGTGTGAGAAAATGCAACATATAAATTACATCAAATAAGGCATAAAATCGACCCTTTTTCGGTAATAATGTTGGAAAAAGCATGTTTCTTTGTTTACTATTAATTTATAGGATTAAAAGAGCTTAAACGGATAAAAGGAACAAATTAACAGCAGAAACCAACACAAATACAAAGAAGAAGGATTGACAGGACCTGTCGAACCCCCATCCACATCTAAAACAACAAAAAAACAAAAACAGAAGCTTAGGCATGGTGCCGTGCCCACCAGGCATGGGGTCATGCCCACTCAAGATTCCCTGCAAAAAAAGACAACAGCAAAAGTCAAACCAACATGGGGTTGTGCTAACCTAACATGGGTCGTGGTCAACTCTAGGATTCGCAGAATCTGTGATAGTACAGCAAGTACACTAACCACGGGGCCGTGCTATAACACAACGGGGCGTGTTGGTACAAGACTTGACATCTCCAGTTAATGAAGGGAGAGAAAGAGAAGACCACGAGGCTGTGCTAGGTGGGCACGGGGTCGTGCCTGCCCTCTATTTTCAGCTATAAATAGAGGTGCTTGGTTCAAGAGAAAGGCATCCCTTGGCAAACCACTTCTTTTACACTTGCCATCAGTCCACCACTACTACAACATCAACACCCACCACCATCATCCATATTTCATCTTTTAGAGTGTGTAGTAGTCTCGGGATCCAAGATCGATTGTAAGAGTTCTTGTCAAACAAAGGCCATGCTTGGCTAATCTCTTAGATCACTTGGTGAAGACAAATCTTTTATGAATTACTTTTGATTTCTAATATTTGGCAACTTTTTAATTGGGTATGTATTCATGACTTTAATAACTAGTTTTTTATATTGAAAGTGAACTTTGGTTAAACATTTCTTCATGTTACTTTGATTCACTCACTCGTGTCTTTACGGTCTATATAAAGCACGTTAACTACCTGGAAGGGAGTTAGAAGGGTGTTTGGGTAAAGTTCTTCCCTCGTTCAATGTGTAGATGCTGCGAGGGCTTGGTTCAAGCTTATTAGGACTTCCCTTGAGGCAGATAGCATCAAATCAGGGGAAATAAGAACAGCTTGAACCCCTTATAAATAAACTACTGTTAAAACTTTATCCGGCCTTGCGGGACTGTATCCCTGCTGACTCAGACCAATATGGTTGAGGGTAACATCACCTTCACAAGAGGGGCCTACCACTTTTCGCATTAATAACTTATTTAATTATCTTTCAATAATCCGACCTTGCGGGACTGTATCCCTGCTGACTCAGACCAATATGGTTGAGGGTAGCGTCGCCTTCACAAGAGGGGCATGCCACTATAACTAAGATAATCTCTTAAAAAGCCCAAAGTGAAGAAATCATCAAACGATACATAAAAGAGGAGTTGGAACCAAGTGATTCCTTCTTGTCTATTTGTTTTTGTGACAACCCGTACTCTCAACCCTAATCGTCGAGAGAAGGGTATTTTATTATTTATTATTATTATTGTCGTTATTATCCTTCTTATTTATTATTATTATTATTGTCGTTATTATTATTATTATTATTATTATTATTATTATTATTATTATTATTATTGTCATTTAAATAATAACCGCGTCGAGAGAAACGTGTCGTTTAAAGACTAGCCCGAGCCGAGCATACATAATTTAACGTATACACGAGACCGTTATATTAACCGTTTTAATAAAATACGACAATAAAGGGTTTATACCCATGGGCCAAGCCCAACCTAACTCAATTAGGGGACACGGGGTGGTTCACTAGTGATAAAATCTATCACTCACAAGCACCAATCAAGTTCCGACATGTCATCAACCATTTTTCCATCACTCACAACCTTTTTTAGGCGGGGTGGTCATCACTCACCACCACACCCAACAATTTCCCCCCAACCAACAAATACCCTCACAAAATAAAACAAAACGGCGTGATAAAAATA
This sequence comes from Helianthus tuberosus, assembly GCA_030545235.1. Lineage (NCBI taxonomy): Eukaryota > Viridiplantae > Streptophyta > Magnoliopsida > Asterales > Asteraceae > Helianthus > Helianthus tuberosus. Next base: position 390,813 of record JARYGA010018373.1, on the reverse strand, counting down.
ACGAAAATTTGATTTCGTTAATGTATAACGCGTTGAAGTTTATGCCGGCGGTGGAAATAACGCGTGATGGACGGTGGCCGTGATACTTTAACGCACCGCCCCGTCGACCCTTACACACCCTAAAAACCCTCACCCCTCATTTTATTCAAATAAAACCCTAGGTCCACACATCAGCCGCACACACTTCTTCCCTTCCCTCTCCTTTGATCAGACTCTCCGGAGACTGGAGAATGGGTTCCGGCGCCCTTCCTGACCGGCAAGACTACACCCCTTGCTCCTCACCATCCATAAAACCCTTTCCCCCTTTTTGTACCATAATACACACACACATATTCCCATAACAGAGGAGAAAGAGATAGCAGCAGGAGTGGAGCGAGGTACAGATGGTTCAGCGGCGGCGGTGGTGGATGTTTTCGGCGGAGATCAGCTCAGACCATCGAGGAGTGACGGCACAGTGACGGAGGCGGGGTGCTCGGCTGTTTCTCACCGTGGCCATCTCCAAACTTCTCGGTAAGTAGTTTTGTTTCGAGTTAACATGTGTGTTTACACAAAATCCTAACCAGACCCTTTTATCTAGTAAGTGTTTGGTGGTGGAATCACCACAAGGCAGCGGCGGCGGCGGTACGACGGTGCCAGAGGCCGTGACGGATCGGGGCAGAGATGATGGTAGTCTACACCCTTACGCTTGTAGTCTACCGGTTAGTAAGCGTTTAATATTAATTCCTCTTGCAACCTCCGAAATTCTTATTCATGAACATGTTTATAGATTTTGTTGGTTAGTGATGTCGGGTTAAAACGTGTAGTAATTTATAATTATTCTTGTTAGTTTTAGTAAGTTAAACATGTTTAAATGTTATGTGTTTATATATTTAAGTGTTATGGTATTTCGTGGTTTAAACAGGTATAAACGAGGTTAAACGAGAGAAGTGAGTTGAAAATACGGGCTTTGCAAGTTAACACCAGATGAAAAACAAATGAAAGTCAATTGGTTCAAGCCCGCGACACGCTGGGTGGATATGTTGGTTCCGCAACGCGTGGAGGACCCAAAGACGGGAAATCTATTTATGTCGGTCAAACTTGTGAATTAAGGAACCAACTTTCATATCTTTTGATACATCAGCCGTTATATAGGAATTAGTGGGGGAGTTTTATGATTATTCTATCACATCTCAATCTCATAATTCCCATAAAACAACCGTCACATACACGAGAATAAAGGCACCACTTTTATGATATTTTTGAGACATGAGCCGACATACGTAAAAGAAAAGGGACGGAGGAAGTATTATTTTATTGTCTCAAAACCACTTTCATAATATGGAAGAAAAAGATTCCTAACCGACATATTTTAGGGGAATTCTTATTAATGGGCACAAACTTATTATTTAAGGAAGGAAGGTACCTATTCATAATATTCAACATTCACAACCGTCTCCAGAAAGAAGAAAAGGACGATTTCATTAGTACTTTTCCATCTCTCAAAGCTATTCAAGGATGTTGGATGGGTTTGGGATGACAACCGATGTTGAAAAGATAACCATGAGCGGCTAGGCTCTCTGTGGCTTCCTCCAGGCAAACGGTTTAGTTAGGTTTTTACGTTTCTCAGTTTATACTCAGGTTTGGATGTATTTTTGACTTTGACAACGTTATATGAATACATTGATGTGTTGGTTGATTTGAACTATTTGCATGTGTTTTTAGTTCTTGCTTTACAACTTGTTCGGTTGATGACAAAACCTAGTAATTTGTTGGGTGACATAGAGTAGGTTGACTCACACTAGTAAATAGGGTTAATCGAATTATAAAAGATCTGATGACAAAGACCTATTTTTGATTACCATATTAAATTAACCAACTTTCCAGCATCATGTCTATGTGATGGCCAATTAACTGAGTAAACTGAGTTTTGTGAAACATAGAACCTGAAGTTTGGAGGAAGTTACGTTTTATAAATCTGATATCTTTTCTTGTAGTTAGTTTTTTTTTTTTTTTGTTTCTTTCAAATAAATCAAAACCCCAATTCTAGATTAGTAGTAGTTAATTAAATAATTTAGCTAGACACTAACCACTTATTCTCCGTGGATACGAAATACCATAACACTTAAATATATAAACACATAACATTTAAATATGTTTAACTTACTAAAATTAACACGAATAATTAAAAATTACTACACATTTTAACACGAAATCACTTGGTAACTATTTATCTTCTTTTTTCTCTTGAAGTCCCTTGTGGCTCTTGGTTGAAATAATGGTTGTAGATAATCCGTTGATTTGTTTGCATTATGGGTTTTGAGAACATCAGTGGTTGATTTTATTATAAACACTTGCTATTTGAAGTTTAAATGAAATGTTTTATAATTGCAGGATACGTATTTAGTTGCAAATGATAGGTATTAGGATTGAATTGAATTGAATTGCAAAATCAATAGAACAGTGTATGTAGATCTAGAAAAGAGAAAGAGATAGTTGTATTACTGGAATTAAAGAAATGAATTACAAAATACCAAGGGCTAAGCCCTCTCTCAATGCATCATGCATGAGCCCTCAAATCTAAACAAACTTCTGCCTATCTATCATGACCTCATTTATTCCTATTTATAGAATTATAAGTTGCACTTAACCCCCTTCTAGAATAGACAAATGACAATTAACTATAAACCTGATTATGATTCCTATCATTACTCCCCCTTTCAAAACAGTCTTGTCCTCAAGACTGGGAATGACAACTGACTCGACACCCAAGCGGAGGTTTCCTCGAGAGTGACTCAGGTGGTCGACACTGCCCATGCACCACCCAAGAATGACTTGAAGGCACATGAATACCGCCAATGAAATTTGCCGAACAGGAACCCATAACAGGAAGAAAGGATTTAGGAAGTAGTTGCAATAGCTGTGATTGAACGGAGGAGTCGGCCACGAAACCCAACAACAACGTCACTGCAGAAGATTGCTTCCCCCGATCAAATGGAGTGAAAACCCGAACCGACGAAAGAATATCAGCCAATTTGAGAGCAGTTTCAACCTGAATTTGGAGGCCCGAACAGTCCGCAATGTAAATCGGAGCTTGCAGAATAGTCGAACTATTAGTAAGCGGGGCCTTACAATCCACTGCAGCAGAAAGTAACTTCGAAACCTCATAGAAGTGGCGATTATCACTTGAAGGTGGAGTTGGATATGGAGGAACATATGTATTGTCGGAAATCTCGTCGTGTATGGTGAAAACAGGGGCAGAAGACATAGGTGAAGATAGAAATGGAGCTGCAGGATAAGCTTTGCCACCAAACAAGCCCAGATCTGGAGACCCGGCCCAAAACAGGTTTTCTGTTTAAACCATGGCCCACCACTGTTCCTGAGCCCAATTTTTCTTGTAAATCTACCGTCATAACCCTAGTTTCCCTAAATTCTGATAAACGTGAATCTGGAGGTCTAGTCGACATCAATTGTTCATGCTTACTCCAGCGTTCTTCAGATCTGGCAACTATTGCCTCCAATTGCGCTACCAGAGATGGAATACCACCAGACAAATCTCCATCGTAAGCAGATTTGGGACCAAAATCCCAATCGAAAACAGATTTGGGACGAGATTGGGTAGGTACCTCACCGAAATTGCCTCCCGAACCAAGCGACCCAACAACAGTCTTCAATATGGCTAATGTCGAGACCTCCGGTGCCGATTTAGCTGAAACATAATTCGGAGGTCCAGGATCCACGAAGTCAACATCGTAAAACTGAACAAGCATAGGAGCAATGAAATCTGACCAGGTGAGGAAATCACTTCTAAACCAGGAATTGAACCAATAAAATGGTTCCTCATCAAAGGCAGCCATGACATAGGAGAAGCGCTCGCTTTCATCACAGATGTGATAATGGAGAAAAAACCGTTCAGCTTGACAGATCCAATGAGTAGGTGCAAAACCAGTGAAACGAGGTAAATCCATTTCTTCCAAAGCCATCTATGCGGATTGAGGGAACCGGCAGATCCAGCAGAAGCAGAAACTAGAATTTGGAGGAGAGCAGAGGTGAGGCAGGTCGGACCAATGATAGGTATTAGAAATGAATTGAATTACAAAATCAATAGAACAGTGTATGTAGATCTAGAAAAGAGAAAGAGATAGTTGTATTACTGGAATTAAAGAAATGAATTACAAAATGCCCAGGGCTGAGCCCTCTCTCAATGCATCATGCATGAGCCCTCAAATCTAAACAAACTTCTGCCTACCTATCATGACCTCATTTATTCCTATTTATAGAATTATAAGTTGCACTTAACCCCCTTCTAGAATAGACAAATGACAATTAACTATACACCTGATTATGATTCCTATCACAAACTGTCTTGGTGTTTAGGAAATTTTTATTATGAACTAGGTATGATAAATAAGGTTTGCTGAACATATAGATTTGAGATTTGTTTTGCAATGTTGCATCCCTTGTTGTTTTGAATTGTGAAATGAAAGTATGTATATATGCGTTTGGTGACAAATTGTCTATGTTTGTTAATTTACTAAATTGGAGATTTTATATGTATGTCATGACTATGAAGATTTGTCTGATGATATGATATTGCTGTTGTAGTATGTGTTCATCATCGATTGTTTGCATTTTCGTGACTCTCGGCTATATACATAGATATTTGTTAAACTGTTTTGATAGACTTTTGCCAATGGAAATTGAATTGGGTGTTTATAATTTGCATGATTTGTATTTGATTAAAAATCTGCCACTTGATTTGTTAACTATTAATGGAGCGATTTAGGATTGGTGTTCGAAATATTTGTGTTGTGTTTTAATCAGATAAAATTTACTAAGATATGGTTTGGATATATTGATTTGCCGCACACTCTTGGTGACCGTACACTTAACTTGGTCGCACACTCAGCAAAATGAACCGCACATTCCTGTACAGGCAAGTAAAGCACGAAGTACAACCATGAATAGCATGACCACATACTTCCATATGATACAATACTCACACCGCACACTACCATCCACACACTTCATGAAGCCATACACTTCTGACCGCGCACCCCTACGCCGTACAATGTTGCTCATGCTGCACACTCACATTGAGACCGCTCACCGTACACTGGACCGCACACTCATGCACATTGGGTCAGTACCTTGATTTGGGCCGCACACTAATAAAAGTCCATGACTATGTTTAAACCGCACACATATACAATACATTTGAATTATGATAAACTGTGATGATAATTGTGAATGTGTATACATGTTAGTATAACGTACTGTAACTGTTATTTGAACACTATGTGTTAGATACGTGTAATTAATACGTGATGTTACTTGCATACGAACCTAACAAATATTAGTAACCATAATAGGGTGTGGTTGACCAACCTAACACAAGTAAATTGTCTACCGAGCAAAGCAAAGGTGAGTTCACCCATTTTACTTAAAGCATGTACTTCCCTTGTTTGGGAAACATACAACATTTTCCCTGGTTTGGGAATCAGACAACACTTTCCTAGGTTTGGGATTGCTTACTATTCCTGGTTTGGAATACAGTTAATTACTATTTATATTAGATGCAACAAGTGTACTAAACGAAACTCTATCACGAAGTCCTCACTTTCTATACCGATTAGTCATTGGAGCCTGGCGAACAGGTTATTAGTTGATAGCGCTATTAGGTTTCACCAACCTCACACCGTGCCTGGATAGTATCGGGTGTGAACTAATGGACCTAGGCAAACCGTCAATGATGATAGACGTTGACAAACGGGGCAACAACGAAACAACAGGTCGCTCAGTATTCGGTATTACGTAGTTTAGTAGCTTACATATGGGGTAGCTCCCCATGGCATGATATAAATGAGTAATTTAACAACAAAAGCTTTTGGAAATAAATCTGGAAAACTGTGAACTCGTGAACTCGCCAACTTTATGTTGACACCCTACTGCATGCTTTGCAGGTTGCTCGTTACAACTTAGGACGGACATTGCAATCGTCCGGAGTGCGTGGTTTGTAAGTCTCATGTTAATACATAATTAAAAAACTTGTGGTTTTAAGTTATAAAAGACTTTTCATTTGTTGGCTCATGTGATCCTTCGTGAAGAACAGATGATACAAAGCCAAACCTATCTGCAACAGCTGATCCTGAATAACAGTGCTTTGAACTCATTTTCCCTCCAATGGCAGTGGCATCCAACATCTGTTAATCTCTAAAGTCTGCTGATACTCAAAGTCTGTTATATACAAAGAACTGCTGAAGTCTAAAATGTGTTGATGATCAATCCTCTATTGAAGTCAAAGAACTGCTAGAAGTCAAAAAAAATGATCAACCTTTATGGAAAGCACTGCTCAGTCTTCATCAGTGGTTGAAGCCCATCAGCGGATTGCATTCATCAGTAGTTTGATAATCAGTGTCTAATGTAACAGTGTTTGTAATTAGCAGTGCTTAGAGGTTGTTAAGATTGTTAGCTGTCACTGTCTAGGTGATGTCAGCAAAGATGCTACAGTGTTTAGGATTGTACTATAAAAAGACAGTGCCAATACTGTTTTATTAGCTCTTTCACACACTTTCATTTTGTACGAACTACATTCTGAGCTCAGGCTGAGGGGAGAAAGTGTTCATGCATACGTTGAATCTTTTGTAATCAAATCGTTCGACACAAAGTATTTACGATGAAAGCTTTTCTTTCCTTGTTTGTGTTATAAAGTTTTTCATTCATTCCGCTGCAATTATTCCTCTATTTATCTCCTTCATCTTACATTTCTTATAAAAACAACACAAACAAGTAAACTCTGATCCTAACAATTGGTATCAGAGCATAGGTCAGTCAAATTCGATTTAACAATCAATTTGACATAAAAGATCTTCTCAATTTCATTGATACCGTGTTGTTCGTATTAGTTGAAAAATAGAGTATAAGCTTAATCACGTTCAAAGTTGATTATTGAAAAATTTCTGTAAACAACCAAAATGTCTTCAGAATCACAAGATCCTCACAACACCGGCACACTGTACAAGCCACCTATGCTTGTTAGATCTGAATACAATATCTGGCAACGTAGAATAGGCCATTTGTTAGCGCAACAAAACACCGGTTGCTGGAAGTCTGTCATCTTTGGACCTCATGTTCCAATGGTGCCAAGTGGAGAAGATCCCAAGGTCCAAGTACCTAAAAGTCCTGAAAATTACTCTAAGCAGGATTTTTAGAACATTGAGCTAGATGCTAATGCATTCAGTATAGTGGCCACAACACTACCCAATGACATATATGCTGGCCTGTTACATTGTAATAGTGCAAAAGAGTTATGGGATGCACTCAAAGAGCAATTTGGTGGGACAGAAGAGGTTTTTGAAAACAACAGAGAGGTGTTAAACCAACAATACAAAACATTCTGTCATGTTAAGGGAGAGTCATTAACACAACAGTTTGAAAGGTTTAGTTATCTGATTAGTGAGCTAAAACTGGTTAATGTTGAATATGCTAAATCCACTTTAAATAGTAGGTTTTCTTAGATCATTACCAGAAAAGTGGGACACTATAGCCTTTGTGACCAGAAATTCTGTGGGGTTCAAGGATTTAAGTCTGACCCAACTTCATGGTAGGCTTCTCACATATGAAAGAGAGCTTAACCAGAAAAAGAAGTTGCAGGAATCTGAAAAAGTTACTGATGATTATACTTTTGGTAACACAGCACTTTTGGGTCAAGAAGAGGCATCTGGTGGTAGTAAGGACCAGAGTTATGATCATTATATTGAAATAACTGCAGGTGGAGCCTTCAACTTTGAGCCTTACTCACCTAATTATGCTTTCACAGCTAATGGGGAAAACCAGATCTCTGATAACTTATCCTTTGAACTGAATGACCTCCAACACTTTGATCCCACTGATCTGGAAGAAATGGACATTTTGCATCAGCTTGCCTTGTTGAGTGTTAGAACAAACAAGTTTTATAAAAGAACTGGTAGGAAGTTTCCAGGATTGCGTGGGAATTTGAAGGTGGAGTTGGATAAGTCAAAAATCAAGTGCTACAAGTGTAATAGGCTTGACCATTTTTCTAGGGAATGTAGGAGTCAAAATAGTGGACCAATCATCACTCACCCTAGCCCAGGACCTCAAAACACTCAAAGCACTGTGCACTATTCCCAGTATACCCCTGCTCCTCACATGCAAAACACTGCCCATTTTGCACATCCTGTAAACACTGTTCCTGTGCAGTATGTCCAAACCACTGTTCCACATATTCAGTATTTTCAAGCCCCTGTAACTCAGGTTCAAGTGCAACCTGCACCACAACAAGTTGCACAAACATCTGCTCCAGCAGATGCTAATCAACGGAGTTTCTTTACACATGGCTTTGTTGATTGGAGAAGTATGCCTGAGGACTTAACTAATGGAAATATTGCTCTAATTGCTAATCCTTATGTTTCTCCTGATGAATTTTGTTTCATGGCATTAGAGTCAATACCAGAAGGGCAAGAATCTGAGGAAGTGGGGTCTAGATCTGAAGAGGTGGAAGAAATTGCTGAAAAAGTGGTTACAACTGTTGTTGGTGAACAGATGTTAGAAGAGAAGGGAAATGAACCCCTGTTGGAACCTCTTGCTGGTCCATGGGATGCTAGTGTTTGTGAAAATGAATGTGACTGTGCCATGATGACTGCTTCTAAGGTATCACCTCAGATCTTAAAAGATTTGTGTTCTGATAAATGCATTATTGCTTTTGCTAACTTAAAAGAGGTGAATGAAAACCTTAGAAACAAGATTTTAAAGATGAAGTGCAATTTGAGAAAACTTTTAAAGAGTTGAAAAACAAATTGTTTGACAAAGAAACTGAAATCAGCAGCTTGAAACATGAACACAGCATAACCAAAGACCAACTCCAAACTATGGTAGAAAAATACGAAGTTTGCAAAATGGAGCTTTAATCCACCCAAATCACTTGTGAAAAATGGGCGGAGTCTTGTAAAGGTTATGAACCGATGTTGGAAACGCATATCAAGAGCAATGTGAAGTTCGGCATTGGCTTTAGAAAACATGACCAAACTTCTGAAAACACTGCTGAAATTGAATCTGGCTTAGTTGAGGTGATCCCAACAAACATACAAACATGGTTGGTCAAGAGATAAAAGTCACTGATAACAATGGAAACAAAATCATTTTAGAAAAACCAGAAGGGTCATCAACCTTTGAAGAGATAGAAAAATATAAATTCAAATCCACCTTGTCTGATGAGTGTGCCATCCTTGAAAACTTTAAGCCAATGGATTTTTCCACAATTGAAAGGTGTCAAAGCACCCAGGGCTAAAGTCATTCATCTGAAAGACGTCCCAACAGAGGTTAAAAACTCTGTTGAAAAGGAAGTTGAAAAGAGGAAGAGAAGAGAAAAGGTTAAGAACCTGTTTTGTGATTTTTGTGAGAAAAGAAACCATGCTACAAAAGACTGTGTTCTTTTAAAAGCTTATGATATAAACAAAACAAGTGCCATTGAGTCTGCACCTAAGTGCACAATTTGTGGAAAAACCAATCATTTAACTCAAGAGTGTGTGTATCTCAAACCTTTTGAGGTTAAAAAAAGAGTATACATCAAAAACACGGGAGAGTTCACAAAAACCTACCCCCAAGAACAAACAGACTTTTGTGCCTGTCCAAACTGCTGTTACAAAACAGTTGAACAAAACCTCTGCTCCCAGAGAGGTACAAGTGACAGATGCACCACCATCAAACTAGTTCCCAAGAGGACATGGTCAACCATCATACCAAAAGGTCTCTCATGCTTATGAAGCCTACAAAAGGCCCTCTAAGCCCAAAGTGAGTAAGCATCCTTTTGGTTATCAACATCTGACAGGAGATGGTCCACAACAGTGGTTATAGAAAAATGCTCAAAAACCTGTTCAAACCCTTGACTTAACCACTGTTCATGCTCCTGGACTTGAGGCTGACCTATCTGTGACCCCATCCAAAGCCAAGAGACCCACCTAAACTAATTTGTTACTTGATGTGCAGGGAGCTTCTGCATGCTTAGATAGTTTATGGTATGTAGATAGTGGAGGCTCCAGGCACATGACAGGATGTAGATCCCTACTCAATGATTTCAAAACCATGGAGGGGGTGATATATCCCTTGGTTACAATTCAAAAGGGAAGGTGTTGGGGTCAGGGACAGTGCAGGCTGGGAAGCTTAAGTTTGAGAATGTCAATCTTATCGACAATCTTAAGTTTAACCTCCTTAGTGTTTCACAAATGAGTGACAAAGGCTATGGGTCATTCTTCACTAAGGATAACTATAAGATTGTTAGGCCAAAAATGGTGAAAAAGATTGAAGAAATCATAGCCGGGGGTAAAACACAGCTTGTTGCTCAAAGGAGTGGCAATGTGTATGTGGTTGATATGTCAAACGATAACCCAATGGCTGATGCTTGTCTGTTCTCAGCTGTCTCTAACGAAGAGACAGAGTTACGGCATAGGAGACTTGGGCACACAAATCTTAAGACTATCACCACACTCTCAAAACAAGGCCTTGTAAGAGGTCTTCCACAAAAACTTTTTACTTGTTCTGAGCATTGTGTTTCCAGTCTAAAAGGTAAGCAACATAAAAGCTCTTACAAGTCCATTGAAGAGTCCAAAACAACCAAGTGTTTGCAAAGGCTGCACATGGATTTGTTTGGCCCAGTAAAAATCATAAGTTTGAAAAAGAAAAGATATTGCTTGGTCATTGTTGATGATTTTTCTAGGTTTACATGGACTTACTTTCTACACTCTAAGGATGAGACTGCAAGTATCTTGCAACACTTTGTTAAATAGGTTGAAAAGCAATTTGACCTGCCAGTGAAAATCTTTAGAAGTGAGAATGGAACAGAGTTTAGAAACAAGGAGTTGGATGAGTTCTGTGTGGCAAAAGGGATTGTAAGGCAGTATAGCATCCCAAGAACACCATGACAGAATGGGGTTGTTGAAAGGAAAAACAAAACTTTGATTGAAGCTGCCAGTACAATGCTTGCAGACTCAGGTTTACCCTTAACTTTTTGGGCAGAGGCTGTAAACACTGCTTGTTATGTGCAGAATAGAGTTTTAATAAACCCCAGGCATCAAAAGACTGCCTATGAAACTCTGTTCAAAATCAAACCACTGATCTCCTATTTCAAAATATTTGGTTGCCCATGTCTTATCCTAAACTTAAAAGATTCAATTTTAAAATTTGTAGCCAAAGTAGATTGTGGTTACCATCTGGGATACTCAACCACAGCCAAGGCCTATAAAGTGTTTAACACAAGGACTAGGTATGTGGAAGAAACTTTGAATATGAAGTTCAATGAACTTCTATCACTGACAATCCCAGCAAACCCTGCTGAACTGTTTGACCTTGATAAATTTACATTTGAAGATGTGTCTGTCAAGACTAACCCTGCAGGTACCCCACAATCTTTTCCACAAGACTATGGATGTGATATTGTGATTCCACAATACAAAGTCACTACCACCATCAGAGAAGTAGATGTTCAAAACAACTGTCAAAACTCTACCACTGCTGAATCAACAGTTGTTATCAAAACTCTACCACTTCATCATCTCCAATCTCTATTGATAAAAATCCATCAACAGTGGATAAAAATCAACATTGTGCCACACCCATTCCACCTATTCCTCCACCTCCATTTCAAACAGATGTTGGTTCTTCAAAATTACCAATAGATGTTAGCTTAGATGAATCACCTTTGCAGCCTTCACCTCTCAATGCCATTGTTCCATACAAGGGGGATCTAATCTTCCTTAAATCTCATCCACCTGATCAAGTTATTGGCAACATCAATGAAAAGGTTCTCACAAGAAGTCAATCTCAAAATATTTGTCTTTTTGCAGGATTTCTATCACTCCATCAACCAATAAAGTACCAAGAGGCACTGAAAGACAATAGTTGGGTAGAAGCCATGCAAGAAGAGCTCCAATAGTTCAAAAGACAAAAAGTATGGGAACTTGTACCACTGCCAGAGGATGTAAGTCCAATTGGCACAAAGTGGGTCTTCAAGAACAAAACTGATGAAAGGGGCATTGTTATCAAAAACAAATCTAGGCTTGTGGTTCAAGGTTATAGACAAGAAGAGGTAATAGACAAGAAGAGGGAATAGACCATGATGAGACATTTGGTCCTGTAGCAAGACTTGAAGCCATCAGATTGTTCTTAGCCTTTGCTGTCAACCACAACATCAAGGTGTATCAAATGGATATAAAGTGTGCTTTCCTATATGGCAAAATCCAGGAAGAAGTATATGTTTGCCAACCTCCTGGTTTTGAAGATCCTTTTTATCCTAATCATGTCTCCATGCTCAATAAAGCTTTGTATGGCTTGAAATAAGCACCTAGGGCCTAGTATGAAACTATTTCCACTTTTCTAATCTCCATAGTCTTTACAAGAGGTAAAATTTATGTTGATGACATCATCTTTGGAAGCACATGTAATTCCTTGTGTGAAGAGTTTAGACAACTCATGACAGCAGAGTTTAAAATGAGTGCCATGGGTGAACTCCAATGCTTTCTTGGTCTCCAAGTTAAGCAATTGCAAAATGGAACTTTCATTCATCAAAGCAAATATGTAAAAGATCTTTTAAACAAATTTGACATGAATGATTGCAAACCATGTAGTACACCCATGGCAACCACAAAGCTTGTCATGTCTAATGAAAAAGATAACTTGGTTGATCAGAGTTTATATAGAAGCATGATTGGGTCTTTATTGTACCTAACTGCATCAAGGCCAGACATCATGTTTGCAGCATGTGTCTATGCCAGATCCCAGTCTAATCTCATTGCTGTAAAAAGAATATTCAGATACATAAAAGGTGCTCCCACACTTGGTATCTGGTATCCTGCTAATGAGAATGTCAAGCTTCCAGGTTACTCAGACAGTGATTTTGCTGGATGCAACACTACAAGGAAGTCTACATCAGGAGGGTGTCAATTCCTAGGAAATTGCTTAGTGTCTTGGCAAAGCAAAAAAGCAAGCAGCTGTTTCCACATCCACTGTTGAAGCTGAATATATTGTTGCTTCAAGCTGTACAGCCCAACTGTTGTGGCTTCAAAACCAATTACTGGATTTTGGTACAACTGCTCTAAAGACTCCTCTCATATTGGATAGTCAAGCAGCTGAAAATATCATCAAAAATCCAGTTTCCCATTCAACCACCAAGCATATTGACATCAGACATCACTTTGTGAGGGATTGCTATGAAAAAAGGTTTGATTTCTCTGCATCATGTTCCAACAAAAGATCAACTTGCAGATGTGCTAAAAAAAGCATTAGACACATCTACCTTTGAAAGTTTGATCTCAAGAATTGGCATGCTTAACTTGGACTAGAAGGCAAAATCTTCTTTTCCTTGAATAAAAAGCATTAAAATGTTTTTAGATAATAAAAAATCCATCCTTAAAATTAGCTTAAAATGAAATTTTTTCATAAATCCTTAAAAGTTTGTCCATATCCACTGATGTTTTAAACCTCTGATTGGTTGAAAATTCACCCACTGCTGAAAGGCAACCTCTGTTTCTCATTTCCTTTGTTGACCACTGTTGACTAAACAACTGTCTATCAACTGATAAACAAAAATCAGACACTATTCTCACATACACTGTACCCAACCACTGTTGTTGCCCAATAGTGGTTTCCAAACAACTGTCATCCACTTTTTCATCAGAGGTTGCCACGTGGGCAGATGTTAACCGTCCGATCTTTAAAACCGCTGCCACATCAGCATTCACTTATTCCCTTTTATAAAACCTTGTTTAATTCCCAAACAGAGCTTTTCTCACTGTATCGAATTCAAAATTCTCCAAAACGGTTTCCATCTTCTTCTTCACTTCTTCTTCTTCTTCTTCAACCATTCGCAATTTCTAAACTCCGACCATGGCTCTAATCATCAAACATCCTCATAACTACCTTTGTACTTTCAAGAAAACCGATAAAAATACCGACTTTCATTCAATAATTGACATCTTATCATCCTCAAAATACAAAGCACTCCTCACTGCTGATGCACAAATCTACCAAGACACACTCCGTGATTTCTGGGCTAATGCAAACATTGAAGAACAAAACAATGAGCCATTTGGAATCACTTCAAAAGGCCGAGGTGTACTGGTTGCATAACCGCCACCACCATATCAGAAACATTTCAGATGAATGAATTGGCAAGTAAAACTTCTTTCCCTAAAAATGAGTTTCAAACAGACTTGATTGAAAGGGGTTATGATGGACAGTTGAATAAAGCCACCATGTTTAAACCAAATTTTCCACCACCAATGAAATTCCTGTTCTATACCCTTCTAACATGTCTTTGAAACAAAACCACTACTTTTAATGAAATACCCCTGAAAATTCAGTACTTGGGGTATGCAATTCTGACAAAAAATGATTTTAACTACACCCAAGCATTGTTTACTGATTTGGTTAACAATTTAAAAAACATTAAAAATGGGAAGAATGCTGCCTTTCTCATGTTTCCAAGATTTTTGAGGTATTACTTGCAATAAGATGTTCCTTAAAAAAGCTTTTGAGCAAGGAACACCTTTCAAAATGAACAGTCTTTCATCAGAAACTTTTACTCGCCTAACGGCCAAAGAGTCAAATGTTTCAAAAACAAAAGCAAAGAGATCTGAGCAAATTTTAGATGAGTCCACATCTGCTCCTCAAACCTCTGTTGTTGAGCCCACTGCTCATGGTGATCACAACACCACAACCACTGCTGTGATACCCCCACCATCAAAACCCAAAAAGACCAAATCCAAATCCAAAAAGCCCACCAAACCCACAAATAAGGGTCCTCTGGAAGATGAGATCCCAGAGGTTAACCCTGTGATAACACAAATGTCACTAGAAACCACTGTTGCTACTTCCTCAAAACAGTTGGAAATATCTCAACCTGAAAACCTAACTCCTCATGCTTCCTCACAAAAGGAACATGTTCTAATCACAAGGACACCACAATACGATGCCATACCCTCATTTGAGAGTATGCTCAAAAGCCCTTCTCCCGGGGCAATGTCTCTTTCAACACCACTCCCTTCATCTCCTATTCCACAAACCTTTATACCACTATTTGAAGCTATTGACAATCAGACAATAAGCAGCCCCTCTCACCAACACATTATAGCTTCAACAATAGATGTGTCTGAACCTGTTCAAATAGCTATCCCACAAACAGTTGAGGATTTCACGAAATCCTAGTAGGTATTTCAAGTGGAGCAGCTACTACAAATGTCAAATCCACTGATTTACATTTGGACAGTAGTTTCATTTCTAAGACTCCCTTGAATGCAACCACTGCTGTGAGTACCAAGGTATCCACTACTGCAGAGGGAAGTCCTCAGTACCAAGACAAAGGGGCATATGCTAATGATGATTTGGAGTCCACTCCTATCACAAAAGCAGATACAACCACCTCTGGTGGGAATTCAGGTGATCCTATTAAGTTAGGTGATGAATTAAAATACAAGGATTTGACCGAAAGAATGTCATCTATTGAAACCACTGTTAGTGAAATGAAAGATCTGATGAAACAGTTGGTGGATGCTTCCAAAAGTCAGCCTAGTCATCAGCAACTATCCAAGGAGCTTTGGAATTCTGTGCAACCAATCTTAGCAGCTCAAAGGGAATTGGCTGAACTTCAACATAACTCACACATGGAACTGATCAGAGTTATGGTTGAAGCTAGATACAAAGATACTCAGGCAGATATAAGGGGTATCAAAGAATCCCTTGCAAAGTTAACGGGCACCTCCCCTGCACCTGTGTTTGAAAAAGATGATCAAGATGATGCCAAAAAGGGGGAGAAAGACTCCATGAGAAAACTTGATGTTAACCCTAAAGCTAAACCAAAAGGTCAGCCAAAACAAAAGCCAGATTCTGCCAAAGACACTTCTGCAAAATCTCCTTAAAAATCTGATGCTGGAAAGAAAAAGGGAGTTGGTGAGACCCTTAATAAACAGACAGATGAAGAGATTTTGGCAAAGTAGAAGAGAAAAGACACAACAGAAAGCAAAGCAGATGTTTGGAAGCAGGAAAAGGAGAAAAAGATGAAAAGAGAAAACAAAGCACAAAAATATTTGCACTTCTGATAGAAGAAAATCTTTCAGAAATAACAGACCACCATTAGCCACATTTCCCAAAAGAACTGCTGCTTCTAAAATGCCAACCACTGCTGCATCCAAACCCAAATCTTCACCCCAAAAACCATCACCACAAAAACCACCTTAAAAGAAGCAGAAAACAGCTTCATCTCCACCACCATCCTCCATAAAATCAACAGATGTTGATGCATCGAAAGCATCAAAACATGTTAAGGCAACAACTGTTGAGACACCAGTGGTTTCAATAGTTGTTAGTCAATCCACTGCTCCCATACATTTTGATCCTCCACCATTAACACAACCACCAACACCTCAAAGATTCCCCTCACAGTCTACCTTCTCACCTAAACCACCTTCTCCATAAAAAACTCCTCCTCCTCCAAAGTTTGCCTATGCAAGAAAAAGGAAATTTGTAGTACTTGAAGAAGAAAAAAAAAATTCCAAACCCAATTCCTTTATCATCTGCTCCTGCTACATTCATTCCATCCTCATCATCTCCACAAACAAACCCACTTGATCATCCACCCATTGGTTACCTACCACGTGGCATCCCTTTGGCAACTCAATATCCTCTAAAATTGCTTGAAGTCCAAGATGAAATGATACAATTTTATAAGATAGAGGATCCATCTAAAAGAGCCTTCCCATCTCTGTATGGCTTCAGAACACCTCAAAATATGGATGAATACTTAAAGTTGAAAGCCAACCAAGCTCAAAGTATAGCCAAAGAAGAGAGTACTTTAAGTTCTGAACTTCGAGCTTAAAGTTGAAAGCCACCAAATGCTGAACTTCGAGCGGAACTAAGGGTTGACTACTTGGATCTCATCATGAAAGATAAGCCCTACAAAGCTAACAAGTCTCAGTTCAAATATTGGCGTCTAGATGCTCTCAAAGAGGAAGTTAAAAGAATTGAAATGATGAACAAAGATCCTAAAATGAAGAAATCTGCACCCAACTGGAATAAATTCAAGAAGGTTGATGTAGATTATGCATTGAGTTACAAAAGAAAGAGAGCAGAGCTTGTTGCTGCTGGATATGGGTCTGCTAGATCAATTGCAAGATGGTCTAAGTAGAATGTTAATGATACCTATAGAAGGTTAGAAGAGGTCAGAAAGACAGATCCAACTGTTCCTCAGAAGCTAGTATATACTGAAACCACTGCTGATAGGCCTCAACAGACCCATGCCCTTAAAAAGTTGTTCTCATCATCTGCTTTACCCATCAGTGCCTTGAATCAACTAAAAAGGCAGAAGCAGATTGATGAGGAAGATGAAGAAATGTATGCTGAACACAGAAAAGAGGCCATCAGAAATCAACTTCAATTTGGATTGGATGATGCTTCTCAACAACTTGCTGCACAAATATCTGAAACAATCAAAAAGTTGGCAAGCAGACCTCAATCCCCAAACTCATCTCAAATAAATCTTATCCCTAGAAAGCCAACAGATCAAAAAATACTAAAGTGGAAGTCTGAAAAAGATACCCACGTATTGACTCTAATCAGATCTGATGGTAAAGTTGAAAAGCTATAAAGGGAGGATGCATTTGGTCTGAATGCAAGTGACCTTCAAGATTTATTGAACCTTCAATTTCACAGGGATGAAGAAGACACAGATTCTTTGGATTTTGAACTCCAATTCAAAGGGAAAATCCGGGAACTGTTGATGAGTAAATAAAGATCAGAGAATAATGAAAAGTTTTGGCATCATCTGTTCTAGGGGGAGATTGTTGGCTCATGTGATCCTTCCTGAAGAACAGATAATACAAAGCCAAAACCTATCTGCAACAGCTGATCCTAAATAACAGTGCTTTAAACTCATTTTCCCTCCAATGGCTGTGGCATCCAACATCTGTTAATCTCTAAAGTCTGTCGAAACTCAAAGTCTGCTATATACAAAAAAATGCTAAAGTCTAAAGTCTGTTGAAGATCAATCCTCTGTTGAAGTCAAAGAACTGCTAGTAGTCAAAGGCCTGATCAACCTTTATGGAAAGCGCTGCTCAATCTTCATTAGTGGTTGAAGCCTATCAGCGGATTGCATTCATCAGCAGTTTGATAATCAGTGTCTAATGTAACATTGTTTGTAACTAGCAGTGCTTAGAGGTTGTTAAGATTGTTAGCTGTCACTATCTAGGTGATGTTAACAAAGATGCTGCAGTGTTTAGGATTGTACTATATATAGACAGTGCTTGTACTGTTTAATTAGCTCTTTCACACACTTGCATTTTATACGAACTAAGATTTTGAGCTCAGGCTGAGGGGGAGAAAGTGTTCATGCATACGTTGAATCTTTTGTAATCAAATCATTCGACACAAAGTATTTATGATGAAAGCTTTTCTTCCTTGTTTGTGTTATAACGTTTTTCATTCATTCCGCTGCAATTATTCCTCTGTTTATCTCCTTCATCTTACATTTCTTATAGAAACAACACAAACAAGTAAACTCAGATCCTAACATCATTATACTTCCGCTGCTAAATTATCTGTCACACCCCAACCGATGGCGGAATCATCGTGGCGCGGCACAGAGCGAAACAGATTGTCCATGAGTATCCATAACAACTATTAATTTCCAGATACTTAAAACGTCAAGTCCCATACCATAATATATCCAAATAAAACAGTTATTACAAATAATTGTTTCACAAACAAGTACTGATCCGACAACTCAGATTTGAAAATAGACAATTTGTTTATTTGTTTCTAGACTCTTTCCTAGCCTCGATTTCACAGCAAGCTAAGCATTTTAACATCTTAAGCACCTGCCACATACGTTAAAGTAAAATTCAATACACATAGTGTAATGGTGAGCATACAAGTTTAATATATATAATAGAGTTCGAAATCGTTTACGCATAACCAGCACGTACAACGTGTGATGTGAAGCACGTAAGTTATCGACATGATCCTATCAATACCAATCACTGCGGGTTGACTGCGCAAGGCAGTTTGTAACACATATTCACCACTGTGAATCATGTAATTAATGGTCCTTAACAACCCCTGAGTGAACAGGTGCTGAGTCCAAACTATAGTATTATCGCGTCATGTATAACATGCGGTAGCGGTTAGCGTTAAAGTATTGCGTAGTGTGTTCGATGTGATTTAGAATAAGTAACGTATGTAACACCCAAAAGTGCGTAAAGCAAAAGGGTTCGAGTATACTCACAACGATAATGGATTGAAGGGAGCGCTAGAGTGAGTAAAATGGTGCAAAGTGAATAGTGTCGGATGGTAATCCGATCAGATGGCAATCCGATCGGATGGCCAGTCGATCGGATGACAATCTGTTCGGATGGGCATCCGATCGGATGGCCATTCGATTGGATTGTTATCTCGTTTGGTGAGGATGTGTTTGTGTATGATGGCTTGCCTTTTGAAGCTTTCGTTGTAGCATTTTGAAAAAAGAGAAGTATCTCTACCTTTCAGGTCGATCGATCGAACGGCGGTTCGATCGGACGGAGATCCATTCGGCGAGGTAATTATCAGAGAGCAGGTTCACAGCAGTGTTATCACTTGATCGGATAGTCTATCGATCGGGTGGCAATCCGTTGGAACTGAAAATGCATTGTACATGTTGAAAATTGTTTTTAAGTGTTGAAGTCCCAAACATCATAGGATCGGATGGTAGTTCGATCAGATGGCAATCCAATCGGAGGGCGATCCGTCCACAGCCTGATCGTCCTGTCACTTGGTCGTTTTGCTAGTTTGTAGTTTTGATTCAAGACGATTTGATACGTGCTAAACAACAGAACCTCGTCATGTCCCTAGTGACCCGATCGGACAGGAATCACCCAGATCCGACCTGTTCACTGGGTCGTGACGGTTGTTCATGTTTAACCCGGGATCGGTTGTCTCTTAGGTAGAATCTGGATCTTGAATCAACCCATCACTAAGAATGAGTAGAAGACCAGAACAAGCTCCGATTCTATCGATTTTGAGTGCATTGAGTGTACAAGAGTTGAAACAAAGTTTGATAACCATCTTTCAATCATTTTCACCATGAATATGTTCAGATCTATGCAAGATTCTTGTTTATTTATGTGGAAATCATCCAGATCTAAGTCGTTCTTGGTGGGTTGAAGCCAAAACATGAAGTTCATAAGAACCCCATGAGGACATCATCCTAGAACACCTCAAATCTAGTGATTTCACGGTTAAAAGTTAAGATTCAAAAGATAGAAAGGTGTAGGAGTGCGTGTAGATCAAGAAAGTACAAGATTTAGGTTGAAAACTTACAAGAATCGCGAGAAATCTAGAGAAAGGGTGGCTGGAGCGAGCTGAGTCGAGTGAGAGCTGTCACATTAAGTGATGTGACTTATGAAGGGTATTTATAGGGTTTCCTAAAAAGGAAAGTGGGGAAAGTGGCTGGTCGATCGGGTGGCAGCCCGATCGGGTGGCAACTCGATCGGATGTCAACCCGATCGGATGGCAATCCGATCGGATGGCCACTCGATCGGTTGGCCACTCGATCCGAGTGTTCGGCACGACGAGTTTTGCTGTTTCAATTTGCGTGTTGAGCGTTGCGATGCGATAAAGTTATCCATTAATCCCAACTACTATATCTAACATATAATCATCCTAATTAACTTGCGTTTAGCGTTTTTGATTCGATTGCGATAGAGTTGCGATTGCGTTTCGATTAACCACCTTAGCATAAACATAAGCATGCGCAAGTAACACATAAATAGCACACACACGTAAAACAATATCCAGAATGCATAGTTCGAGTTGCGAATGCGATTGCGAAAGTGATAAAACATGCGTTAAATAGCAATTAAACCTCGATTATTAACGAGTACTCCACATAATACAACTAATGCGATAACATAAATAGATTATCTACAAGTCAAAGAAGTCAAAACAGGTGTTGAGCAAGGAGTGACTGATCGTAATTAGCAATCTTTCCTTCCTTTGACTTCAATCTTGCCTTTGACTTTGACTTTCGAACACGGGGTGTTACAGCCTGCCCTTCTTAACGGAATTTCGTCCTGGAATAAGGCCGGAGCCATAACAAACAAGTGCGGGTACTTCGCCTTCATGTCACTTTCGAGTTCCCAAGTGAACTCTGCCCCTCGCTTGCCTTCCTAGCGAACCTTCACAATGGGAATGTGTGAGCGCCTGAGCTCCTTGGTTTGTCGGTCCATGATCTCGACAGGCTCCTCCACCAAGTGTAGTGTTTCGTTCACTTGAAGATCCTCGAGCGGAACGTGTAAATCATGCTCAGCCAGACAATTTCTGAGGTTCGAAACATGGAAAGTCGGGTGGAAGTTGCTAAGTTCCTCCTGTAGTTCGAGTCTGTAGGCCACTTTTCCGATCCTTTCCAGAATCTTAAAGGGTCCAACATATCGAGGCGCGAGTTTCCCTTTCTTGCCGAATCTGGCCACACCCTTCCTTGGTGATACCTTTAGGAGTACGTAGTCGCCAACGTCAAATTCAAGGGGCTTGCGTCGTCTATCAGCGTAACTTTTCTGACGACTCCGAGCTTTCATCAAATTGTCTCGAATTTGGAAGATTTTGTCATTCGTTTCTTGTAATAGCTCAGGACCGGTTATTTGTGAATCACCGATCTCGTGCCACACAATAGGCGATCGACATCTTCTTTCGTATAGGGCCTCAAATGGTGCCATTTGAATGCTGGAATGATAACTGTTATTGTATGAGAATTCGACTAATGGTAAGTATGCGTCCCAATTACCACCGAAATCTATGACACACGAACGAAGCATGTCTTCAAGGGTGCGAATCGTTCTCTCAGTCTGACCGTCAGTTTGGGGATGGAAAGCGGTACTTAGGTTAAGCGTAGTACCGAGAGCAGATTGAAACGTTTCCCAAAGACGTGAGGTAAACCGACCGTCGCGGTCAGAGATGATGTCGCGAGGCGTCCCATGTCGACAAATGATCTCATTGGTGTAGATTCGGGCTAATTTTTCTACCTTATAGTCCTCTCGTATCGGCAGAAAATGAGCAGATTTAGTCAACCGATCAACGACAACCCAGATGCTGTTGTGACTTGATGGCGTGCGCGGAAGTTTCGTTATGAAGTCCATGGCAATACTCTCCCATTTCCACATAGGGATCTTGGGTTGAACGAGTAAGCCAGAGGGTCTTTGATGCTCGGCCTTGACTTTCGAGCAAGTCAGGCACTTCGAAACATAGATAGCGATATCTTTCTTCATGCCCCGCCATTAGTACTTGTAGCGAAGGTCCTAGTACATTTTATCGGCACCGGGATGAATAGAATATCGGGATTTGTGGGCTTCGTCCATCAAAATCTGTTGCAAATCGGTCCGCTTGGGGATCCAAATTCGGTCCAGATAATAGAATATCCCATTCGACTTATTCACAAGCTGGGCCCCATCGTTGAGAATCCTTTCCTTCTTCAAAGTGCGTTCGATAAAACAGGCATGTTGGGCTTTGCGGATAAGGGTTTCGAGATGATGCTGGGCTGGAATATTATGAGCGCTATGCAAATAGCTTCGTCGGCTTAAAACGTCGGCAACGACATTTGCTTTGGCAGGATGATAACGAATCTCACAGTCATAATAGTTGAGAAGTTCAACCCATCGACGTTGGCGCAAATTAAGTTCCTTCTGGCTGAAGATATGTTGTAGGCTCCTATGATCGGTGAAGATCGTACACTTGGTGCCATAAAGGTAGTGTCGCCAAATCTTCAATGCAAAAACAACTGCGCCTAGCTCGAGGTCGTGAGTTGTATAGTTCTTCTCATGGATCTTGAGCTGACGAGATGCGTAAGCAATAACCTTGTCTCGTTGCATAAGAACACAACCAAGGCCAAGGTTCGAGGCATCATAATAGACGATAAAGTCATCATTTCTGTCGGGTAAAGTGAGAACAGGAGCATTGCAGAGCATATGCTTTAGGGTTTGAAAGGCAGTCTCTTGTTGGGTTCCCCAAACAAAAGGCTTGTCTTTATGCGTAAGAGAGGTAAGCGTAATAGCGATTTTTGAGAATCCTTCAATAAATCGGCGATAATAACATGCTAATCCAAGCAAAGAACGGACTTCAGACGGGTTCTTAGGCGTAACCCGAATCTTAACAGCTTCGATCTTCACGGGGTCGATGTGAATACCTTGACTATTAACAATGTGACCGAGGAATTGAACCTGCTCCAGCCAAAATTCACACTTGGAGAACTTGGCATTGAGTTGGTTCCCCTGGAGTAGCTCGAGAACCAAACATAAATGTTGCGCGTGTTCAGTTTTCGACTTGGAATAGATCAGGATATCATCGATGAACACGATGACGAAGCGGTCAAGAAATGGTTTACACATGCGATTCATCAGATCCATGAAAACCACTGGTGCGTTGGTTAAACCAAAAGGCATAACAACGAACTCATAGTGGCCGTATCGAGTGCAAAAAGCGGTTTTGGGTATATCCTCCTCTTGGATGCGTAGCTGGTGGTAGCCTAAGCGTAGATCGATCATCGAAAAACATGTAGCACCTTGTAGCTGGTTAAACAAATCATCAATTCGAGGCAGGGGATAGCGATTCTTGATTGTCAACTTATTCAATCCCCGATAGTCGATGCACATCCGGAATGACCCATCCTTCTTTTTGACGAAAAGGACTGGTGCGCCCCAAGGAGAGGTGCTCGGGCTAATGAAGTCTTTATTAAGAAATTCCTGGAGCTGACTCGAGAGTTCACGCATTTCGGATGGAGCGAGTCGATAAGGAGCTCTAGCAATAGGATAGGCTCCAGGAACGAGGTCGATTCGAAAGTCGATATCACGACTTGGTGGTAAACCGGGAAGATCATCAGGAAACACATTAGGGAATTCACGAACCACGGGAACATCTTTCAGTCCTGTCTTTCCTTTCTTTTCCTCCTCCGCTACTACAATGTTAGCCAAGAAAGCTCTGTATTCCTTGCGGAGATACTTGCTAGCTTGGGCACGTGACATGAGTTTGAGACCTTTCGAGCGAGAATCGAATCATCTTATCGAAGCAAACAATTTCAGCATGGTTTTCGCGAAGAAAGTCCATGCCTACTATGATGTCAAAACTATCGAGCTGCATCGGAATAAGATCAACCGGAAAGATGTGATTGTTGAGTTCGAGAGTACAATCACGAAGAATAGAATTGACGGCGACGGTTCTTCCGGTGGCGACTTCAACATCGAACGTCGAGGGGAGATGGGAGCGCTTACGATTAAGGAGCTTTTCGAACTCAAACGATACAAAACAGTTATCGGCTCCAGTATCAAACAAACACGAAGCATAAATACCATTCATAAGGAACGTACCATTAACCACATTGTTGTCAGCCTGAGCCTGGCGCACATTGATGTTGAAAGTTCGGGTGCGAGCTGCTTGTTGTTGTTGCTGCTGAGGCTATTGCTGCTGCTGTTGCTGGGGCTGCTGCTGTTGTGGCTCTAGCTTCACAACTCGGTTTGGGCACATGTTTGCGAAGTGGTTGGGATCGCCACATGCAAAGCAGACTCTAGCATTTATCGCGGGTGCCGGAGCCGCTTGCTGGCCTTGAGGAGCGGGAAGTAGAGCTTGTTGAGCAGTAGCTGGAGCTATAGCTTGTCGAAGACCTGTACGGCAGTTGGCAGTGAAGTGGCCGTACATGTTGCAATGCCCACAAAATCTGCAGGCGATTCCCACTGGGTGATGATAGGTACATGTCGGGCAGGCAAGGTGAGGGTCAGTATAAGCACGCTTTGCAGGCGGTGCTTAGGTAACTAGTGCTGCAGCTGATCGGTGTTGAGTCTGCTGCAGAGCTGGTACAGCTTGAAGCGGGGCAGCAGTAGTGACAACACAGTTCTTGTTGTTTTGCTAGAGTTGCTGTTCTTCCGCTTGCGACGAGAGGACTTTGAAGACTTAGGAGTAGCGGCGGGTTCAGCAGTTGCAGCGGTGGTAGCTTGATGCAGATTCTTCGAGGCTTTCTCCCAGACACCAGCCTTGACTCGCTTGTCATTGATCTCAGCGGCGAGCATATAAGTTTCCTCGATTGTTGCTGGTGTTGCAGCTTGAACAAATTCTGTGACACAATCTGGCATAGCTCGAATATACTTCTTGATCGTCACATCGGGAGTCTTGACTTGATCAGGACAGATTATGCTGAGCTCCTTGAAGCGAGCAGTTAAAGCAGCATTGTCACCATCCTTCTACTTAATATGCCAGAATTAATCCTCCAACTTTTGGTGCTCATGGGGAGGGCAAAACTCTTCCATCATGACGCCCTTCAACTCATCCCACGTCAAACCATAAGCTGCATCATTTCTGCGTTTGTTTCTCTCGGCCGTCCACCAGTCTAAGGCGCGGGACTGGAAGACGCCGATAGCATTTAGAGTGCGAAGACTATCAGGACAACCCTAGCGCAGGGTGACCTCGATCGAATCAAACCATTGAAACAGAGCTGTAGGCCCATTTTCGCCAGTAAATTCTTTCGGGCCGCAAGCTTTAAACTGCTTGAAACTAAAAACAGCCTTAGGAGAATTGGTCCTGGATTCTTCGGACGACTTGCTAGCATTCTCGTGTAGGTCGCTAACGATTTGTGGAATCACCTTCGCTATCTACTTAGCGACGAGAGCAGCAAGGCGTTTGTCTTTCTGGTTTCGGCGAGCAGCGCGCGAGTGACGGGATCCAGATGACGACATTGTCTGCAACTGACATCGCCATAGGACTCAGACACAATATAATCGAATCTCAGCTCACACGCCTAACACTGCTAAAGATCAGGAACACAATCATGTAACACATAAACACATAGGCACATAAACACAGAGTCACATAAGTACGTAAAGAACAGAAGCACAGAACCACAAGAAGCAGTCAGAATACAGAAACCTATCATTCAAAGTCCGCGAGCGTTGATTGCGATTAGCGAGTACACAGCGAGTAGTATAGCA
Organism: Helianthus tuberosus; assembly: GCA_030545235.1. Lineage (NCBI taxonomy): Eukaryota > Viridiplantae > Streptophyta > Magnoliopsida > Asterales > Asteraceae > Helianthus > Helianthus tuberosus. The sequence goes on along the minus strand of JARYGA010018373.1, from coordinate 364,840 downwards.
TAAACGAGTAAGATAGCATGCGATCATCCACAAGTAACAGCGATTTGTTAGCGGCTTGAGATAGATGTGCAGTGCGGGTTGTGTGTGTCGATTAAAGAGAAAACGAAAAGCGAATAAACCATCATAGATCGAAACACATAAATAGGTAAAATCACATAAAACACCTAAAATCCATATAAAAGCGACGAACATCAGAGTCGGCAGTTGCGAGCTCAGAATCGAAAACACATAAAATCGGCGATTGCGAGCTTGAAATCGTAAATAGATTGTCTAAGGCTCGATAGACGTTGACTACCCAAAGTGGTTCCACTATTCACAAGGACCTTTGGCATACACTTTAACTTTCGGGACTGTGCTCTCGCCTCAAATTTGGGCGATTGGCACGCATCCTTACAGCTATAGTGCAATCTTCAAGTCGTTGGAGTCCGTCGAGACCTTGGTGAGAGTTTTATAAAAACCACAATAGAGACCGGAACAAGTCGTTAAGGTTCGGGTTTCACCCCTGAATTAACAACTTCGTTCCTATTTTGATAAAATAAGGAAGAATTATGCGTCAAAATATGGATTTCACTCCTGATTCAACGCAAATTCTCCTGTTTATAGATAAAAATGAGGGTTGAACAAGCAATTTAGTCGAGAGTTTGCGAGTTTCACACCTAATCTCAACCTAACCACTTGTTCATTTTGGAGTACAGTGATAGTGTAGTGTAAGCGAGAATAGCGAGGAATAGCTAGTAAGCTCGTACATAACCCCTACAGGGTATGCACAAGTCGGCCTGTTGGTACCTAACTATAGACTAGGTCGTTTCTTACACATCGACCCGGACTAGTCGAGTCTTGCCTAATTCCCTATTGTTATGGCTCTGATACCAATCTGTCACACCCCAACCGATGGCGGAATCATCGGGGCGCGACACTGAGCGAAACAGATTGTCCATGAGTATCCATAACAACTATTAATTTCCAGATACTTAAAACGTCATGTCCCATACCATAACATATCCAAATAAAATAGTTATTACAAATAATTGTTTCACAAACAAGTACTGATCCGACAACTCAGATTTCAAAATAGACAATTTGTTTATTTATTTCTAGGCTCTTTCCTAGCCTCGATTTCACAGCAAGCAAAGCATTTTTACATCTTAAGCACCTGCCACATACGTTAAAGTAAAAGTCAATACACATAGTGTAAGGGTGAGCATACAAGTTTAATAGATATACTAGAGTTCGAAATCGTTTACACATAACCAGCACGTACAACATGTGATGTGAAGCACGTAAGTTATCGACATGATCCTATCAATACCAATGAATGCGGGTTGACTGCACAAGGCAGTTCGTAACACATATTCACCCCTGCGAATCATGTGATTAATGGTCCTTAAAAACCCCCGAGTGAACAGGTGCTGAGTCCAAACTATAGTACTATCGTTGCTAAGGTAGGTAGACAGCAATCTATGTGTAAACATAACAAACAAGCATTCATCGAGTCACGTATAACATGCGGTAGCGGTTAGCGTTAAATTATTGTGTAGTGTGTTTGATGTGATTTAGAATAAGTAACGTATGTAACACCCAAAAGTGCGTAAAGAAAAAAGGGTTCGAGTATACTCACAGCGATGATGGATTGAAGGGAGCGCTAGAGTGAGTTTAGCCTGATCAGAACGATAGCATAAACTATAAGCGGTGCGTAAAACGATGAAAATTGAATAGTGTCGGATGGTAATCCGATCGGATGGCAATCCGATCGGATGGCCATTCGATTGGATTGTCATCTTGTATGGTCAGGATTTGTTTGTGTATGATGGCTTGCCTTTTGAAGTTTTCGTTGTAGCATTTTAGAAACAGAGAAGTATCTCTACCTTTCAGTACGGCGATCCGTTTGGCGAGGTAATTCTTAGAGAACAGGTTCACAGCAGTGTTGTCACTCGATCGGATAGTCTATCGATCGGGTGGCAATCCTGTAACACCTCGTGTTTTTGAAGTCAAAGTCAAAGTCAAGGTCCAAGTCAACGACCGATTTCGCTCGACTTGACTTGTAGTAGATTTCTCTTATGTGTTTATTTTAGTTGTATTATGTGGAGTAAGTGTCAATAATCACAGTGATCGACGTGTGTTATTCGCCATCTAATCGACTTACGACTGTGAACTATAGGAAGTAACAATGCGATAAAGTTAACTAAACAATAATCAAACTATACTAATCAATCGACCTCGAATCGAATCGTAACTCGAAATACGCATTATGGTTACTAACATACTTGTATGTGTGCCTTATGTGTTACTTGTGCATGTTTATTTATGTTGTGTTATGGAAATCAATCGAAACTCGAACGCAATTGAACTCAATCGCAATAGAATTAAATCGAAATCGAACTCAATCGCAATCAAAATGATATGATAATTAGTGGAGAAGAGATAGTGCTAGATATGAGTAGTTGGGATTAAAAGTAATTTGAATAGGAAAATCTATCGCATTCGAGACGATCGCAATCGAAATCGAAACAACAAAAATCGTCGCGTCGAACACCCGAACCAATTGCCATCCGGCCGGATTGCCATCCGACCGGGCTGTCACTTGTTCTGGTGCCAGGTGGCCATCCGACCGAGATGACATCCGACCGGATTGCCATCCGGGCGAGGTGCCATCCTACCGGCCAGCCCTTTCCTCTTTTGGAATCCTATAAATACCCATGTCACTTTCATTCTTTCTACTTTTGGCAACTCTCTGTCCGACCAGCACGCTCTCCTCACCTTTTCTTCGATTTCTCTCGATTCCGGTAAGATCTCGTCCTAAATCTTGTACTTTCTTGATCTACACGCACTCCTACACCTTTCTATCTTTTAAATCTTAACTTTTAACCGTGAAATCACTGGATTTGAGGTGTTCTAGGATGAATTCATCATGTGTTCTTGAAGAACTTCATGTTTTGGCCTCAATCCACCAAGAACAACTTAGATCTAATCGATTTCCACACAAATAAACAAAGATCTTGCATAGATCTAAACACATTCATGGTGAAAAAGGATTGAAGGATGGTTTCTAACTTTCTTTCAACTCTTTTACACTCAATGCACTCAAAACCAATAGTATCGGGCCTTGGTCTAGTCTCCTACTCATACTCAGTGGTGTGCTAGCTCAAGATCTGGATTCTACTCACGAGACCACCGATTTCGGGTTAACCAAGAATAACCATCTCAAACCGGTTAACTGTTCGAACTAGGGTGATTCCTGGTCGATCGGGGTACTTGGGTCCAGATGGAGTTCTGTTGGTTAACACGTTGTCAAAACGTCTCGATAAAACGACAAACAATTAAAACGGCCAAGTGAAAGACGAACGGAACGCCCAGCACGGAGTGCTATCCGACCGGACTACTGTCCGAACGGATATGCTATCCGAGCGACTAGGTCATCCGAACGGCTTACACCTTGGGTCCCACACTTAACCAACTTTATCTGAAGTTTGAGTATTGAACGAATTGCTATCCGATCGGAATACCAATCCGACCGGATTACTCTTCGGATCATGAGATACTTGAACTTTAACACTCGAACAATTTTCAAAATGTTCAATGCACTAAGGATGCCACCCGAACGGACTGTTGTCCGATCGAGTGACAACCTGCTGTGGATTTGTTCTCACTGAGTAACCTCGCCACTCGAGTCACCATCCGACCAGATAAATCATCCGAGCGGATTGTCATCCGCATGACTGACCGTCCGATCGACCGACTTGAAAGGTAGGGATACTTCACTGTTTTCAAAATGCTACAACGAAAACTTCAAAGGACAAGCCATCATACACAAACACATCCTTCTCAAAGGAAGAAACAATCCACTCGAATAGTCATCCGACCGGACAATCTGTCCGACCGGATGGCCATCCGAACGGATTGTCATCCACACGATTGGACTTTCCGATCGGAATAGCCATCCGACCGAGCTGCTGTCCGAGCCACTTACGCATTGCATCGTTTTACACGTCACTTATCGTTATGTTATCGTTCTGATCAGGCTAACCCTACTCTCTAGCGCTCCCTTCAATCCATCATCGCTGTGAGTATACTCGATCCCTTTTTGCTTTATGCAATTTTGGGTGTTACATACGTTATGAATATTCAAATCACAATAAACACACTACTCAATACTATTTGAACGCTAACCATTAATGCATGTTATACGTGGCTTATGAATGCTTGTTTGTTATGGTTACACATGGAATGCTGTTTACCTGCCTTAGCAACGACAGTACTATAGTTTGGACTCAGCACCTGTTCGAAGGGGTTGTTAAGGACAATTACTTGCATGGATTACGGTGGTAATCATGTATTGCGAACTGCCTCAGGCAGTCAACCCGTAGTCATTGGTATCGATGGATCTATGTCGATAACTAACGTGCTTCATTTCACTATGTGTACGTGCTGGTTATGCATAAACGAATTTCGAACTCTATATGCTATTATCAAACTTGTATGCTCACCTTTACATTATATGTATTGACTTTATTTTAACGTATGTGGCAGGTGCTTAGGATGCACATCTGCTAGGAAATCAAAGCTAGAATAAGGCTCTAGAGGCCAACAAATAGTTGTCTGTACAAATTAAATCAAGGGTCTCTAGAAGCAGATAAACAATTGCTCTATTTAAATCTGAGTTGTCGGAATAGAACTATTTGCCTAGATTTTGTCTGTAATAATTTGTTTACCTTTTGAGACATGGTATGGGACATGTTATTTTAAATTGATTGGTAATGATAATTGTTATGGAAACTTCTGGACAATCTGTTTCGCTCAGTGCCATGCCCCAATGTTTCCGCCATCGGTTGGGGTGTGACAAATCCGTTGGAACTGAAAATGCATTGTACATGTTGAAAATTGTTTAAGTGTTGAAGTCCCAAACATCATAGGATCGGATGGTAGTTCGATCGGATGGCAATCCGATCGGACGGAAATCCGTTCGACGTTCGGATCCTCAAAAGTTGAAACAAACGTCTAAGTATGGGACCAAGGTGCTAGCCTATCGGACGGCGATCCGTCCACAGCCTGATCGTCCTGTCACTTGGTCGTTTCGATAGTTTGTAGTTTTGATTCGACACGATTTGATACGTGCTAAACAACAGAACCTCGTCATGTCCCTAGTGACCCGATCGGACAGGAATCACCCAGATCCGACCCGTTCACTGGTTCGTGACGGTTGTTCATGTTTAACCCGGGATCGGTTGTCTCTTCGGTAGAATCCGGATCTTGAATCAACCCATCACTAAGAAGGAGTAGAAGACAAGAACAAGCTCCGATTCTATCGGTTTTGAGTGCATTGAGTGTAAAAGAGTTGAAAGAAAGTTTGAAAACCATCTTTCAATCATTTTCACCATGAATATGTTCAGATCTATGCAATATCCTTGTTTATTTATGTGGAAATCGTCCACATCTAAGTCGTTCTTGGTGGGTTGAAGCCAAAACATGAAGTTCATAAGAACCCCATGATGACATCATCTTAGAACACATCAAATCTAGTGATTTCACGGTTAAAAGTTAATATTCAAAAGATAGAAAGGTGTAGGAGTGCGTGTAGATCAAGAAAGTATAAGATTTAGGTTGAAAACTTATAAGAATCGCGAGAAATCGAGAGAAAGGGTGGCTGGAGCGAGCTGAGTCGAGTGAGAGCTGTCACATCAAGTGATGTGACATATGAAGGGTATTTATAGGGTTTCCCAAAAAGGAAAGTGGGGATAGTGGCTGGTCGATCGGGTGGCAGCCCGATCGAGTAGCAACCCGATCGGATGTCAACCCGATCGGATGGCAATCCGATCGGATGGCCACTCGATCGGTTGGCCACTCGATCCGAGTGTTCGGCGCGACGAGTTTTGCTGTTTCGATTCGCGTGTTGAGCGTTGCGATGCGATAGAGTTATCCATTAATCCCAACTACTCTATCTAATATACAATCATCCTAATTAACTTGCGTTTAGCGTTTTTGATTTGATTGCGATAGAGTTGCGATTGCGTTTCGATTAACCACCTTAGCATAAACATAAGCATGCACAAGTAACACATAAAAAGCACACACACGTAAAACAATATCCAGAGCGCATAGTTCGAGTTGCGAACTGTGATGATGGCTGTGAACATGTATACATGTTAGTATAACGTACAGTAACTGCTATTTGAACACTATGTGTTATATACGTGTAATTTATATGTGAGGTTACTTGCATACGAACCTAACAAATATTGGTAACCATAATAGGTGTGGTTGACCAACCTAACACAAGTAAATTGTCTAACAAGCAAAGCAAAGGTTAGTCCACACATTTTACTTAAAGCATGTACTTCCCTGGTTTGGGAAACGGGCAACATTTTCCCTGGTTTGGGAATCGGACAACACTTTCCCAGGTTTGGGATTGCTTACTATTCCTGGTTTGGAATACGGTTAATTACTTTTTGTATTAGATGCAACGAGTGTACTAAACGAAACTCTATCACGAAGTCCCTACTTTCTATACCGATTAGTCGCCGGGGCTTGGCGAACGGGTTATTAGTTGATAGCGCTATTAGGTTTCACCAACCTCACACCGTGCCTGGATAGGATCGGGCGTGAACTAATGGACCTTGGCAAACCGTTAATGATGATAGACATGACAAAAGGGGCAACAACGAAACAACAGGTCGCTCAGTATTTGGTATTACGCAGTCTAGTAGCTTACATATGGGGTACCTCCCCATGCCATGATATAAATGAGTAATTTAACAAAAAAAGTTTTTGGAAATAAAACTGGAAAACTGTGAACTCATGAACTCGCCAACTTTATGTTGACACCCTAGTGCATGCATTGCAGGTTGCTCGTTACAACTTAGGACGGACATTGCAATCGGCTGGAGTGCGTGGTTTGTAAGTCTCATGTTAATACATAATTAAAGAACTTATGCTTTTAAGTTATAATAGACTTTTCATTATACTTCCGTTGCTAAATTAAACTGTGTTTTTGGGACGTTAAAACCTTGAATACTAATCGTGTCAATTGGAAAAATTTGTAAATTACGTAAATGGTTCGACATGATTAGTGGCTAGATCCTGGTCAGTCACATGCCTCGCGGTAATACTGCGCGTACAAATTTTGAGGGTGTGATAGTTTTTCCTTTCATTTACGTTTTTATTGCTAGTTTATTTTTTTAAAACTTTAAAAACTTTTATCAAAATTTGGTTAGATTAGACGTTAACGATAAGCCGGTATTTAAAGCTCTTGTGTCCTTGGACGACCTTGGTATCTTACCATCACTATACTACGTCTACGATGGGTGCACTTGCCCTAACGTGTGTAGAGTGGTAGTATTGTATCGTGTTTTATAAATTTAAAGCTTGATTCAATAGTAAAAAGTGCTTAAAGTATAATCTAAAATTTATACCCACGCTTGACCACGTCAATAATCATTATAGGATGCTTATCTAAATGCTAATTAATTGAACAACAAGGGTGTTTTGGCATGACCGCACGCTGATATGATTCTCTTACCCTCGAAACTCGCAAAAAGAATGTCTGTAAATATTTATTTACTGCTTTCCGTCTTTACATTAGACCAAAAAGATTTTAGGTGTTTTTTAATATAACCTTTATAAAAGCCAAAAAGATTTTTCTTCTATCTTATTTTTGGTTGACTGATGTTGGAACTTGAATCTATTCCACCTAAAACCTGATTTAAAGCCCTAAAACAATTGCATCTTCATAATGGTCGAAGTAGAGAAGTTTTGAAAGTTAGAGATCTAAAATTGAACAATTTTGAAACTTTCAAAATGTTGTCGGTTGGTAGTTGATTGAGAGTTGGTCTCATTTGTGTTGTCTATTTATATTGTTTGAAATCAACTCTTAGTAAGGTTTTATTTGAAAATTCTCTAAGACTGATTAAATCCCTAGCGGTTGTTCTCATTACGTGTTTATCTCTGTTGTGTGTGCAGATGTGGCATTCAAATTAGCTAAAGACAAAGAGAACGTGTCAGATGACAAGCTGTGGAGTGACAACACGACATGGATGCAATTAGTGGATCAAGATGATCAGGATAATCAAGTTGCAGTTGACTATTCATCAACACCACAAGGATATGAAACTTTGGAGATCAAAGATTCATGAGCAACATTCAAGGGGGAGTTTGTTGATGCACCTCCTGATTGTCACACGTGAAGACTTTTGAGATCCTGCAGCGTGAAGAACGGACCGTCACCAGCAACATCCAAGGGGGAGTTTGTTGATGCACTTTTGTGTGGATGTGACTCTGTTCGGTTTGGCTCGGTTCAAGACCGACGTCGCGACATTCCTCCGTCATGCGACTAGGAGAACGGCACATAAAAACGAAGACATGAGAACGCACGATAAATTGATGTCATGATGTCATCATGACATCAATACACTACATGGAAATAAAGGATGCTGTTTGAATACATATATCATCGAAATAGAATTTATATGAAGGATATGTTTCATATTAAATAGATTTCATCTATTTCGATAATATATAGATGGTATTTCGATGGAATGTTTACAAAGGCTATTTTGATAGGGGAAAGTGAATACGGTGCTGTTAGACGTATAACCTTACGCGCCAAACCCATCAAAACTACGTAGTTTTGATTAAAATCCATTAAAAGATAAAATAAACCTTTTATTTCAAATCAATAACCTAAATAGCTGAAACAAAAAGAACGACTACTGCAAATCCCCAAATCCAAATCGCCTGCAAATCCCATGGCTTCTCTAATTACGAATCTGAAGATTCCCCAGCTTGTTTGCTATTGAATGGTCGAAGCAGGCTCTGGTTAAGGACAGGATCGGTTGGGTTCGGGGCAGCTTGGTTACGCGTTTTCATTGGAACAGAAGGCCTCTAACTCCTGCAGAGCTGCTGGAAATTAATAGGCTGTTTGACCACCCCCGTTTTCATTGTAATTTCACTCAAAAGGTATGGGATGCAGTTATGTCATGGTGCAAAGGCATTTCTTTGTTTTCTTTTTCAGCCAAAGATCTGGTTCAAGCCCACTGGTATGTTAGCGGGTCGAGGAAGTGGAAGAAGGCAGTCTATTTGGTAGTACAAACGTCAATCTGGTGTATATGGCTATGTCGGCACAACATCATTTTCCAGCAGAAGCAAGCTTATTTTGGGAGGGTTATGGAAGAGATAAAGGCCGTTGCTTATTTGTGGATCAAGAATCGATCTAAAGCCTCGGACCTAACATGAGATAGGTGGCTAAAATTCGATTTAGAAGGTCTGGGTGTATAATGTACTTGTCTGTTTTTTGTATTCTGCTATGATGTTTTGTTGGTGTAAAGTATCGAGCTAACAATTTGGTTAGTTCGGTTGGTTTATTAATAAATTATGTGCTTTGTTGGTCATTCAAAAAAAATATATATGAAATGGGTCAAAAGAAAGTAAACAAAATGAAATGGGTATTAAACAGATCCCACTGCAGTAGTCATTGGTTCCACTTTTCAATCACTTTGTTTTGAGGCAATGTTTGTCTGTTTGGGATGATGATTTTGTCACCAAAAAACAAAATTTCATAGCTAAGGTAACTGGCTTTTATAGACAACATTAAAGCTTGTCAATATTAGACTCTAGTTATGTGGTTTAAAGCTTCAAACAACATTAAAGCTTGTCATTTTTAGACTCTAGTTTTGTGCATCCGTTCATACATTAGTATTTAGTATACTCTCATCAATCCATCATAAACATACATTAAGCAATTTATTGGCTGTGAATTTTGACCCACAAAGGCCCAAAAATTATTCTCTTTATTAACATACACACATTAGTACACTCACATCAATTCATCCATCATATACAGTAATAGCACTACACATCTATTGGCTGTAAATAAAGAGAAGCTGCTTATTTATTGGCTGTAAATAAAGAGAAGCAGCTTTTCTTGCTTTGATCCATCGGCTTGCGTATGCCATGGCTCTATCTCTCTTAATAGCTACATCCGCTTTTCTTTGCAAACCTTGCTTCTCTTTTTCTCTTAATGCCAGCCAAAGAGGGTCGCCACAATGTCTTCCATTATCGACCCCATGAGTGTCTTATGAAGCAGCGCATAATCTGTCAAATTGCATACTCTGTTCACCAGAACCCTCTTCTTTTTTCAGAACATCTGGAATGTGTTCAGGTATCCATTTTTTCAGGTGCGTGCGCCAATGGTTCTTAATCTCGTTATCACTTCTTCCAGGTAATTTTGCAGCAATGGCTGACCATCTGCAACACATCAAACAAATCTGCATAAGCATAACTAAAATTCCCGTGTTTAACCGTCGGTCGAAGATAATTCATCCATCTCAATCTACAGCTCTTACCACAACTAGCTAATCCTAATCCCCCCCAAAAAAAATCAAGAGTAAATTACTATTTCATCCAAATTACAAATAACATAATTCAATCAAAATTACAAATCAACCAACAACATTTAATCCAAAATTCCATAGTTACAAATCCAACACGGGTGATAAAGCCGTTGAGGCTCGAAGGGCTGCTCGAATCGAATACTTAACCAAATATGAACAACACGGGTGAATATAAAATAAAATTAAAATAGAATAAAAAACTTAAAAAACACCAGACCAAAATATATGTAAGAGTTGTGTTGCGAGCTATATGACCATCATGAGTCCTTACCGGTTAAGCCAAGAGGACGAAGATCCCACAAAACAAGATGGTTTTCAGCTATACCGGTCACATATGCCTGTTTCAACGCAACCGCTAGAGCACCAATCTGGTGGTTGTGCGGCCGACCTTGCAGAGCCGGGAACACAACAAAATTGATCTTGTCTTCAGATTCGTAATTAGAGAAGCCATGGGATTTGCAGTTGCAGTCGATTAATGGGGGAGGTATTTGCAGTTGCAGGCGATTTGGATTTGGGGGAGGTGATCTTGTCTTCAGATTCGTAATTAGAGAAGCCTGATCGATTAGTTGAGAGTGGAACACAACAAAATTGATCTTATCTTCGTATTCGTAATGAGAGAAGCCATGGGATTTGCAGGCGATTTGGATTTGGGGATTTGCAGTAGCCGTTCTTTTTGTTTCAGCTATTTAGGTATTTGATGAGAAATAAAAGGTTTATTTTATCTTTTAAAGGATTTTAATCAAAACTACGTAGTTTTGATGGGTTTGACGTGTAAGGTTATACTTCTAACAGCACCGTATTCACTTTCCCCATTTTGATATTATATAATGCAAGTCATCCAAATATATTTCGATAGTCTCTCAAAGGGGAAGTCTATTCTGATGTCAACAAAACAAGGCCTATTTGATGGCTATTTCGATGGAGATAATTCAAGTGAATTTCGTTATATCTCAAGTCTATTTTGATGTAAAGCATATTGTCTACCTGTGTTTCGATATACTTTGTGTGTAATGTTTCTATTTCGTTTTAAGGTCTGTTGTTTGTGGTATAAATACAGCAGATACACTCTGTTTCTAAGTGTTAGAGAGCATCTTTAGTAAGAGTGAGAGCATATTGTAAACCCTTGTAACATTACTCTACTGAAATCAACATTGAGCTTAAAAGTGATATTTATCTTGTGTTGGTTTTTGTTCTTTGCTTCGATTTGCACACAAGGATTCCGCACTTGTTTGTGTGTTCACCAACAAGGAATAGGTTCTTTAAGATCCTCCTTTAGGGACCTACAATACTTTTGTCTTATGTGTCTTATGAGTACTTAGAACCACTTTGTCATCATAGATGCAATATAGTAATAACGATTTCTTATTTATTTTTCGACTACTGTCTTATCATTTTTCTCATTTTGTTAAGGTTTTTGTTGTGAATTGGACTCCAGATGGTGAAAAAGTAGCATCGGGTTGCCGGGATAGAGTTCTAAGCTATGAATGGATAAAAAAAGTGATGAAAACTTTTTGTGCATTGAGCGATGGGTATTTGTTTTGTTGATGCAGATTTTGTGTCCGATGCTTGTCGAATAGATTAGTTATTATTTTACGCTGAATTTGTAATAGTTAGTGAAACGGTCAAACGAACGTGTATTGACCCGCTCGTTTGAAGTGGTCAAACGAGAGGGTTATTCGGTTGACCGTGTGTGTTTGCAAGACAAGGGGTGTGACTATAAATAGAAAACCCTTGCCATTTGCAACACAAGGAGAGTTTAGGAGGTTTGAGACCTCACCGGGAGAGATCACCACTTGGTCTCTCCCCGGATGTGTACTCCTTTGGTATTAGTTCGGTTATCTTGTAATCGGGCCGATTTGTAATGTTATACTACCGGATTAATACAAAGAAGTTGTTTGTTTATGTCTAATCTCTCCCGTCTTGAACCGATCTCACAAGAATCACGGTTTCGGTCACGAAACTCGGTCCTACAATTGGTATCAGAGCCATGGTGCCCGATTTAGTAAATCTAACCGTTTACTAAGTCACATGTGCTCTAGATCTGTGATTTTTGTGAGTTTTGTTCAAGATCTAAAGTTGGGTAAAAATGAGAAAAACTCAGATCTGGACCCGAATATTCATATCTGTGCTGAAACAAATGTTCGGTTTTATGTTTTTCACCTATATAATCAAGTTATCATCATCAAAAATCAAAAATACAATGTTTTCGTCTAAGATCTGCATAAGAACAGTTGTTGTGTTCTTGATGTTCTTGGTGGCTGCTTGAAGATTCGAAAGATTGACACTTTGATCGAAAGATGTTATTTTCCTCGAAGGATGAAATGCCTTATCGAAGGATCAACTTTCGAAAGATCATAAATTTTGAAAGATATTTTGATCGATCGAAAGATCTGATCAACCGAAGGATGATTCTTCGAAAAGCTTAGTATCCTTCGAGTCTCAGTTCGAAGGATATTTTGCAGTCCATCTTTCGAGGTTAAGAAACATCATCGAAGGATACATCTGTCGATTCTGAAACAGGGGTTTGAAGACAAGGAATCGGTTGTAGGTGTGTATCGAAGAGAGAGAGAAAGAGAAACAAGGGAAATGGATGTTTATGAATCGCTGGTTGCTGCTGTTGATAAGGTATCGAAGAAGGAGAAGAAGAGGTCTGTGTATTGGAGGTGTATATCGCTGATTGTTCATCGATGTTGGTACTGATTGTTCTTCACGGCTGTTTTATGTAATATTTGTTGATTTGTTGTTGTCTCCATAGTGGAATCGAAAGAAGATAGACAGATTAATGTTAGCGGCTGGGATAAAGTGGCAGATTGTTTTTTTTTTTATTTAGGGTTTCCAAGAAAGTGAGGACCATTTTGGGGATTTGAGTTGTGAAAATGGTTGCACATTTTTGAAGGTGATGTCGGCAGAAAGATAAAAGTGAGTGGTCAAGCAGCTGAATTGGGCTAAATAACAAGCATAGTATCTCGATGGGCTCTAGTGGATCAAACTTCTCCATTATTTTTTTTGGGCTTGATAAATGTGGAATTGTTGGATCATTTAAAAAAAAAAAAATGTTGTTGAAAAAGAAATAGAGAATGGTGCAGATGCATAGGCTTGGCCCCCACCAAATGATTATATGATGATCTTATTTTTGGGATTCAGTATTATTTATGCATGGGGTTATGCACATGGATTGAGATATGGATTTAATTTTTCGTGGACCCGTCTCTATTAGTTAGTGAATTGAAAAGTGGGGTCGGGTGTTTGCGAAGTTGATTTGAACCGTGCTTTTCAATTTCAACGTCAAAATTCGTACGGGGTTCGGGAGCACGCGGAAAGATGCAGCATGATGATAACAAAAGATGATGATGATATTTTTGAAAAATGTGGGGTAGTCACGGTTACCGATGCAAATGTCAAAAATGGTGACGCGACTATTATGGGCCAAAAACAAAACGGTATGTTCACTTCCGCACGTCAATGTTTATGATTGTTATCGGTTATTCGAAAATGTTCGAAAGCATTTTGTTTATTGTCATATTCTCGCATTTGGTAACGAATGAATGAACCTAGAATGTCAATACCGGTCCTAACGAGTTCACAAAGTCTTTGGAGGGATACAAGTCGGATCCAACGGGGTACTAGGGGACGTTCTTATTCAACTAGCATATGCAAAGAAGAAATTCGTTTTCGTGATTTTTCGAAAAACCAAGAACATTCAACGAAGATTGACGACAGTTCCGCTCAGTGGAGGGAATTGGTGAACATTTGACGACAGTTTCTTTGAAGTGGAGAGAATCTGTTAAGGTTTAGAAATCTTACCAAAGAAATAGGGGGAATAAAACGTATGTTGAATTTCTTCGGTAAATTTCTAAACGCAATCACAGGTGGTAGAGTTTGTGATTTTCTGGTGATACAAACGGTTCGGCGTGGAATGTTTTGCACATACACATATTTGAGGATTTTAATTAATTCTCCAGCCAGCGTGAAGGGTTTTGCACGGAAAAATACAGGTTTCTAAAGTCTACAGTAGTTACAAAAGCGCTGTTCACTGAAGACCTGGGGAATCTTTATGAAAGCTGATAGTTCAAGACTGAAGACCTGCAGGATTCGGTTTTGGGTTTGATGTTTCTTTGGGATTTTACAGGGATCTGGGGGTAACTCAATTCGTTGAGTTTGCAAACGATGTACTTGGTCAAGCTGACTTCCTGAGTACTGATGCTGAAGATCCGTAGTGCATTACGTGGTCAACTTCACAAAGGCGAGACAATGAGATCTGGATGTAGTTCAACTAAGCATGCTGGTTGAGCTTGCAAGGGATACACTTGGTCTAGCTGACTTTCCTGAGTGTTGATGCTGAAGATTAAAGTGCATTACTTGGTCGATTCCACAAAGACGGTTTACAGAAGACAGTTCACCAGAAATCTCTATCAATGTAGTATGCTTGTATGAAATAGAGTTCTTATGACAAGATCAAGACTTGATGCAGTTCTTAAAGATTGGAACCCTTATCAAATGCCGGTTGGAGTATTGGAAGATCAGCGGAAGATCGGTCAATTGAGGAAATTGCACAACACCCAACACGGATACGCGTACTTTTAGGGGGAAATATTTTACAAGGAGCGTCAAGATACTACTTACCTGGATCATCGGTCAAGGGGGAATTTGTTAACACAAAGAAGATGAATACTTGACTGAAGATCGATTGCAGTTGCATTTTCAGCATTCGACAGCAACGGACAAGGGGGAATTTGTTGATGCAGATTTTGTGTCCGATGCTTGTCGAATAGATTAGTTATTATTTTACGCTGAATTTGTAATAGTTAGTGAAACGGTCAAACGAACGTGTATTGACCCGCTCGTTTGAAGTGGTCAAACGAGAGGGTTATTCGGTTGACCGTGTGTGTTTGCAAGACAAGGGGTGTGACTATAAATAGAAAACCCTTGCCATTTGCAACACAAGGAGAGTTTAGGAGGTTTGAGACCTCACCGGGAGAGATCACCACTTGGTCTCTCCCCGGATGTGTACTCCTTTGGTATTAGTTCGGTTATCTTGTAATCGGGCCGATTTGTAATGTTATACTACCGGATTAATACAAAGAAGTTGTTTGTTTATGTCTAATCTCTCCCGTCTTGAACCGATCTCACAAGAATCACGGTTTCGGTCACGAAACTCGGTCCTACAATGCTTGTAGGTCCCTCTCGAGGATGAGATCAAACCTTATCCTTGTTATATCTAACACACTAGCGAGTGCGGAATCCAAGCTAGCATGCAACCGAGATTTTATACGAGAACAAGCACAAACACAACACACAATATTCAATGATTAACACCACTTGTATTAATACGTATGAAAGGTCCGGTTACAAGCTCAATGTTTACAGATGCACTCTATAAACTCTCTTCTTGTGTCTCTCTTTCAAGTGCTTCTTGTCTCTCTTTGAACACAACACACTACATGGGTATATATACCCGACACAGCTAACATGCTCGAAGGATACGGAAATCTGGTCGAAGGATCATCTATCGACCAGAATTCTATCGAAAGATCCATACATACCTCGAAGGATGATATCCTTCGAGGTCCATATGTATCCATCGAAGGTTGATCTTTCGAGGTCATCGAAGGATACAAACCATCCTTCGATGACATCCTTCGACACAAGCATGTTTCAACCAATGTGCTAACTGTTTGTCCAAGTCAAACCGGAGGATGGTTGACTTGGTCAAACTTACATCGAACGCACATATAAACAAATCTAACATAAGACATCGTTTGGTATCATGACACAATACAGACAAAGTACAGACACAAGTCGCTTTGTCTTGATCTTCGTGTCTTCGAGTCGAAACCAAGTCGAACTGAGCTGAGTTGAACCGATCCGAGTCGTGTCCACAAAATATGTATCAACAAACTCCCCCTTGGACGCTACTCGTGAGGTTCAACTTCGATGTCTTCCACGTCGGAGGATCTTCAAAGTCTTCACGTGTCGTAAGTAGAAAGTGTATCAACAAACTCCCCTTTTTGTTTAGGTAGTGTGTCAATAAACTCCCCCTTAGATTGAACTCTCCATTGAGTCATGCTCGTGAATCTTTTGACTTGTCAATTCTTCAGATCCTTGTGGTGTTGATGAAGGGTCAGCGGCAACTCGATCATTTTATCCTTTGAGTGCCTCCACTTCGTGTCTTCATTCCAAAGCTTGTCATCGAACATGTTCTCCTTGCCTTTAGCATTTGCACATGCAAGAAAGCTAAACGCATAATGAGAACAACCGCTTGGAATATAGTTAACATTTAGACAAAAGACACATATGAGATCAAATCTCAATCAAACACCAACCGACAACAGTTTGAAAGTTTAGAAAATGTACAACCTTAATCCTTTAACTTTCAAAACTTGTTAACTTCGACAGTTTATGAAGATGCAATTGTTTTCCGGCTTACGATCAGGATTTTGGGTAGGATAGACTGGAGTTCCAACATCAGTCAATCAAAAATAAACTAGAAGCAAAATCTTTTTGGATTTTATAAAGTTTATATTAAAACACACCTAAAAAAAATTATTATTATTTTTTTTTGAATGTAAAGACGGAAAACAATAAATAGATATATACAAAGATACATAAACTGAAAACAGTAAATAAATATCTACAGACATTCTTTTTGCGAGTTTCGAGGGTAAGAGAATCATATCAGTGTACGGTCAGTCCAAAACGCTCTTGTTGTTCTTTTAGTTAACATTAAGATAAGCATCCTATAACGATTATCGGTATTGTTGTCCACATAAGCTCAACTTATCATTTGTAATCATGGCGAGGGGATACGTTAAGGTATGATTTATACTTACCGACCGGTGTTCATCCACATCACGACACATTCCCGTATCAAGGTATGCACGAGGGTTCATCTTACCGGTGAGTATACCGATTATCATCTGTTTGACCGTATATGATGTGAGATTCTCACTTATTTTGATTTGAAAACAAGTCCTATGTGATATAATCACTTATTGATGAGGAACTTGATTTTCGATGCATGAGGGCACAGGAGCAAGTCCGTGAACAGGTCAGTACTTCCGTACAGCAGAGAGACGAACTTGACTCCCGGATAAATGTGATATTTTAT
Source organism: Helianthus tuberosus (assembly GCA_030545235.1). NCBI lineage: Eukaryota > Viridiplantae > Streptophyta > Magnoliopsida > Asterales > Asteraceae > Helianthus > Helianthus tuberosus. The sequence goes on along the minus strand of JARYGA010018373.1, from coordinate 347,350 downwards.
CACTTATTTGTTGGGACATGTGATTGTTGATCACTTATTGAGGTCGAATGCAGTATGTACACGTATGTATAGTATCATGGAAGATCTAGACTTGCGTCCCCGTTATTTTTCGGTAAAAGATACAACCATGATACCCAGATGATAAGCAGCATAAAGACCGAATATCTCAGAACCTCGGCAATCTCTCAAACGAAATTTCGGTACTAAGACCATATGCCAATGAATGGTTCCCACCCAGTCTTCAGTCGATTTAAGTTTATATCACCCTGCACACTTTAAAATGATTGTGAGCCTACCGATACATCTTATATAGAGCTGCTTATCGCTTTTCATTTTAGGTTTAAAGAGGTTTAGACAGACCACTGATGTACTATCACTTTCTCTTTTTCTCGCCAGGAAACTCATTTTTGTTTTTCTATTGTTTTTGTGCTTTTGAAATTTTTCGATGTTTTTGGATTTTTCAAATTTGGAATTACTCCCCCTAAAATCAATAAACTAAGATAACATTTAAAACACAAAGGTATTTACAAAAATGACTTTCCGATGTTGGTTAACTCATTGCCGTTTACCAAAATTAATTTTTAATCTGAAAAGATTTATCGAATTTTGGAAAAATCAGTTGGCATGTCGGTTTGCGGTGCGGACCATGACAACATTGTCTGGCCGAAGAGTGCTGTACGAGATAATAACAATTCACAAAGCAGCTTAAATATCGACAAGTAAAGGAGAGATTAGAATTTTAAAACCGTATCCTGCAACTACTTCGTGCATTGCCAGGAATTTGAGTGCTCTCCCAAACTGGATATCCACCCGGTGTGGATTTCAAAGTCGATTCTTTGTAGCTACTGAGAAGTCTCTTGGCAGCAACAAGATCATAAACCTTTTGGTCCGGCTGGTCTTCCAAATTGCACCAGCGAAGGTTTTAATCTTTCTCTTGAGAAGTAGTGTGCGGTTGATCAACCCATGCCAAGGCATCCGCACACCCAGTTGGTTTGATCAACAAACACCTTTTCTTCAATTATACCGCAAAGAAATGTACACTGCACGTTCATCTTGTTGAATTTTGAACTTCAAACGTGCTGCAGGTGCGTACATTTTGATTTGAATCTATCCCTGGGGACCCGATCAAGGCCTTGAACAATCAAACTTTTAATGATTTTCAATTTGTCGAAGCTTTTCAAACTCTTTTAACAGACACTTCTGTTCTCTTTCCATTTTCTCCAACAAAGGCAGCAATTTCTTCTGTTGCCTATTTTGTGTATGGACGCTCCACTATCAACAATCTTACGACTATCGAAAGTTCCTCCTGGAATATCCTACACACTCACTCAAAGATTAGTTGGAGAGGGGGACCCAAGCCTTTGTGGACTTGGGTCGTCCTTGATCATCAAGGAAAGTGATCTCAATCACTTGATGATTAGGAAAAAGAACCTGTGGTGCTCCCCCTGACTGAATTACCTGTTTTGGTTTCCAAGCTGTTTGTCCTTTACCAGTAGTTGTATTAATTGTTTTTGCATTTACTGGTTTTACCGTTGTAGATTTTGCTTGTACAGGTTTTTCTTCTTTGACCTCTGATTTTAAGGCCTTCTCAATTACCTTTTGATTCTTTTGTTTTAACTTCTTTTCCTTTTCTTTCAAGACACGTGGGTCTTGTTTTGGGAAAACAGGTCGTTTTTGGTAATTGGTTTCTTGGGGAGCACTCGTTTTTGCCTTCAACTTTTGCAGGTATGGGCAGTATCTTACAATATGCCCAATTGTGCCACACTCAAAACACATTCTCCGCTCTACAAACCTCGGAGAAACATGTTGATGACCAGACTGAGAACCAGACAATGAACTTTGTGATCTAGATGTACTTGGACCTAAATCACATCCGTTGGAGTGTTGGGTGTAATTATTCTGATCATTTCGTTTTAAAATTCTAACTTGTTTTACAAAATCAACGTTAGATTTTTCCTGAAATGTTTCCAGTTTATCTGTACCCTTGGATCCAACAAAGTTCACTTTCGGTTCTCTTTTCTTAACAGGAGCTCTTTTGTTTTGCACCTTTTGCTGCTGAACTTTAGGTGCTTGAACATTCTTGTTCTGAGCCTTCTTTCCCTGTACTTTACCTTTTCCAGAATTGACTTGTTGTTTTCGCTCAATTGGTAGTTTTTGGTTTCCGAATTGTTTTCTAACTTGTTCACACGGAATTGGATCACATTGAGTGACGGTGACTTTGCCACTTTTGTTTCCCAAAAACTTATCAATACATCCTTCAAAAATTTGCTCAATTAAATCTTGATTTACATTTTTAATTGGAAAATCTTTGTTAGAGTAAATTTTGCTATCTCCTTTGAGCGTGTACAACAAGTTATTCCCTTCAAGACTAGATACAATGGAATCCATTGCTTTTGACGTTTCAGTCTCACTCGGTTTCACTGGTGGATCACACAAGATGTGATTCTCGATTGGAATATCTGTTGTAACCGAGTTAGACTGTTGGTTCACAATTCCTTCAGATTCATCGTCCGAAGAATCAGATTCATCATCCGAAGAATCGGTATCCTCAACAATGGGAGGACTCTGTTCCTTAACACACGATGAATCCGTCACATTCTCAGATTCTGATTGACTCGAGGATGATGTACCAGTTGTGAACCCGAGGCCTGCTGCAAAGTCATCTAGACCGAGTGGCACAGTAGGTTCAAAACGGGGCATATCCTCGTCATCAGGCAATTTGGAGTAATTGTGATTCATTGGGGGAGGACATGATTTGAATCCCATACACTTCTTATCCCCCTTTTTCTTTTGAACATCAATAATGTGATCCAAAACATAGCGGGAATTGGAATAGCTTTCCAATTTCTGCTTAATTGTCTCACATTCACATCGAGCTGTTGCTATCTCTACCATTTGCTTTTCAATTGTGTCAATTAAGTCATTGTTAGCATGTTGTTTTCTCAAAACAGCCCTTTGTAATTCTGAAACATCATGTCTTAAAGATGCAATTGTTGTTTTAAATTCCTTTTCATTTCTGGTTAAAAACAAGTTAGCTTCAGTTGCTTTAGCAAGATCTACAATCAATTGTTGATTGTGTTTGTGTGTGATTTCAAACTGACTTTCCTTTTCTGCATATTTAACATTTAAAGCATCACACTTTTCACAGCTAACTACAGCGGGTTCGTCGACACATACCTGACCTGATGAACTGTCGACATTAGCCATAAAGGCTGAATGGAGAGAAGACGAAGAGTAAGCAGTTTGATCCACCAAATTAGATCTTCTTTCAGTTCCTGCTGCAGCTTCTTCCAAAGGTTCATCAATATCTGCATCGACTGACGCACTTGATCTCTCATCCACATGATCATTGCCTGAAGTGGAAGATTCTTCATCTGAGCTTCCGCTATAACCAGAACTGTTTTCATCTTCAGAAGATGCATCACCATTGGTAGAAGATTCTCCACCACTGGCGTGCTTTAAATCCTTTACGATTTCAGCAAAACATGCTGTTCCACCATTTCCTCCTTCTCCAAGCTGAAGCGACCAATCACAACCTTCATCTATTTGAACCACCAGCCCCCGGTTGGCATTTGATGGCCCTGATTGGCCTTGATTGTTGACAGGTATCAACGTACGAACATTGTTCCCGTTCTGGTTCTGCTGGTTGCCTTGGTTTCTGAACGGATTTTGATTTCCATGCTGAGCTGGTCTTGTGCATTCCCGTTTGAAATGACCCCGTTCGCCACAGTTAAAGCACTTGACAGCTTGCTTGTCAAATCCATACTTGGTGTCTTTCTTGTTTTCCAAGTTGGTTCTCCCCGTCCTTTCCATAAACTCCTTTGCTCTTCGAATTGCACTAGCTAGAGCCCATTTGATATCCATCATTTCAAACTCTTCTTTATCCACTTGCTGATAATCTTCATTGGTTAGATTGATATTCCCAATCTGACCTGCGATCAATCCACAATAAGCACTTACCAAGGTATTCAACATCTCCATATGCTCCTTGGCTATTTCGACACTGACTTTAGAAAAGTTGGAAGTGTCTAATCTGACTGTGTTTGGATTGGAAGTGGCTTGAAAGTTTGAAGAGCTTCCATAGAACCCTTGCTGTTGCGGTTGTTGCTGCTGAGCTGTCGGTTTCACATCTGGTCTTGGATACATCAAGTATGCTGAAGGATCAAACTGTTCTGTTGTTGATGGTCCAGTGTTTGAGATGAAAGCTGTTTGAAGCTTCGCGTGTTGAGAAGCTGGTTTTTCTCCACTGATGCCTCCTGCAATCCCAAAGTACATTTCTGGACTTTGAGGAGTTAGAGTTCTTTTTGCCTTAAGCTTTTCTTCCACATCCTTGTTCTCCAATTTTTGAATTAAATCATAAATGGTGATTGTGTCTAAAACACCAGTTTCTTTGAGAATTTCAAGATAACTGCTCCACTTTGCTGGTAAGCTATCAGCAAATCTCTTCACTATTTCTTGTGGAGTGGCATTGACTTTAAAAGCAAACATCTCGCTCATCAAGTGATGGAACCTTGTAGATAACTCTGCCAAAGTCTCATTCTCCATACACGTGAATCCTTCAAACTCTTTCTTCAGTAAATCTTGCTTGATCTTTCTTGATTGAGCATTTCCTTCACATCGTAACGTGAGCATATCCCACAAGCTTTTAGTAGTCGTGCAGTAAACAAACTGGTGGTAAATGTCTTTGTGAAGAGCTTGTGTGAGAATCATGAATGCTTTCTTTTCTAACTCTATTTTCTTCTTATCTTCATCAGACAGAGTGCTGTAAGTTTGTGGATTAGATCCTGCAACTTCCAACTCATTGTCAAATGCGGTGAAGAAGCACATCCATAGATCTTGACCTTGCCCCTGAACATAAGTTTTCAGCCTTTCTTTCCACCATCCCCAATCATTGATGTGATTTAACTTTGGCGGTTTTGTGCTTGTACCAGTTTCACTGTCGTTCTGCATCATAGATTGAATGCTGCTGCTTTGATTTGTGACCAATGCCCATTGATTTGCAGTTATCATTGCAGCTTGAGTTGGAGCAATAGCTCGCAAGAATGCAGTTTTTTCGAAATCTGGCTCAGATTGCGTAGCTGATGATTGTGGAGTCGAAGTCAATTGAGTCCACCACTCACCGTTTGTTCCCATTTTATAAAAAATAATATATTAAGTGAAAATTGATTTAAAATTTGAAAAACAAGTTTTCCCTTTTAAAAATAATTTTCACAAACTATGTTAAAAAGTTGAAGAGAAACAAACAGCCGAAAGATCAAGGATCGAAAGACCTGCAAAACACAAACTGTTAAACTTAAACAGATTAGGATCGAAAGATCAACACTTGTTCGAAAGATAGACACTTGTTCGAAGGATCAACAGTGTTCGAAAGATCACTGTTGAATTTCGAACAAAGACTTCGAAAGATTCTCCAAGACGAAGGATCCTTATCTTTCGAAATGAAACAGTAGCTCGAACAATATATCCTTCGAAAAGATTCCTTGGCTCGAAAGATAACTCACTGACTTCGAAAGATGTTCGAAGGATGGGTATCTGTCGAACCTCCTTGATCGAAAGATGATCTTTCAACTTCGAAGGATATCTTTCGATGAGCACTGACACAGCAGACAACAGATGACAGGTTGGTGAAAAAGGTGACGGGTTGGTAAATCTTTCGGCAGAAAGTATGGTTCAGACCATCATTTTCTGCAAAAACAGATTTGGTTTGATTATTTTAATCAGTTCACCCTTTCCAATACACCAACAACTTTCGAAAAAAAAAAACCAAACAAGATCAAAATATGTAAAACTTTCAAGAACACTTGAAGCCTTGTTGAAGATATGATGAATACAACCCAGAAAATATGAATTTTCGGTAAACCAACAACTAACCGAAAACCCGTTTTTGCCCGAAGCTTCACTAAAAACCACTCTTTAACATGTGAAAATGGTAAACAACAAGGTTTTAATAAGAACTTTCAGCAAAAACAACAAGATTAAATCCGATTTTAAGATGTTTTCCAGAAAATGTAAACTTTTAAAACCCGAAAAACAACAAGAACACCTCGGTTTTAACAAGGAGAAGAGCCAAAGCTCTGATACCACTTGTAGGTCCCTCTCGAGGATGAGATCAAACCTTATCCTTGTTATATCTAACACACTAGCGAGTGCGGAATCCAAGCTAGCATGCAACCGAGATTTTATACGAGAACAAGCACAAACACAACACACAATATTCAACGATTAACACCACTTGTATTAATACGTATGAAAGGTCCGGTTACAAGCTCAATGTTTACAGATGCACTCTATAAACTCTCTTCTTGTGTCTCTCTTTCAAGTGCTTCTTGTCTCTCTTTGAACACAACACACTACATGGGTATATATACCCGACACAGCTAACATGCTCGAAGGATACGGAAATCTGGTCGAAGGATCATCTATCGACCAGAATTCTATCGAAAGATCCATACATACCTCGAAGGATGATATCCTTCGAGGTCCATATGTATCCATCGAAGGTTGATCTTTCAAGGTCATCGAAGGATACAAACCATCCTTCGATGACATCCTTCGACACAAGCATGTTTCAACCAATGTGCTAACTGTTTGTCCAAGTCAAACCGGAGGATGGTTGACTTGGTCAAACTTACATCGAACGCACATATAAACAAATCTAACATAAGACATCGTTTGGTATCATGACACAATACAGACAAAGTACAGACACAAGTCGCTTTGTCTTGATCTTCGTGTCTTCGAGTCGAAACCAAGTCGAACTGAGCTGAGTTGAACCGATCCGAGTCGTGTCCACAAAATATGTATCAACAGTATTTAACATTGTATTCCCATAGGCATATGGAACGTTTATTTCATTTCAAAGTTTATGCCAACACTATTAAATAATATCCTATAGGCAGTGGCGAAGCTTGAGATTTCCAACCAGGGGGCCGGAAGTCACCTGACCTAAATATTTCTATAAAACCGGGGGTCGAAAACCTACATACCCAAAAATTTCTATACGAAAATTACATACTCTCCACTACTGAGCGGAAAGTTCGGGGGGTCGGCCGCCCCTTCCCGCCCTACTTAAGCTTCGCCAATGCCTATTGGCATATAAAACGTTTATTTCATTTCAAAATTTATGTCTACACTGTTAAATAATATAATTTACTTTGAGCAACCCGTGTGTTACACTGGTACTTAAACTAGTTAACAAATAAATTAACATTGTAATTTTTTCCGTCTTTTACAAAGATCAACAATACATGGTAAGCTGCATTAACATTGTAATTTTTCCCCACTTTTACAAAGATCAACAATACACGGTAAGCTGCAAGCTTGTAATAGAAAATGCATATATAACTAATCACAGGGTACGTCAACATCTTTTGACAAATATCCTTTTGACTATGTTTTTATATGTGCACCGCGGTTTTGTGGTGTAAAGCATAGGTTTCTTGGGTTGAAACATATATACATCATCATTCACAGTTTTAACCATATCCTGCAAACTAGGTAATATGTTTAACACCAAAAACACAGTAACGGGTTGCATGGCAATCATCAAAATCACTGTAGGAATCCATGTTATTCCCCCCGAGTATAAAATAAAGAAACTACAACTAAAAGCCACCATCAGTGTTGCTATAGAGAAGGCAAGTAGCATTAGACATGCCATCAAATTTCGGGATAACGATACCATTAAAGTGAGTTGATCAGCACCAGATGTGAGGACAGACAAGAAAAGCATGACTGCAGCAGAGGAAGTGACCAAAGAAAGGGCATCTGCCATAACAAAAATTATGAAGGAGCGTTGATGAACGAAAACAGGAAAGCCATTATCTAGGTTGTAGCCGCCTGGAAGTGTATTGACTACACTAAATGCAACAGTGATGATAAGTGCGGCAACGATCATACATTCTTTCATCAATTTCAATCCGTTTTTAACGAGATAGTTACTTTTTTTAGAGAATAACTCAGATGGTGTTTGACCGTCATTGTTCTTCGCTTCCCTTAAATAAGATGGCATCATCCGTTCAACTTCCTAAATACAACATACACAACGAATTATCATTCACATTACCTAGATAGGGGAGGAGCGTTGAATCTAAAAAAAATTGTAGTGCAATCAATTAGATAGGCAATTTAAGGATATATGAAATCAAAAGATATACCTTGAACCATGTTAATTCCCGTTTCATTAGCAATGCACCAGACATTCTAGTTGTCATCTGTTTTGTCGTTTTCCCAACTAAATGAAGCATATTATTCCCCATATTGTCATAAGATGTGCATATAGTGTTCTTGTAGTGATCAGCTATCTCATACAAGAGGTTGTAGATACCATAATAACGGTGCATAACAGCTATATGAAATATAGTGAGCCCATCCTCATTTGTATCAAGCATATGTTCCGGGCAGGTTCGAAGCAACTCTACTATAAGTCTTGTGTTGCCCACTTGTGCAGCAACAAATAATATTCTAGAAGAATATCGTATTGTTTTATCAAGCAAGGAAGTAGGAGGCCCTCTCAGGATACCCTCGATTTCATCATCGTTCATTGTTCTCATAGCTTGTTCCCAAATGATTTTTAGTAACTTCAGTGCACTGCTCTCCTCTCCAACGTCATATTGTACTTTCATACCAAATAATCTAATTGCTGAAAACAAGTACCAAATAAGGAACAACCAAATACTCCAGAGTAAATAAAGCTTTAGGATGTGCATCTATAAATAAAAATAATTAATGCTTACTTGATATTATGATTTGCACAATTAATGCCCTTTCTACTACATATAATGCATTGGACTTCTTAGCCAAAACTGCAAGTAGAGACACATTGCGAGCAAGTTCTGGTTGGTCCTTCACGATCTGGTGGGCAAGATCTATAGAAGACATATATGACAATATATTTCTTATAGATATGCAACTAAGAAAACAGTTACAATATATACAATAAACGACAGGCGTATTTAAATGTTGATGAAGGTGATTACAAAAGCTTAAGATTGATGAGTACTAATTTTAAAAACTTCATTCCTTAAGGATAATTAATAATGAAACAGATAATTAATATTGTCATTTAATTAAAAAATCTTAAGGATATTTGATATTTAGTACTTTCTTAATATTGTAAAGTTATAGCCCCATTTTTGGTTAATGGCTGTAGTGATAAGGAAGAAACACAAGAATTATATACCAAACATATCATTCTCCACTGAATGGAATAGTGTGAGGTCCCTGTCACTATCCTCCCATTGATTGCCACTCATCTTATTAGATTTCTTGTATAACCTCTTCACCAAGTCGTCTGACCCGTTCTTAGCACTGATGGACAGTGGAAAAACATCATCTTTGCCACGGATGTCAGATAGGCTGGAATTCTTTTCCATCATAATAATCACCATTTTGGTTTTACCAGATGCCGCCGCTTCCCAAAAGGCAGTGTTGGAATGTTTATTGGTCAGTTTTAGCTCATCCTCTGTCATCATATTTACTAGCTTACTCACAAAATTTATGGTCTGCTTGGTCTCTTTTGCTGTCGCTACCACATGAAGTGGTGTGTCTTGATTCTTATTGAGAGGAAACCCTACCAATTGTCGGTGTTGGTCAAAGATATCCTTTGCTGTTTCCCAGTCACCCATCATTGCTGCTCGATATAATGGAACAACAAAGTTTAAGTAGTTTTCTCCTTTTCCTTCAACAAAAGCATAATATTAATTAGTACTATATCGTTCGTTCCAAGATAAATTCTTTTGAAAGAGCATCCAGTGGAAGCAAATTTAGAGTCTAATCCAAGGAGAGTTTAATGCATTGCAGGTTACCATGTCATGCCAGATGCACCACACAATTAAACTCCAGTTCAATGTTGGTGTTCATCTATAATAATGGTGCACCCCTCAGGAAAGACACTTCTTAATTCATTTATCAACACAAATCCCATTGTTTACTAAGGGGTCGTTTAGTTTGGTTCAAGGAATATTTACTACTGAATTGGAATTTGGAGGAAATAAGCTTAATTCAAACAAAAATTAGTGTTTTTTTGGTTTGTATAATTGTCATGGTAACTTGAATGCAAATACAAATTATTTATAAAATTATAATAAGAAGGTGAATAATGGAAAGATGTGCGTATTTTGGTAATCTTAAACATTCATTTGGAAAAATTATAATTTTCTCCCATATAGAAGGATTGTTAAATTTCTTTAATTGGTGAAATTTGGAGGAATGTTTTCCAATTCTTATTCCATCAAAAATCAAAAACACAATTTCTAAAGGAAAGTTTTCAATTTTTAATTTCATTTCCCTCAGATTCTATAAACCAAATGACCCCTAACTTTCTTGTGCTGGTATTTAGGTTTATTAATAAAAAATTACTTGTTTATGAATGATTGTTAATCTATTTTAATAAAAAATAAATCAGTTTACTTTATTCGTTTACTTGGTTATTTGCCCACGTGTAATCACGGTTTAACATATGAAAATACTTTGAATTTTATTGAAAATTTAAAAAACTTTATTATATCGATATAATTTGTTAATTTTATAACTGAAATGCTACTAATAAAATTAGGGGCTGAATTTTAGGTGGTGATTAGGGGCTGAAATTGTTTACCAAACAATGCCAAAAGCTAGCAGATCAACAGTTGATCAAGTAGAAGTAGGAGTTTAACCCAGGTTTGATCGTGTTTCTTTTTTGTCAGAGACTCGTTCTCATCAAGGAGGAAAATCACAGCAAGGCGTTAGATTTGTATAAACGGAAAAATGAACCGTGTATTTCGCGGAAGAAACGAAACATCAAGGAGCTAAAGAGTTCATTTAGCGGCCGAAAGAAAGATCAGCATGTGGTTATCTGTGTTGGTTGTTAAGCGTGAAGGGTATGGTTCAATCACTTTATGGTGTTTGAGTTATTCTCTAGCCAATACTATCATGCCATGTCAACTCCTCATTCCACTCCCCATTTTGCACTCAATCAAAGGGTATGGTTCAATCAATTTAAGGTGTTTTGAGTTATATATTTTTTATTTCTAGAAATTATTCATAAATAAATAAAACATATTTTAAAGTAAATAAAAGTACTTTTAATTAAAAAAACACATTACATAAAATTAAAATAAATAACATGACATTAAAATATAAAAATAAATTAAAAAAACCTAATTTAACTATTCGTCGTCGGAATCCGCCAAAAGGTGGGGTAAATCTTGTTCTCCAAGATTTCCTTTTTCTAGAAGTACTCGTGTCTTCCAGTTCGGCGGCTTCGTTAATATGATTTTGGGAAAAAAAATTAAACTACTATCGCTCGAGGAAGAATCATCGTCTTCACTAATATCAATTGGAATGAATAGCGGTGGTATATCATCCATTTTTTAGAAAATAGAAGTGAAAAATGGAAGAAGTGAATTTTTTTAGAAAACAATTGGATGGAGAAGAGAATGGTGAAAAATGGTGTTGAATGGTGTTGTTTTTATAATGTAAAGTTGAATTTTTTTTTTTTTTAATAAAACGGCTAGTTCTCAACAGTCTGGTTAACGGATATATTCCTCAAACAATCGGTGAGTATACACCGAAACTCCTCAATCACCGAACACCGAAAATGGGCCGGGGTGATTCACCGATCGGTGAAATGAAGACCCCGAAGGGTTCACCAAACCACACCGGGTACCCTAATAGTAAGGTGGGCATATCAAGGAATATTGCAGGATGGTAAAATTTTAATTAAAGAAGGGTTGAATCTGGTTAGCATAAAATAAAGTGCAATTGGAGTTCAAAAGGTGAAGAATTTGGACGTGGCCGAGGTAGAGACAGGGGGTCCGAGAAAAATTCAGGGCAGCAGGGGCTTAATCAAGTATTTGAAGTTGTTGATAACTGTGTGGATGTAAACAAACCGTTCCAAGTAAGGATTAAGGCACAGATTGTTGGGTTAAATAATAATCTAGGTTGAAGTTGGTTCAAAATAATTCAAAGGGGTTGAAGATAAAGTTCAGTTTATTATATATAATGTTTATCAAACTTGCTTTGTGAAAGCGAGTTCATTATTCATAAACTTTTGTCATTTCCTTTTTTCTTAAAGTCTTAGTTTCACCCATACACTTTAAATTACAGATCTCTTTAATTACCCGCTTAATTTTTAATAATTTGTATTTTCTCTAATAGCTTGCCTGCGATGATTTTTTTTTTTTTAAAGATTTCGAGTAAAACACAGTTTTCAATAAAATTTATACCGGGATATTCGTCTGTTTAAGTTAACGAACGAAAGTTAGTAGCAAAAATCAAACTATTAAAAAAATAAAAGGAGTAAATACGTGTATTAAATGTAGTATAAACCGACCAAAGTCGGTACCAGGATATTTTTTATTGTCGGTTTCGATTGATGTAAAACACGTCCTTTTGGACATATCACGACATTATTATTTTGTTTTCTCTTTCAATTGAAATAGCCAATGATGACGCCGTAACGAATCGAATTCAACCAATACCAACCGAATTTTTAAGGTGTAACACCGTAGGAATCTTAATAGTTATTATTATTTAGTATGTGATATAGAAAGATATATTACCAAATTCTTCTGGAAGAGGTGGATTTGTATTTCCTAGCGAACCCATGTCAATGGTTCTTTGATTCATCATTTCGTCCAAGTCTGTGCGTGAAGTACTCTGTTCTTCAGTGCTCATCTCTCCCACTCTTTCTTGCTATATAAACACAAGATAGAATTTAACGTTATCGAGTAGGCTATGACCGCACGTTGCGGCGGTTTGTTTTTAAATAAAATTTATGTGGAAGAGTAGATAAAAATAAGCACGTCACAACCATATATTCGGAATTTTATAAATCACTATATATGAAAAAAAAATATGTTCTATAGATCAAAAACTATAAAATTGAATACCGATATCGATAGCAGCGTTGTTTAGTAGGTTTTGGTTTGGTTCATTCAGTTACCAATATGGTAGGTATAGTTTACGACACAAAAAAAAATACATTATGATTCTGAACACAATTCGGTGGTTCGTTACAGTACCAGTACTTGCTATATATATAGTTTACCATACAAAAAATGTTAATTTGCAGTGTTTCAATCACATGAGATAAGTTGTCTCATTTAACCCAAAAACTAAAGTCGTTTAACTCAAAAAATAGATTTGTCTTTTACATTGAAAATAATAAAAACAATTATCGATACGGGTACCAATGTTCAATTGGTATCGGTTTCGTTCGTCATACTACTGCTACAATACCCGATTTCAATATGAATTCAATATTGACTTTGATACCAAAATTACTGTTTTAAACACAGCTTTTATGCCCAGATGTGGAGAAAAAAAATTAAATTATTGCGTATTCAATTTTTTTAAATTTTAAAGTTAAGGAACTCAAGTTAACAAAGAAAAATTAAATGAGTTAAAGACGTAACTTATACAATACAAGGGATAAAATGAAACATAAGAAAATTAAACAAACAGCTGCTAAATTTAATATACAAAATCGATCGGAGTATTAAAGGTCTATCCGAAAGTTAATACCTTTAGGGTTCAAGTGGTGAATGAATATTTGTACTTTGTTGATGTGGGCGTCCAACCTTGTATCAAGAGCTTGAATTTATACTGGATTCTATAATGTAGTTGGTGCAAGTCGTTACGATATCAATATTATAATCGTTATAAAAATGTAAACTTGATCAAGTTGGAACCATTGACTATGTATATGGAGATTAAAAAACTTCATACAGGCCAACTCTTCCATTTAACACTTCACAATATATCCCTTCTGTATAATTATCCGTATCATCTAAATTCTTTGTATGGTCACCAAATTTTAAAGTATTAAACCAAATCGTTCAATAACAAGATGATAACTATTTATTAGGATGATATTTCATAAGTGCCAGTTAAAATAAAATTTCTTATATGCATCTCATAAACTTAGAAGATATGAACCATTTTGACCCCTAAAACATCTCAACATAAGCATCTTATAAAGTTGGAAGATATGAAACCATTTTTGATGCAATTCTGCTTGCAACCAAATCGGAACAACAAGAACACCAAGAACGAAACCGGAATCGGAATGTATTTTAATTAAAAAAAAAAAAAACAAAACTCCAAAAAACTGTCTCACAAATGCAAAAGAAAGCCAAATAAATACTATTCCCTAAGACACAAAACAAGCCTACAACTTAGGGAAGGAAACAAATCAAAACAAATAACAACTTAGGGCGTACGGTGTGGGAGTCGGCAACATGCGGCAAACGTCATTGCCGATCGGCAAACACCATCACCAACATACTTTGCCGCTTCCAAGTTTTCCAAATCGGTGGTGTGATGCCGATGCGGTGAAGGGAGTGTTTGTGTGGTGGGGTGGGGTCCATTCCTATCTCAACCAATCACACCTTTTTTTTTTTAAATAGTTTACCACTTCACCAAGTGTCTAAACCATTGCCAACACTTTTCACCAAAGTTTAAACACTTTTGACAGATTGACATGGCGCGCTCTGATTGGTAGGTTTTTTGGTTTGCCACTCCAAAGTGTTTAACCACTCCCTACACCCTTAAATAAAATGATATCAATCCATAAGCAAAAATAAACAATTCCAGCTTCCAGAAAACACCAGGTCAGCTTGGGTCATCATCGGCCCGCTGCTGCAACGGCCCAGAACCTATAACAGGCCCATGAGTCCAATCCAAGGCTGCTGCATCATTGGTTGGGGTGTGACAAATCCGTTGGAACTGAAAATGCATTGTACATGTTGAAAATTGTTTAAGTGTTGAAGTCCCAAACATCATAGGATCGGATGGTAGTTTCCGATCGGACGGAAATCCGTTCGACGTTCGGATCCTCAAAAGTTGAAACCAACGTCTAAGTATGGGACCAAGGTGCTAGCCGATCAGACGGCTGTCCGATCGGACGGCGATCCGATCGGACGGCGATCCGTCCACAGCCTGATCGTCCTGTCACTTGGACGTTTCGATAGTTTGTAGTTTTGATTCGACACGATTTGATACGTGCTAAACAACAGAACCTCGTCATGTCCCTAGTGACCCGATCGGACAGGAATCACCCAGATCCGACCCATTCACTGGTTCGTGATGGTTGTTCATGTTTAACCAGGGATCGGTTGTCTCTTCGGTAGAATCCGGATCTTGAATCAACCCATCACTAAGAAGGAGTAGAAGACAAGAACAAGCTCCGATTCTATCGGTTTTGAGTGCTTTGAGTGTAAAAGAGTTGAAAGAAAGTTTGAAAACCATCTTTCAATCATTTTCACCATGAATATGTTCAGATCTATGCAATATCCTTGTTTATTTATGTGGAAATCGTCCAGATCTAAGTCGTTCTTGGTGGGTTGAAGCCAAAACATGAAGTTCATAAGAACCCCATGATGACATCATCTTAGAACACATCAAATCTAGTGATTTCACGGTTAAAAGTTAATATTCAAAAGATAGAAAGGTGTAGGAGTGCGTGTAGATCAAGAAAGTACAAGATTTAGGTTGAAAACTTATAAGAATCGCGAGAAATCGAGAGAAAGGGTGGCTGGAGCGAGCTGAGTCGAGTGAGAGCTGTCACATCAAGTGATGTGACATATGAAGGGTATTTATAGGGTTTCCCAAAAAGGAAAGTGGGGAAAGTGGCTGGTCGATCGGGTGGCAGCCCGATCGAGTGGCAACCCGATCGGATGGCAATCCGATCGGATGGCCACTCGATCGGTTGGCCACTCGATCCGAGTGTTCGGCGCGACGAGTTTTGCTGTTTCGATTCGCGTGTTGAGCGTTGCGATACGATAGAGTTATCCATTAATCCCAACTACTCTATCTAACATACAATCATCCTAATTAACTTGCGTTTAGCGTTTTTGATTTGATTGCGATAGAGTTGCGATTGCGTTTCGATTAACCACCTTAGCATAAACGTAAGCATGCACAAGTAACACATAAAAAGCACACACACGTAAAACAATATCCAGAACGCATAGTTCGAGTTGCGAACTGTGATGATGACTGTGAACATGTATACATGTTAGTATAACGTACAGTAACTGCTATTTGAACACTATGTGTTATATACGTGTAATTTATATGTGAGGTTACTTGCATACGAACCTAACAAATATTGGTAACCATAATAGGTGTGGTTGACCAACCTAACACAAGTAAATTATCTGACAAGCAAAGCAAAGGTTAGTCCACACATTTTACTTAAAGCATGTACTTCCCTGGTTTGGGAAACGGGCAACATTTTCCCTGGTTTGGGAATAGGACAACACTTTCCCAGGTTTGGGATTGCTTACTATTCCTGGTTTGGAATACGGTTAATAACTTTTTGTATTAGATTTAACGAGTGTACTAAACGAAACACTTTCCCAGGTTTGGGATTGCTTACTATTCCTTGGACGACCTTGGTATCTTACCATCACTATACTACGTCTACGATGGGTGCACTTGCCCTAACGTGTGTAGAGTGGTAGTATTGTATCGTGTTTTATAAATTTAAAGCTTGATTCACTAGTAAAAAGTGCTTAAAGTATAATCTAAAATTTATACCCACGCTCGACCACGTCAATAATCATTATAGGATGCTTATCTAAATGCTAATTAATTGAACAACAAGGGTGTTTTGGCATGACCGCACGCTGATATGATTCTCTTACCCTCGAAACTCGCAAAAAGAATGTCTGTAAATATTTATTTACTACTTTCCGTCTTTACATTAGACCAAAAAGATTTTAGGTGTTTTTTAATATAACCTTTATAAAAGCCAAAAAGATTTTTCTTCTATCTTATTTTTGGTTGACTGATGTTGGAACTTGAATCTATTCCACCTAAAACCTGATTTAAAGCCCTAAAACAATTGCATCTTCATAATGGTCGAAGTAGAGAAGTTTTGAAAGTTAAAGATCTAAAATTGAACAATTTTGAAACTTTCAAAATGTTGTCGGTTGGTAGTTGATTGAGAGTTGGTCTCATTTGTGTTGTCTGTTTATATTGTTTGAAATCAACTCTTAGTAAGGTTTTATTTTAAAATTCTCTAAGACTGATTAAATCCCTAGCGGTTGTTCTCATTACGTGTTTATCTCTGTTGTGTGTGCAGATGTGGCATTCAAATTAGCTAAAGACAAAGAGAACGTGTCAGATGACAAGCTGTGGAGTGACAACACGACATGGATGCAATTAGTGGATCAAGATGATCAGGATAATCAAGTTGCAGTTGACTATTCATCAACACCACAAGGATATGAAACTTTGGAGATCAAAGATTCATGAGCAACATTCAATGGGGGAGTTTGTTGATGCACCTCCTGATTGTCACACGTGAAGACTTTTGAGATCCTGCAGCGTGAAGAACGGACCGTCACCAGCAACATCCAAGGGGGGGTTTGTTGATGTACTTTTGTGTGGATGTGACTCTGTTCGGTTCGGCTCGGTTCAAGACCGACGTCGCGACATTCCTCCGTCATGCGACTAGGAGAACGGCACATAAAACACGAAGACATGAGAACGCACGATAAATTGATGTCATGATGTCATCATGACATCAATACACTACATGGAAATAAAGGATGCTGTTTGAATACATATATCATCGAAATAGAATTTATATGAAGGATATCTTTCATATTAAATAGATTTCATCTATTTCGATAATATATAGATGGTATTTCGATGGAATGTTTACAAAGGCTATTTTGATAGGGGAAAGTGAATACGGTACTGTTAGACGTATAACCTTACGCGCCAAACCCATCAAAACTACGTAGTTTTGATTAAAATCCTTTAAAAGATAAAATAAACCTTTTATTTCAAATCAATAACCTAAATAGCTGAAACAAAAAGAACGACTACTGCAAATCCCCAAATCCAAATCGCCTGCAAATCCCATGGCTTCTCTAATTACGAATCTGAAGATTCCCCAGCTTGTTTGCTATTGAATGGTCGAAGCAGGCTCTGGTTAAGGACAGGATCAGTTGGGTTCGGGGCAGCTTGGTTACGCGTTTTCATTGGAACAGAAGGCCTCTAACTCCTGCAGAGCTGCTGGAAATTAATAGGCTGTTTGACCACCCCCGTTTTCATTGTAATTTCATTCAAAAGGTATGGGATGCAGTTATGTCATGGTGCAAAGGCATTTCTTTGTTTTCTTTTTCAGCCAAAGATCTGGTTCAAGCCCACTGGTATGTTAGCGGGTCGAGGAAGTGGAAGAAGGCAGTCTATTTGGTAGTACAAACGTCAATCTGGTGTATATGGCTATGTCGGCACAACATCATTTTCCAGCAGAAGCAAGCTTATTTTGGGAGGGTTATGGTAGAGATAAAGGCCGTTGCTTATTTGTGGATCAAGAATCGATCTAAAGCCTCGGACCTAACATGAGATAGGTGGCTAAAATTCGATTTAGAAGGTCTGGGTGTATAATGTACTTGTCTGTTTTTTGTATTCTGCTGTGATGTTTTGCTGGTGTAAAGTATCGAGCTAACAATTTGGTTAGTTCGGTTGGTTTATTAATAAATTATGTGCTTTGTTGGTCATTCAAAAAAAATATATATGAAATGGGTCAAAAGAAAGTAAACAAAATGAAATGGGTATTAAACAGATCCCACTGCAGTAGTCATTGGTTCCACTTTTCAATCACTTTGTTTTGAGGCAATGTTTGTCTGTTTGGGATGATGATTTTGTCACCAAAAAACAAAATTTCATAGCTAAGGTAACTGGCTTTTATAGACAACATTAAAGCTTGTCAATATTAGACTCTAGTTATGTGGTTTAAAGCTTCAAACAACATTAAAGCTTGTCATTTTTAGACTCTAGTTTTGTGCATCCGTTCATACATTAGTATTTAGTATACTCTCATCAATCCATCATAAACATACATTAAGCAATTTATTGGCTGTGAATTTTGACCCACAAAGGCCCAAAAATTATTCTCTTTATTAACATACACACATTAGTACACTCACATCAATTCATCCATCATATACAGTAATAGCACTACACATCTATTGGCTGTAAAAAAGAGAAGCTGCTTATTTATTGGCTGTAAATAAAGAGAAGCAGCTTTTCTTGCTTTGATCCATCGGCTTGCGTATGCCATGGCTCTATCTCTCTTAATAGCTACATCCGCTTTTCTTTGCAAACCTTGCTTCTCTTTTTCTCTTAATGCCAGCCAAAGAGGGTCGCCACAATGTCTTCCATTATCGACCCCATGAGCGTCTTATGAAGCAGCGCATAATCTGTCAAATTGCATACTCTGTTCACCAGAACCCTCTTCTTTTTTCAGAACATCTGGAATGTGTTCAGGTATCCATTTTTTCAGGTGCGTGCGCCAATGGTTCTTAATCGGAACAACAAGAACACCAAGAACGAAACCGGAATCGGAATGTATTTTAATTAAAAAAAAAACAAAACTCCAAAAAACTGTCTCACAAATGCAAAAGAAAGCCAAATAAATACTATTCCCTAAGACACAAAACAAGCCTACAACTTAGGGAAGGAAACAAATCAAAACAAATAACAACTTAGGGCGTACGGTGTGGGAGTCGGCAACATGCGGCAAACGTCATTGCCGATCGGCAAACACCATCACCAACATACTTTGCCGCTTCCAAGTTTGCCAAATCGGTGGTGTGATGCCGATGCGGTGAAGGGAGTGTTTGTGTGGTGGGGTGGGGTCCATTCCTATCTCAACCAATCACACCTTTTTTTTTTTAAATAGTTTACCACTTCACCAAGTGTCTAAACCATTGCCAACACTTTTCACCAAAGTTTAAACACTTTTGACTGATTGACATGGCGCGCTCTGATTGGTAGGTTTTTTGGTTTGCCACTCCAAAGTGTTTAACCACTCCCTACACCCTTAAATAAAAAGATATCAATCCATAAGCAAAAATAAACAATTCCAGCTTCCAGAAAACACCAGGTCAGCTTGGGTCATCATCGGCCCGCTGCTGCAACGGCCCAGAACCTATAACAGGCCCATGAGTCCAATCCAAGGCTGCTGCATCATTGGTTGGGGTGTGACAAATCCGTTGGAACTGAAAATGCATTGTACATGTTGAAAATTGTTTAAGTGTTGAAGTCCCAAACATCATAGGATCGGATGGTAGTTCGATCGGATGGCAATCCGATCGGACGGAAATCCGTTCGACGTTCGGATCCTCAAAAGTTGAAACAAACGTCTAAGTATGGGACCAAGGTGCTAGCCGATCGGACGGCGATCCGTCCACAGCCTGATCGTCCTGTCACTTGGACGTTTCGATAGTTTGTAGTTTTGATTCGACACGATTTGATACGTGCTAAACAACAGAACCTCGTCATGTCCCTAGTGACCCGATCGGACAGGAATCACCCAGATCCGACCCGTTCACTGGTTCGTGATGGTTGTTCATGTTTAACCAGGGATCGGTTGTCTCTTCGGTAGAATCCAGATCTTGAATCAACCCATCACTAAGAAGGAGTAGAAGACAAGAACAAGCTCCGATTCTATCGGTTTTGAGTGCATTGAGTGTAAAAGAGTTGAAAGAAAGTTTGAAAACCATCTTTCAATCATTTTCACCATGAATATGTTCAGATCTATGCAATATCCTTGTTTATTTATGTGGAAATCGTCCAGATCTAAGTCGTTCTTGGTGGGTTGAAGCCAAAACATGAAGTTCATAAGAACCCCATGATGACATCATCTTAGAACACATCAAATCTAGTGATTTCACGGTTAAAAGTTAATATTCAAAAGATAGAAAGGTGTAGGAGTGCGTGTAGATCAAGAAAGTACAAGATTTAGGTTGAAAACTTATAAGAATCGCGAGAAATCGAGAGAAAGGGTGGCTGGAGCGAGCTGAGTCGAGTGAGAGCTGTCACATCAAGTGATGTGACATATGAAGGGTATTTATAGGGTTTCCCAAAAAGGAAAGTGGGGAAAGTGGCTGGTCGATCGGGTGGCAGCCCGATCGAGTGGCAACCCGATCGGATGTCAACCCGATCGGATGGCAATCCGATCGGATGGCCACTTGATCGGTTGGCCACTCGATCCGAGTGTTCGGCGCGACGAGTTTTGCTGTTTCGATTCGCGTGTTGAGCGTTGCGATACGATAGAGTTATCCATTAATCCCAACTACTCTATCTAACATACAATCATCCTAATTAACTTGCGTTTAGCGTTTTTGATTTGATTGCGATAGAGTTGCGATTGCGTTTCGATTAACCACCTTAGCATAAACGTAAGCATGCACAAGTAACACATAAAAAGCACACACACGTAAAACAATATCCAGAACGCATAGTTCGAGTTGCGAACTGTGATGATGACTGTGAACATGTATACATGTTAGTATAACGTACAGTAACTGCTATTTGAACACTATGTGTTATATACGTGTAATTTATATGTGAGGTTACTTGCATATGAACCTAACAAATATTGGTAACCATAATAGGTGTGGTTGACCAACCTAACATAAGTAAATTATCTGACAAGCAAAGCAAAGGTTAGTCCACACAGTTTACTTAAAGCATGTACTTCCCTGGTTTGGGAAACGGGCAACATTTTCCCTGGTTTGGGAATAGGACAACACTTTCCCAGGTTTGGGATTGCTTACTATTCCTGGTTTGGAATACGGTTAATAACTTTTTGTATTAGATGCAACGAGTGTACTAAACGAAACTCTATCACGAAGTCCCCACTTTCTATACCGATTAGTCGCCGGGGCTTGGCGAACGGGTTATTAGTTGATAGCGCTATTAGGTTTCACCAACCTCACACCGTGCCTGGATAGGATCGGGCGTGAACTAATGGACCTTGGCAAACCGATAATGATGATAGTGTTGATGCAGATTTTGTGTCCGATGCTTGTCGAATAGATTAGTTTTTATTTTACGCTGAATTTGTAATAGTTAGTGAAACGGTCTATCGAACGTGTATAGACCCGCTCGTTTGAAGTGGTCAAACGAGAGGGTTATTCGGTTGACCGTGTGGGTTTTGCTAGACAAACAGTTTGATTATGGTTGTATAATGTTTGGTGTCGAAGGATAAGGCATCGAAGGATTGTGTATATCCTTCGATGAGCTCGAAAGATATCCATCGATAGATGAAGATGGACCTCGAAGGATATGTCATCCTTCGAGGTATATGTGTATCTTTCGATAGCTGGATGATCGACAGATGATCTATCGATCAATCAGTTAGATCCTTCGACCATACAACCTGTGTTGGGTATAAATACCAACACTTTGTCATTTGCAAGACTAAGAGAGTTTAGGAGGTTTGAGACCTCACCCGGGGAGAGATCACCACTTGATCTCTCCCGGAATGTATACTCCTTTGGTATTAGTTCGGTTATCATGTAATCGGGCCGATTTGTAACGTTTTACTACCGGATTAATACAAAGTTGTTTGTTTATCATTGCTAATCTCTTCCGTCTTTGAACATAATCACACGAATCACGGTTTCGGTCACGAAACACGGTCCTACAGATAGACATGACAAAAGGGGCAACAACGAAACAACAGGTCGCTCAGTATTTGGTATTGCGCAGTTTAGTAGCTTACATATGGGGTACCTCCCCATGCCATGATATAAATGAGTAATTTAACAACAAAAGTTTTTGGAAATAAAACTGGAAAACTGTGAACTCATGAACTCGCCAACTTTATGTTGACACCCTAGTGCATGCATTGCAGGTTGCTCGTTACAACTTAGGACGGAAATTGCAATCGGCTGGAGTGCGTGGTTTGTAAGTCTCATGTTAATACATAATTAAAGAACTTGTGCTTTTAAGTTATAATAGACTTTTCATTATACTTCCGTTGCTAAATTAAACTGTGTTTTTGGGACGTAAAAACCTTGAATACTAATCGTGTCAATTGGAAAAATTTGTAAATTACGTAAATGGTTCGACATGATTAGTGGCTAGATCCTGGTCAATCACATGCCTCGCGGTAATACTGCGCGTACAAATTTTGAGGGTGTGATAGTTTTTCCTTTCATTTACGTTTTTATTGCTAGTTTATTTTTTTAAAACTTTCAAAACTTTTATCAAAATTTGGTTAGATTAGACGCTAACGATAAGCCGGTATTTAAAGCTCTTGTGTCCTTGGACGACCTTGGTATCTTACCATCACTATACTACGTCTACGATGGGTGCACTTGCCCTAACGTGTGTAGAGTGGTAGTATTGTATCGTGTTTTATAAATTTAAAGCTTGATTCACTAGTTAAAAGTGCTTAAAGTATAATCTAAAATTTATACCCACGCTCGACCACGTCAATAATCATTATAGGATGCTTATCTAAATGCTAATTAATTGAACAACAAGGGTGTTTTGGCATGACCGCACGCTGATATGATTCTCTTACCCTCGAAACTCGCAAAAAGAATGTCTGTAAATATTTATTTACTGCTTTCCGTCTTTACATAAGACCAAAAAGATTTTAGGTGTTTTTTAATATAACCTTTATAAAAGCCAAAAAGATTTTTCTTCTATCTTATTTTTGGTTGACCGATGTTGGAACTTGAATCTATTCCACCTAAAACCTGATTTAAAGCCCTAAAACAATTGCATCTTCATAATGGTCGAAGTTGAGAAGTTTTGAAAGTTAAAGATCTAAAATTGAACAATTTTGAAACTTTCAAAATGTTGTCGGTTGGTAGTTGATTGAGAGTTGGTCTCATTTGTGTTGTCTGTTTATATTGTTTGAAATCAACTCTTAGTAAGGTTTTATTTGAAAATTCTCTAAGACTGATTAAATCCCTAGCGGTTGTTCTCATTACGTGTTTATCTCTGTTGTGTGTGCAGATGTGGCATTCAAATTAGCTAAAGACAAAGAGAACGTGTCAGATGACAAGTTGTGGAGTGACAACACGACATGGATGCAATTAGTGGATCAAGATGATCAGGATAATCAAGTTGCAGTTGACTATTCATCAACACCACAAGGATATGAAACTTTGGAGATCAAAGATTCATGAGCAACATTCAAGGGGGAGTTTGTTGATGCACCTCCTGATTGTCACACGTGAAGACTTTTGAGATCCTGCAGCGTGAAGAACGGACCGTCACCAGCAACATCCAAGGGGGAGTTTGTTGATGCACTTTTGTGTGGATGTGACTCTGTTCGGTTCGGCTCGGTTCAAGACCGACGTCGCGACATTCCTCCGTCATGCGACTAGGAGAACGGCACATAAAACACGAAGACATGAGAACGCACGATAAATTGATGTCATGATGTCATCATGACATCAATACACTACATGGAAATAAAGGATGCTCTTTGAATACATATATCATCGAAATAGAATTTATATGAAGGATATCTTTCATATTAAATAGATTTCATCTATTTCGATAATATATAGATGGTATTTCGATGGAATGTTTACAAAGGCTATTTTGATAGGGGAAAGTGAATACGGTGCTGTTAGACGTATAACCTTACGCGCCAAACCCATCAAAACTACCTAGTTTTGATTAAAATCCTTTAAAAGATAAAATAAACCTTTTATTCCAAATCAATAACCTAAATAGCTGAAACAAAAAGAACGACTACTGCAAATCCCCAAATCCAAATCGCCTGCAAATCCCATGGCTTCTCTAATTATGAATCTGAAGATTCCCCAGCTTGTTTGCTATTGAATGGTCGAAGCAGGCTCTGGTTAAGGACAGGATCGGTTGGGTTCGGGGCAGCTTGGTTACGCGTTTTCATTGGAACAGAAGGCCTCTAACTCCTGCAGAGCTGCTGGAAATTAATAGGCTGTTTGACCACCCCCGTTTTCATTGTAATTTCGCTCAAAAGGTATGGGATGCAGTTATGTCATGGTGCAAAGGCATTTCTTTGTTTTCTTTTTCAGCCAAAGATCTGGTTCAAGCCCACTGGTATGTTAGCGGGTCGAGGAAGTGGAAGAAGGCAGTCTATTTGGTAGTACAAACGTCAATCTGGTGTATATGGCTATGTCGGCACAACATCATTTTCCAGCAGAAGCAAGCTTATTTTGGGAGGGTTATGGAAGAGATAAAGCCCGTTGCTTATTTGTGGATCAAGAATCGATCTAAAGCCTCGGACCTAACATGAGATAGGTGGCTAAAATTCGATTTAGAAGGTCTAGGTGTATAATGTACTTGTCTGTTTTTTGTATTCTGCTGTGATGTTTTGCTGGTGTAAAGTATCGAGCTAACAATTTGGTTAGTTCGGTTGGTTTATTAATAAATTATGTGCTTTGTTGGTCATTCAAAAAAAATATATGAAATGGGTCAAAATATAGTAAACAAAATGAAATGGGTATTAAACAGATCCCACTGCAGTAGTCATTGGTTCCACTTTTCAATCACTTTGTTTTGAGTCAATGTTTGTCTGTTTGGGATGTTGATTTTGTCACCAAAAAACAAAATTTCAAAGCTAAGGTAACTGGCTTTTATAGACAACATTAAAGCTTGTCAATATTAGACTCTAGTTATGTGGTTTAAAGCTTCAAACAACATTAAATCTTCTCATTATTAGACTCTAGTTTTGTGCATCCGTTCATACATTAGTATTTAGTATACTCTCATCAATCCATCATAAACATACATTAAGCAATTTATTGGCTGTGAATTTTGACCCACAAAGGCCCAAAAATTATTCTCTTTATTAACATACACACATTAGTACACTCACATCAATTCATCCATCATATACAGTAATAGCACTACACATCTATTGGCTGTAAATAAAGAGAAGCTGCTTATTTATTGGCTGTAAATAAAGAGAAGCAGCTTTTCTTGCTTTGATCCATCGGCTTGCGTATGCCATGGCTCTATCTCTCTTAATAGCTACATCCGCTTTTCTTTGCAAACCTTGCTTCTCTTTTTCTCTTAATGCCAGCCAAAGAGGGTCACCACAATGTCTTCCATTATCGACCCCATGAGCGTCTTATGAAGCAGCACATAATCTGTCAAATTGCATACTCTGTTCACCAGAACCCTCTTCTTTTTTCAGAACATCTGGAATGTGTTCAGGTATCCATTTTTCAGGTGCGTGCGCCAATGGTTCTTAATCTCGTTATCACTTCTTCCAGGTAATTTTGCAGCAATGGCTGACCATCTGCAACACATCAAACAAATCTGCATAAGCATAACTAAAATTCCCGTGTTTAACCATCGGTCGAAGATAATTCATCCATCTCAATCTACAGCTCTTACCACAACTAGCTAATCCTAATCCCCCCCAAAAAAAATCAAGAGTAAATTACTATTTCATCCAAATTACAAATAACATAATTCAATCAAAATTACAAATCAACCAACAACATTTAATCCAAAATTCCATAGTTACAAATCCAACACGGGTGATAAAGCCGTTGAGGCTCGAAGGGCTGCTCGAATCGAATACTTTACCAAATATGAACAACACGGGTGAATATAAAATAAAATTAAAATAGAATAAAAAACTTAAAAAACACCAGACCAAAATATATGTAAGAGTTTTGTTGTGAGCTATATGACCATCATGAGTCCTTACCGGTTAAGCCAAGAGGACGAAGATCCCACAAAACAAGATGGTTTTCAGCTACACCGGTCACATATGCCTGTTTCAACGCAACCGCTAGAGCACCAATCTGGTGGTTGTGCGGCCCACCTTGCAGAGCCGGGAACACAACAAAATTGATCTTGTCTTCAGATTCGTAATTAGAGAAGCCATGGGATTTGCAGTTGCAGTCGATTAATGGGGGAGGTATTTGCAGTTGCAGGCGATTTGGATTTGGGGGAGGTGATCTTGTCTTCAGATTCGTAATTAGAGAAGCCTGATCGATTAGTTGAGAGTGGAACACAACAAAATTGATCTTATCTTCGTATTCATAATGAGAGAAGCCATGGGATTTGCAGGCGATTTGGATTTGGGGATTTGCAGTAGCCGTTCTTTTTGTTTCAGCTATTTAGGTATTTGATGAGAAATAAAAGGTTTATTTTATCTTTTAAAGGATTTTAATCAAAACTACGTAGTTTTGATGGGTTTGACGTGTAAGGTTATACGTCTAACAGCACCGTATTCACTTTTCCCCATTTTGATATTATATAATGCAAGTCATCCAAGTATATTTCGATAGTCTCTCAAAGGGGAAGTCTATTTTGATGTCAACAAAACAAGGCCTATTTGATGGCTATTTCGATGGAGATAATTCAAGTGAATTTCGTTATATCTCAAGTCTATTTTGATGTAAAGCATATTGTCTACCTGTGTTTCGATATACTTCGTGTGTAATGTTTCTATTTCGTTTTAAGGTCTGTTGTTTGTGGTATAAATACAGCAGATACACTCTGTTTCTAAGTGTTAGAGAGCATCTTTAGTAAGAGTGAGAGCATATTGTAAACCCTTGTAACATTACTCTACTGAAATCAACATTGAGCTTAAAAGTGATATTTATCTTGTGTTGGTTTTTGTTCTTTGCTTCGATTTGCACACAAGGATTCCGCACTTGTTTGTGTGTTCACCAACAAGGAATAGGTTCTTTAAGATCCTCCTTTAGGGACCTATAATACTTTTGTCTTATGTGTCTTATGAGTACTTAGAACCACTTTGTCATCATAGATGCAATATAGTAATAACGATTTCTTATTTATTTTTCGACTACTGTCTTATCATTTTTCTCATTTTGTTAAGGTTTTTGTTGTGAATTGGACTCCAGATGGTGAAAAAGTAGCATCGGGTTGCCGGGATAGAGTTCTAAGCTATGAATGGATAAAAAAGTGATGAAAACTTTTTGTGCATTGAGCGATGGGTATTTAACATTGTATTCCCATAGGCATATGGAACGTTTATTTCATTTCAAAGTTTATGCCAACACTATTAAATAATATCCTATAGGCAGTGGCGAAGCTTGAGATTTCCAACCAGGGGGGCGGAAGTCACCTGACCTAAATATTTCTATAAAACCGGGGGTCGAAAACCTACATTCCCAAAAATTTCTATACGAAAATTACATACTCTCCACTACTGAGCGGAAAGTTCGGGGGGTCGGCCACCCCTTCCCGCCCTACTTAAGCTTCGCCAATGCCTATTGGCATATAAAACGTTTATTTCATTTCAAAATTTATGTCTACACTGTTAAATAATATAATTTACTTTGAGCAACCCGTGTGTTACACTGGTACTTAAACTAGTTAACAAATAAATTAACATTATTCCCCATATTGTCATACTGTTAAATAATATAATGCACCAGACATTCTAGTTGTCATCTGTTTTGTCGTTTTCCCAACTAAATGAAGCATATTATTCCCCATATTGTCATAAGATGTGCATATAGTGTTCTTGTAGTGATCAGCTATCTCATACAAGAGGTTGTAGATACCATAATAACGGTGCACAACAGCTATATGAAATATAGTGAGCCCATCCTCATTTGTATCAAGCATATGTTCCGGGCAGGTTCGAAGCAACTCTACTATAAGTCTTGTGTTGCCCACTTGTGCAGCAACAAATAATATTCTAGAAGAATATCGTATTGTTTTATCAAGCAAGGAAGTAGGAGGCCCTCTCAGGATACCCTCGATTTCATCATCGTTCATTGTTCTCATAGCTTGTTCCCAAATGATTTTTAATAACTTCAGTGCACTGCTCTCCTCTCCAACGTCATATTGTACTTTCATACCAAATAATCTAATTGCTGAAAACAAGTACCAAATAAGGAACAACCAAATACTCCAGAGTAAATAAAGCTTTAGGATGTGCATCTATAAATAAAAATAATTAATGCTTACTTGATATTATGATTTGCACAATTAATGCCCTTTCTACTACATATAATGCATTGGACTTCTTAGCCAAAACTGCAAGTAGAGACACATTGCGAGCAAGTTCTGGTTGGTCCTTCACGATCTGGTGGGCAAGATCTATAGAAGACATATATGACAATATATTTCTTATAGATATGCAACTAAGAAAACAGTTACAATATATACAATAAACGACAGGCGTATTTAAATGTTGATGAAGGTGATTACAAAAGCTTAAGATTGATGAGTATTAATTTTAAAAACTTTATTCCTTAAGGATAATTAATAATGAAACAGATAATTAATATTGTCATTTAATTAAAAAATCTTAAGGATATTTGATATTTAGTACTTTCTTAATATTGTAAAGTTATAGCCCCATTTTTGGTTAATGGCTGTAGTGATAAGGAAGAAACACAAGAATTATATACCAAACATATCATTCTCCACTGAATGGAATAGTGTGAGGTCCCTGTCACTATCCTCCCATTGATTGCCACTCATCTTATTAGATTTCTTGTATAACCTCTTCACCAAGTCGTCTGACCCGTTCTTAGCACTGATGGACAGTGGAAAAACATCATCTTTGCCACGGATGTCAGATAGGCTGGAATTCTTTTCCATCATAATAATCGCCATTTTGGTTTTACCAGATGCAGCCGCTTCCCAAAAGGCAGTGTTGGAATGTTTATTGGTCAGTTTTAGCTCATCCTCTGTCATCATATTTACTAGCTTACTCACAAAATTTATGGTCTGCTTGGTCTCTTTTGCTGTCGCTACCACATGAAGTGGTGTGTCTTGATTCTTATTGAGAGGAAACCCTACCAATTGTCGGTGTTGGTCAAAGATATCCTTTGCTGTTTCCCAGTCACCCATCATTGCTGCTTGATATAATGGAACAACAAAGTTTAAGTAGTTTTCTCCTTTTCCTTCAACAAAAGCATAATATTAATTAGTACTATATCGTTCGTTCCAAGATAAATTCTTTTGAAAGAGCATCCAGTGGAAGCAAATTTAGAGTCTAATCCAAGGAGAGTTTAATGCATTGCAGGTTACCATGTCATGCCAGATGCACCACACAATTAAACTCCAGTTCATTGTTGGTGTTCATCTATAATAATGGTGCACCCCTCAGGAAAGACACTTCTTAATTCATTTATCAACACAAATCCCATTGTTTACTAAGGGGTCGTTTAGTTTGGTTCAAGGAATATTTACTACTGAATTGGAATTAGGAGGAAATAAGCTTAATTCAAACAAAAATTAGTGTTTTTTTGGTTTGTATAATTGTCATGGTAACTTGAATGCAAATACAAATTATTTACAAAATTATAATAAGAAGGTGAATACTGGAAAGATGTGCGTATTTTGGTAATCTTAAACATTCATTTGGAAAAATTATAATTTTCTCCCATATAGAAGGATTGTTAAATTTCTTTAATTGGTGAAATTTGGAGGAATGTTTTCCAATTCTTATTCCATCAAAAATCAACCAAACACAATTTCTAAAGGAAAGTTTTCAATTTTTAATTTCATTTCCCTCAGATTCTATAAACCAAATGACCCCTAACTTTCTTGTGCTGGTATTTAGGTTTATTAATAAAAAATTACTTGTTTATGAATGATTTTTAATCTATTTTAATAAAAAATAAATCAGTTTACTTTATTCGTTTACTTGGTTATTTGCCCACGTGTATACACTGTTTAACATATGAAAATACTTTGAATTTTATTGAAAATTTAAAAAACTTTATTATATCGATATAATTTGTTAATTTTATAACTGAAATGCTACTAATAAAATTAGGGGCTGAATTTTAGGTGGTGATTAGGGGCTGAAATTGTTTACCAAACAATGCCAAAAGCTAGCAGATCAACAGTTGATCAAGTAGAAGTAGGAGTTTAACCCAGGTTTGATCGTGTTTCTTTTTTGTCAGAGACTCGTTCTCATCAAGGAGGAAAATCACAGCAAGGCGTTAGATTTGTATAAACGGAAAAATGAACCGTGTATATCGCGGAAGAAACGAAACATCAAGGAGCTAAAGAGTTCATTTAGCGGCCGAAAGAAAGATCAGCATGTGGTTATCCGTGTTGGTTGTTATGCGTGAAGGGTATGGTTCAATCACTTTATGGTGTTCAATCACTTTAAGGTGTTTTGAGTTATATATTTTTTATTTCTAGAAATTATTCATAAATAAATAAAACATATTTTAAAGTAAATAAAAGTACTTTTAATTAAAAAAACACATTACATAAAATTAAAATAAATAACATGACATTAAAATATAAAAATAAATTAAAAAAACCTAATTTAACTATTCGTCGTCGGAATCCGCCAAAAGGTGGGGTAAATCTTGTTCTCCAAGATTTCCTTTTTTCTAGAAGTACTCGTGTCTTCCAGTTCGGCGGCTTCGTTAATAAGATTTTGGAAAAAAAAAATTAAACTACTATCGCTCGAGGAAGAATCATTGTCTTTACTAATATCAATTGGAATGAATAGCGGTGGTATATCATCCATTTTTTAGAAAATAGAAGTGAAAAATGGAAGAAGTGAATTTTTTTAGAAAACAATTGGATGGAGAAGAGAATGGTGAAAAATGGTGTTGTTTTTATAATGTAAAGTTGAATTTTTTTTTTTTAATAAAACGGCTAGTTCTCAACAGTCTGATTAACGGATATATTCCTCAAACAATCGGTGAGTATACACCGAAACTCCTCAATCACCGAACACCGAAAATGGGCCGGGGTGATTCACCGATCGGTGAAATGAAGACCCCGAAGGGTTCACCAAACCACACCGGGTACCCTAATAGTAAGGTGGGCATATCAAGGAATATTGCAGGATGGTAAAATTTTAATTAAAGAAGGGTTGAATCTGGTTAGCATAAAATAAAGTGCAATTGGAGTTCAAAAGGTGAAGAATTTGGACGTGGCCGAGGTAGAGACAGGGGGTCCGAGAAAAATTCAGGGCAGCAGGGGCTTAATCAAGTATTTGAAGTTGTTGATAACTGTGTGGATGTAAACAAACCGTTCCAAGTAAGGATTAAGGCACAGATTGTTGGGTTAAATAATAATCTAGGTTGAAGTTGGTTCAAAATAATTCAAAGGGGTTGAAGATAAAGTTCAGTTTATTATATATAATGTTTATCAAACTTGCTTTGTGAAAGCGAGTTCATTATTCATAAACTTTTGTCATTTCCTTTTTTCTTAAAGTCTTAGTTTCACCCATACACTTTAAATTACAGATCTCTTTAATTACCCGCTTAATTTTTAATAATTTGTATTTTCTCTAATAGCTTGCCTGCGATGATTTTTTTTTTTTAAAGATTTCGAGTAAAACACAGTTTTCAATAAAATTTATACCGGGATATTCGTCTGTTTAAGTTAACGAACGAAAGTTAGTAGCAAAAATCAAACTATTAAAAAAATAAAAGGACTAAATACGTGTATTAAATGTAGTATAAACCGACCAAAGTCGGTACCAGGATATTTTTTATTGTCGGTTTCGATTGATGTAAAACACGTCCTTTTGGACATATCACGACATTATTATTTTGTTTTCTCTTTCAATTGAAATAGCCAATGATGACGCCGTAACGAATCGAATTCAACCAATACCAACCGAATTTTTAAGGTGTAACACCGTAGGAATCTTAATAGTTATTATTATTTAGTATGTGATATAGAAAGATATATTACCAAATTCTTCTGGAAGAGGTGGATTTGTATTTCCTAGCGAACCCATGTCAATGGTTCTTTGATTCATCATTTCGTCCAAGTCTGTGCGTGAAGTACTCTGTTCTTCAGTGCTCATCTCTCCCACTCTTTCTTGCTATATAAACACAAGATAGAATTTAACGTTATCGAGTAGGCTATGACCGCACGTTGCGGCGGTTTGTTTTTAAATAAAATTTATGTGGAAGAGTAGATAAAAATAGGCATGTCACAACCATATATTCGGAATTTTATAAATCATTATATATGAAAAAAAAATAGGTTCTATAGATCAAAAACTATAAAATTGAATACCGATATCGATAGCAGCGTTGTTTAGTAGGTTTTGGTTTGGTTCATTCAGTTACCAATACGGTAGGTATAGTTTACGACACAAAAAAAAATACATTATGATTCTGAACACAATTCGGTGGTTCGTTACAGTACCAGTACTTGCTATATATATAGTTTACCATACAAAAAAATGTTAATTTGCAGTGTTTCAATCACATGAGATAAGTTGTCTCATTTAACCGAAAAACTAAAGTCGTTTAACTCAAAAAATAGATTTGTCTTTTACATTGAAAATAATAAAACAAATATCGATACGGGTACCAATGTTCAATTGGTATCGGTTTCGTTCGTCATACTACTGCTACAATACCCGATTTCAATATGAATTCAATATTGACTTTGATACCAAAAATACTGTTTTAAACACAGCTTTTATGCCCAGATGTGGAGAAAAAAAATTAAATTATTGCGTATTCAATTTTTTTAAATTTTAAAGTTAACGAACTCAAGTTAACAAAGAAAAATTAAATGAGTTAAAGACGTAACTTATACAATACAAGGGATAAAATGAAACATAAGAAAATTAAACAAACAGCTGCTAAATTTAATATACAAAATCGATCGGAGTATTAAAGGTCTATCCGAAAGTTAATACCTTTAGGGTTCAAGTGGTGAATGAATATTTGTACTTTGTTGATGTGGGCGTCCAACCTTGTATCAAGAGCTTGAATTTATACTGGATTCTATAATGTAGTTGGTGCAAGTCGTTACGATATCAATATTATAATCGTTATAAAAATGTAAACTTGATCAAGTTGGAACCATTGACTATGTATATGGAGATTAAAAAACTTCATACAGGCCAACTCTTCCATTTAACACTTCACAATATATCCCTTCTGTATAATTATCCGTATCATCTAAATTCTTTGTATGGTCACCAAATTTTAAAGTATTAAACCAAATCGTTCAATAACAAGATGATAACTATTTATTAGGATGATATTTCATAAGTGCCAGTTAAAATAAAATTTCTTATAAGCATCTCATAAACTTAGAAGATATGAACCATTTTGACCCCTAAAACATCTCAACATAAGCATCTTATAAACTTGGAAGATATGAAACCATTTTTGATGCAATTCTGCTTGCAACCAAATCGGAACAACAAGAACACCAAGAACGAAACCGGAATCGGAATATATTTTAATTAAAAAAAAAACTGTCTCACAAATGCAAAAGAAAGCCAAATAAATACTATTCCCTAAGACACAAAACAAGCCTACAACTTAGGGAAGGAAACAAATCAAAACAAATAACAACTTAGGGCGTACGGTGTGGGAGTCGGCAACATGCGGCAAACGTCATTGCCGATCGGCAAACACCACCACCAACATACTTTGCCGCTTCCAAGTTTGCCAAATCGGTGGTGTGATGCCGATGCGGTGAAGGGAGTGTTTGTGTGGTGGGGTGGGGTCCATTCCTATCTCAACCAATCACACCTTTTTTTTTTAAATAGTTTACCACTTCACCAAGTGTCTAAACCATTGCCAACACTTTTCACCAAAGTTTAAACACTTTTGACTGATTGACATGGCGCGCTCTGATTGGTAGGTTTTTTGGTTTGCCACTCCAAAGTGTTTAACCACTCCCTACACCCTTAAATAAAAAGATATCAATCCATAAGCAAAAATAAACAATTCCAGCTTCCAGAAAACACCAGGTCAGCTTGGGTCATCATCGGCCCGCTGCTGCAACGGCCCAGAACCTATAACAGGCCCATGAGTCCAATCCAAGGCTGCTGCATCATTCTCCCCCTCTTTGGGAAGACTCGACCTTGAGTCGAACGGATCATCTTGCTCTGGCAGAAACGGGGAGAGATCAACAACATTAAAAGTTGCTGAAACATTATAATGACCTGGTAACTCAATCTTGTAGGCGTTATCGTTAATTCGTTCCAAAACTTTAAACGGTCCATCAGCCTCTTGGTTGTAACTTACTGGCCTGACCCCCCGGGGAAACGCTCCTTGCTCAGATGAATCCTCACAAGATCACCTTCATTGAAAATAACTTTCTTCCGGCGAATATTAGCTCTACGTTAATAAACGATGTTGTTGTTAATGATTTGCTCCCGAACGTGCTGATGGATTAGTTTAATTTGATTCGCCCTGTCTTCCCCTTCAGTACTAAAATGTGTTGTTGCCGGCAGTGGTGCAAGATCCAAAGGTGTAAACGGGTTACGCCCATAAACGACTAAGAACGGACTCATACATGTAGACCTATGATTAGAGTGATTATACGCGAACTCTGCTTGTGGTAGAACAACATCCCATTGTTTACGATTTGATCCCACCAGGCTCCTTAATAAATTGCCCAAGCTGCGATTGGTTACCTCAGTTTGGCCATCACTTTGCGGATGATGAGCACTACTGAAATTCAATCGTGAGCCTAACCTCTTCCATAATGTCAGCCAAAAATGCCCCACAAATTTGACATCCCGATCCGAAGTCAGCGTTTTAGGAACCCCATGTAATTTCCCAATCTCCGCAAAGTATAAACGAGCAATTTGACTTGCATCATACGTCTTTGAGCACGGAACGAAATGCGCCATTTTACAAAACCTGTCAACCATAACCATAACTGAGTCTTTCTGCCTTTGAGTCTTAGGCAGCCCCATAACAAAATCGAGACTCACGTCTTCCCAAGGACCCTCGGGAACGAGCAATGGATTGTACAAACCTGCATTTGAGTGATGTGTTTTAGCGATGTGGCATACACGACACCGATCAACAACACGATTAACATCAATACTCATTTTAGGCCAAAAAAAACGTTATTTGATCACCTTAAGAGTTTTGTCATGCCCAAAATGGCCTGCCAAAGCCCCCTGGTGACCCTCCAAAATAATCGCATCTCGCATCGAACACTTGGGAACACACAACCGACTTCCTTTGAAAAGAAAACCTTCGTGCTGGGAGTACTCGTTCACTGGCTTGGCGTGACAATCAGTCCATAGGGAGGAGAAATCCGGATCATCCGGGTATAAGGTTCGTAAATCATCAAACCCTTCTACCCGAGCCTACAAGGACGTGAGCAAACTCCGTCGTCGGCCAAGGGCGTCGGCCACGGTGTTGGCAGCCCCTGCCTTATGTCGGATAACGAAATAAAAGTCTTGAAGGAGTTCCACCCATTTAGCATGCCTTGGACTCAACTTGTGCTGGCCCTGTATAAATCTGAGTGCCTGATGATCAGAAAAAAGAATGAACTCATGGGGTAACAGGTAGTGTTGCCAATATTCCAAACTTCGGATGATCGCGTAAAATTCTTTGTCATAAGTGCTATACTTTCTCCTAGCTTCACTGAGTTTCTCACTAAAATATGCAATTGGGCGACCCTCTTCGCTCAGAACGCCCCCAATTCCAAATTCCGAGGCATCACACTCGACTTGGAAGGTCTTTTGGAAATTAGGAAGTGCAAGGACAGGTGCGTGGGTGACATACTGTTTGAGTTCCGCAAAGGCCTTTATTGCAGCCGGTGTCCACTGGAAGGTTTGGCCTTTCAAACAATCGGTTATGGGAGCCATAATAATGCTAAGTTACAAATGAACCGACGGTAAAAAGATGCTAACCCATGAAAACTGCGAGCTTCGTGAATTGTTGTCGGAATGGGCCATGTAGTAATGGCTTCAATTTTAGTTTCATCCATCCGTATTCCAGTTTCCGAAATCAGGTATCCCAAAAATAAAACCTCATGTGATAAAAAGTGGCACTTACTGCTGTTGGCATACAATTTTTGTTCCCGCATAATCAAAAATACCTGCCTGAGATGACGGAGGTGTTGTTGAAGATCGAGACTAAAGATGAGGATATCGTCAAAGTAAATGATGACACACTTTCCGATTAGCTGTTTAAAGATATGGTTCATTAAGCGCATAAAGGTACTAGGGGCATTGGAAAGGCCGAAGGGCATGACCATCCATTCATATAACCCGTCCATAGTCTTAAACACGGTTTTCCACTCGTCCCCAGACGCATACGAATCTGGTGGTACCCGCTTCTGATATCAATTTTAGAAAAAATCTTGGCACCATGCAATTGATCTAATAAGTCTTCAAACGCAGGATGGGGAACCTATATTTGATTGTAATTTTATTAACCGCTCTACGGTCAATACACATGCGATACGCCCCGTTTGATTTTGGAACTAACATCGCGGGGACAGCGCACGGACTCATACTCTCCCGAATTAACCCTTTGTCAAGCTCTGTCACCTGTCTATGCAACTCTTCATATTCGTTAGGGTTCATTCGGTATGCAGGTTTATTTGGAAAAACGAAACCCGGAATGAAATCAATACAATGCTGAATATCACGCATAAGTGGTAAACCTGCAGGTATGTCAGCTGGGAAAACATCTTGAAATTCATTAAGTGAAGGTTGTACCTCCTTTGGGATAGAAACCGAGTTTGTGTTCGGCTCGGCGACCACCATAACAAACATAAAAGTAGGTTTTGTGGCCCGAGTAAAATCGAGAAAAACTGACATGTTAAGTATAAGTGCCTCCGCCTCCGTCTTTCATGTGTCGAGGGGAGCTAGTGTGACATTCACGCCATCCTTTTTGAAGGAACAAGTGTTATTGAACACGTCATGACGGGCCCGTTTGTCGTATTGCCAAGGTCGGCCTAGAAGAATATGACAAGCATCCATTGGAATTACCTCACACCATATTTCATTTGAATAACGGTTCCCAATGCTAAATTGAACCAAACAACGCTGATTCACCTTCACCATATTACCATTGTAGAGAGCTCTCAGGGTTCAAATACCGACATGATTTGGTTAGGGATGTCCTTTTTGACATATTTAGACGCGCTGGTATTTCTTCTAAGAAAGAGGCACTCGTTAATTTCTTAACTGACCCATTGGAATGGAGATTTACCCTTCGACCAGCTGACATTCTGGTCTTTGGATGGGTAGGAGGAAAACATGTATGTGTGGATTTAACATTGGTTTCCCCGTTTGTGTGCTTAGGGGGTAGTGCTTTCATGGTGGGTCAGGCTGCTTCGGGTAAAATGACCAAACACGAGAAAGCGTGCCTTGATAACCAGCACGTGTTTATCCCATTTGCTTTTGACACTTTTGGTTTCCTGGCCCCAGAGGATGTAGACCTTCTTAATCGAGTTCAAAGGGTCATGCATGGTAATGTTATGATCCCGAGATCTATGGATATAGTTTTTAAAAGACTCAGTTCTGCTATTCAAAAAGGGGTAGTGGCACTGCCTGTTGCCCGTTTACCATGTATCTCGATGTAAATTTATAACACGATAATAAAATTTTTGCCAATCAAAAAAAAAAAAAAAAAATTACGACCACTGGCTTATCATTTTTCTCATTTTGTTAAGGCTTTTACTGTGAATTGAACTCCAGATGGTGAGAAAGTAGCATTGGGTTGTCAGGATAGAGTTCTAAGCAATGAACGGGTAAAAAAGTGATGAAAACTTTTTGTGCATTGAGCGATGGGTATTTAACATTGTATTCCCATAGGCACAGTGGCGAAGCTTGACATGTTCGACGAGGGGGTCGAAAACGTAAATACCCAAAAATTTCTATAGAACTGGGGGGTCAAAAACGTATATACCCAAACATTTCAATGCGAAAACTACATATATGACACTACTGAGCGAAAAGTTCGGGGGGTCGGACGCCCCTCCCGGCCCCTTCAAAGCTTCGCCAATGCATAGGCATATGGAACGTTTATTTCATTTCACAGTTTATGCCAACACTATTAAATAATATCCTATAGGCATATAAAACGTTTATTTCATTTCAAAGTTTATGTCTACACTGTTAAATAATATAATTTACTTTGAGAAACCCGTGTGTTACACGGGTACTTAAACTAGTTAACAAATATATTAACATTGTAATGTAATTTTTTCCCTCTTTTACAAATATAGCCCGATCAGATACATGGATTTACTAGACAACAAAGATCAACAATACACGGTAAGCTGCAAGCTTGTAATAGAAATGCATATATAACTAATCACAGGGTACGTCAACATCTTTTGACAAATATCCTTTTGACTATGTTTTTATATGTGCACCGCGCGTTTTGTGGTGTAAAGCATAGGTTTCTTGGGTTGAAACATATAGCCATCATCATTCACAGTTTTGAACATATCCTGCCAAGTAGGTAATATGTTTAACACCAAAAACACAGTAACGGGTTGTATGGCAAACGTAGAAATCGCTACAGGAATCCATGTTAACCCCCCCGAGTATAAAATAAAGAAACTACAACTAAAAGCCACCATCAGTGTTGCTATAGAGATGGCAAGTAGCATTAGACATCTCATCACATTTAGGGATAACGAGTCCATTAAAGTGAGTTGATCAGCACCAGATGTGAGGACAGACAAGAAAATCATGACTGCAGCAGAGGAAGTGACCAAAGAAACCGCATCTGCAATAATAAAAATTATGAAGGAGCGTTGATGAATGAAAACAGGAAAGCCTTTGTCTTGTTCGTAGCCACCGGGAATTGTAAAGACTATACTAAATGCAACAGTGATGATAAGTGTGGCAACGATCATACATTCTTTCATCAATTTCAATCCTTTAGAAACGAGATAGTCACTTTCTTTAGAGAATAACTCAGATGGTGTTTGACCATCATTGTTCTTCGCTTCCCTTAAATAAGATGGCATCATCCGTTCAACTTCCTAAATACAACATACACAACGAATAATCATTCACATTACCTAGATAGGGGAGGAGCGTTGAATCTAAAAAAATTGTAGGGCAATCAATTAGATAGGCAATTTAAAGATATATGAAATCAAAAGATATACCTTGAACCATGTAAATTCCCGTTGCATTAGCAATGCACCAGACATTCTAGTTGCCATCTCTTTTGTCGTTTTCCCAACTAAATGAAGCATATTGTTCCCCTTATTGTCATAAGATGTGCATATAGTGTTCTTGTAGTGATCAGCTATCTCATACAATAGGTTGTAGATACCATAATAACGGTGCATAACAGCTATATGAAATATAGTGAGCCCATCCTCATTTGTATCAAGCATATGTTCCGGGCAGGTCCGAAGCAACTCTACTATAAGTCTTGTGTTGCCCACTTGTGCAGCAACAAATAATATTCTAGAAGAATATCGTATTGTTTTATCAAGCAAGGAAGTAGGAGGCCCTCTCAGGATACCCTCGATTTCATCATCGTTCATTGTTCTCATAGCTTGTTCCCAAATGATTTTTAGTAACTTCAGTGCACTGCTCTCCTCTCCAACGTCATATTGTACTTTCATACCAAATAATCTAATTGCTGAAAACAAGTACCAAATAAGGAACAACCAAATACTCCAGAGTAAATAAAGCTTTAGGATGTGCATCTATAAATAAAAATAATTAATGCTTACTTGATATTATGATTTGCACAATTAATGCCCTTTCTACTACATATAATGCATTGGACTTCTTAGCCAAAACTGCAAGTAGAGACACATTGCGAGCAAGTTCTGGTTGGTCCTTCACGATCTGGTGGGCAAGATCTATAGAAGACATATATGACAATATATTTCTTATAGATATGCAACTAAGAAAACAGTTACAATATATACAATAAACGACAGGCGTATTTAAATGTTGATGAAGGTGATTACAAAAGCTTAAGATTGATGAGTATTAATTTTAAAAACTTCATTCCTTAAGGATAATTAATAATGAAACAGATAATTAATATTGTCATTTAATTAAAAAATCTTAAGGATATTTGATATTTAGTACTTTCTTAATATTGTAAAGTTATAGCCCCATTTTTGGTTAATGGCTGTAGTGATAAGGAAGAAACACAAGAATTATATACCAAACATATCATTCTCCACTGAATGGAATAGTGTGAGGTCCCTGTCACTATCCTCCCATTGATTGCCACTCATCTTATTAGATTTCTTGTATAACCTCTTCACCAAGTCGTCTGACCCGTTCTTAGCACTGATGGACAGTGGAAAAACATCATCTTTGCCACGGATGTCAGATAGGCTGGAATTCTTTTCCATCATAATAATCGCCATTTTGGTTTTACCAGATGCCGCCGCTTCCCAAAAGGCAGTGTTGGAATGTTTATTGGTCAGTTTTAGCTCATCCTCTGTCATCATATTTACTAGCTTACTCACAAAATTTATGGTCTGCTTGGTCTCTTTTGCTGTCGCTACCACATGAAGTGGTGTGTCTTGATTCTTATTTAGAGGAAACCCTACCAATTGTCGGTGTTGGTCAAAGATATCCTTTGCTGTTTCCCAGTCACCCATCATTGCTGCTTGATATAATGGAACAACAAAGTTTAAGTAGTTTTCTCCTTTTCCTTCAACAAAAGCATAATATTAATTAGTACTATATCGTTTGTTCCAAGATAAATTCTTTTGAAAGAGCATCCAGTGGAAGCAAATTTAGAGTCTAATCCAAGGAGAGTTTAATGCATTGCAGGTTACCATGTCATGCCAGATGCACCACACAATTAAACTCCAGTTCATTGTTGGTGTTCATCTATAATAATGGTGCACCCCTCAGGAAAGACACTTCTTAATTCATTTATCAACACAAATCCCATTGTTTACTAAGGGGTCGTTTAGTTTGGTTCAAGGAATATTTACTACTGAATTGGAATTAGGAGGAAATAAGCTTAATTCAAACAAAAATTAGTGTTTTTTTGGTTTGTATAATTGTCATGGTAACTTGAATGCAAATACAAATTATTTACAAAATTATAATAAGAAGGTGAATACTGGAAAGATGTGCGTATTTTGGTAATCTTAAACATTCATTTGGAAAAATTATAATTTTCTCCCATATAGAAGGATTGTTAAATTTCTTTAATTGGTGAAATTTGGAGGAATGTTTTCCAATTCTTATTCCATCAAAAATCAACCAAACACAATTTCTAAAGGAAAGTTTTCAATTTTTAATTTCATTTCCCTCAGATTCTATAAACCAAATGACCCCTAACTTTCTTGTGCTGGTATTTAGGTTTATTAATAAAAAATTACTTGTTTATGAATGATTTTTAATCTATTTTAATAAAAAATAAATCAGTTTACTTTATTCGTTTACTTGGTTATTTGCCCACGTGTATACACTGTTTAACATATGAAAATACTTTGAATTTTATTGAAAATTTAAAAAACTTTATTATATCGATATATTTTGTTAATTTTATAACTGAAATGCTACTAATAAAATTAGGGGCTGAATTTTAGGTGGTGATTAGGGGCTGAAATTGTTTACCAAACA
Source organism: Helianthus tuberosus (assembly GCA_030545235.1). Lineage (NCBI taxonomy): Eukaryota > Viridiplantae > Streptophyta > Magnoliopsida > Asterales > Asteraceae > Helianthus > Helianthus tuberosus. The sequence goes on along the minus strand of JARYGA010018373.1, from coordinate 305,328 downwards.
ATGCCAAAAGCTAGCAGATCAACAGTTGATCAAGTAGAAGTAGGAGTTTAACCCAGGTTTGATCGTGTTTCTTTTTTGTCAGAGACTCGTTCTCATCAAGGAGGAAAATCACAGCAAGGCGTTAGATTTGTATAAACGGAAAAATGAACCGTGTATATCGCGGAAGAAACGAAACATCAAGGAGCTAAAGAGTTCATTTAGCGGCCGAAATAAAGATCAGCATGTGGTTATCTGTGTTGGTTGTTAAGCGTGAAGGGTATGGTTCAATCACTTTATGGTGTTTGAGTTATTCTCCAGCCAATACTATCATGCCATGTCAACTCCTCATTCCACTCCCCATTTTGCACTCAATCAAAGGGTATGGTTCAATCACTTTAAGGTGTTTTGAGTTATATATTTTTTATTTCTAGAAATTATTCATAAATAAATAAAACATATTTTAAAGTAAATAAAAGTACTTTTAATTAAAAAAACACATTACATAAAATTAAAATAAATAACATGACATTAAAATATAAAAATAAATTAAAAAAACCTAATTTAACTATTCGTCGTCGGAATCCGCCAAAAGGTGGGGTAAATCTTGTTCTCCAAGATTTCCTTTTTCTAGAAGTACTCGTGTCTTCCAGTTCGGCGGCTTCGTTAATAAGATTTTGGAAAAAAAAATTAAACTAATATCGCTCGAGGAAGAATCATCGTCTTCACTAATATCAATTGGAATGAATAGCGGTGGTATATCATCCATTTTTTAGAAAATAGAAGTGAAAAATGGAAGAAGTGAATTTTTTTAGAAAACAATTGGATGGGGAAGAGAATGGTGAAAAATGGTGTTGAATGGTGTTGTTTTTATAATGTAAAGTTGATTTTTTTTTTTTTTTTTTTTAATAAAACGGCTAGTTCTCAACAGTCTGATTAACGGATATATTCCTCAAACAATCGGTGAGTATACACCGAAACTCCTCAATCACCGAACACCGAAAATGGGCCGGGGTGATTCACCGATCGGTGAAATGAAGACCCCGAAGGATTCACCAAACCACACCGGGTACCCTAATAGTAAGGTGGGCATATCAAGGAATATTGCAGGATGGTAAAATTTTAATTGAAGAAGGGTTGAATCTGGTTAGCATAAAATAAAGTGCAATTGGAGTTCAAAAGGTGAAGAATTTGGACGTGGCCGAGGTAGAGACAGGGGGTCCGAGAAAAATTCAGGGCAGCAGGGGCTTAATCAAGTATTTGAAGTTGTTGATAACTGTGTGGATGTAAACAAACCGTTCCAAGTAAGGATTAAGGCACAGATTGTTGGGTTAAATAATAATCTAGGTTGAATTTGGTTCAAAATAATTCAAAGGGGTTGAAGATAAAGTTCAGTTTATTATATATAATGTTTATCAAACTTGCTTTGTGAAAGCGAGTTCATTATTCATAAACTTTTGTCATTTCCTTTTTTCTTAAAGTCTTAGTTTCACCCATACACTTTATTATTTTGTTTTCTCTTTCAATTGAAATAGCCAATGATGACGCCGTAACGAATCGAATTCAACCAATACCAACCGAATTTTTAAGGTGTAACACCGTAGGAATCTTAATAGTTATTATTATTTAGTATGTGATATAGAAAGATATATTACCAAATTCTTCTGGAAGAGGTGGATTTGTATTTCCTAGCGAACCCATGTCAATGGTTCTTTGATTCATCATTTCGTCCAAGTCTGTGCGTGAAGTACTCTGTTCTTCAGTGCTCATCTCTCCCACTCTTTCTTGCTATATAAACACAAGATAGAATTTAACGTTATCGAGTAGGCTATGACCGCACGTTGCGGCGGTTTGTTTTTAAATAAAATTTATGTGGAAGAGTAGATAAAAATAAGCATGTCACAACCATATATTCGGAATTTTATAAATCATTATATATGAAAAAAAAATATGTTCTATAGATCAAAAACTATAAAATTGAATACCGATATCGATAGCAGCGTTGTTTAGTAGGTTTTGGTTTGGTTCATTCAGTTACCAATACGGTAGGTATAGTTTACGACACAAAAAAAAATACATTATGATTCTGAACACAATTCGGTGGTTCGTTACAGTACCAGTACTTGCTATATATATAGTTTACCATACAAAAAAATGTTAATTTGCAGTGTTTCAATCACATGAGATAAGTTGTCTCATTTAACCGAAAAACTAAAGTCGTTTAACTCAAAAAATAGATTTGTCTTTTACATTGAAAATAATAAAAACAAATATCGATACAGGTACCAATGTTCAATTGGTATCGGTTTCGTTCGTCATACTACTGCTACAATACCCGATTTCAATATGAATTCAATATTGACTATGATACCAAAAATACTGTTTTAAACACAGCTTTTATGCCCAGATGTGGAGAAAAAAAATTAAATTATTGCGTATTCAATTTTTTTAAATTTTAAAGTTAACGAACTCAAGTTAACAAAGAAAAATTAAATGAGTTAAAGACGTAACTTATACAATACAAGGGATAAAATGAAACATAAGAAAATTAAACAAACAGCTGCTAAATTTAATATACAAAATCGATCGGAGTATTAAAGGTCTATCCGAAAGTTAATACCTTTAGGGTTCAAGTGGTGAATGAATATTTGTACTTTGTTGATGTGGGCGTCCAACCTTGTATCAAGAGCTTGAATTTATACTGGATTCTATAATGTAGTTGGTGCAAGTCGTTACGATATCAATATTATAATCGTTATAAAAATGTAAACTTGATCAAGTTGGAACCATTGACTATGTATATGGAGATTAAAAAACTTCATACAGGCCAACTCTTCCATTTAACACTTCACAATATATCCCTTCTGTATAATTATCCGTATCATCTAAATTCTTTGTATGGTCACCAAATTTTAAAGTATTAAACCAAATCGTTCAATAACAAGATGATAACTATTTATTAGGATGATATTTCATAAGTGCCAGTTAAAATAAAATTTCTTATAAGCATCTCATAAACTTAGAAGATATGAACCATTTTGACCCCTAAAACATCTCAACATAAGCATCTTATAAACTTGGAAGATATGAAACCATTTTTGATGCAATTCTGCTTGCAACCAAATCGGAACAACAAGAACACCAAGAACGAAACCGGAATCGGAATATATTTTAATTAAAAAAAAAAACTGTCTCACAAATGCAAAAGAAAGCCAAATAAATACTATTCCCTAAGACACAAAACAAGCCTACAACTTAGGGAAGGAAACAAATCAAAACAAATAACAACTTAGGGCGTACGGTGTGGGAGTCGGCAACATGCGGCAAACGTCATTGCCGATCGGCAAACACCACCACCAACATACTTTGCCGCTTCCAAGTTTGCCAAATCGGTGGTGTGATGCCGATGCGGTGAAGGGAGTGTTTGTGTGGTGGGGTGGGGTCCATTCCTATCTCAACCAATCACACCTTTTTTTTTTTAAATAGTTTACCACTTCACCAAGTGTCTAAACCATTGCCAACACTTTTCACCAAAGTTTAAACACTTTTGACTGATTGACATGGCGCGCTCTGATTGGTAGGTTTTTTGGTTTGCCACTCCAAAGTGTTTAACCACTCCCTACACCCTTAAATAAAAAGATATCAATCCATAAGCAAAAATAAACAATTCCAGCTTCCAGAAAACACCAGGTCAGCTTGGGTCATCATCGGCCCGCTGCTGCAACGGCCCATAACCTATAACAGGCCCATGAGTCCAATCCAAGGCTGCTGCATCATTCTCCCCCTCTTTGGGAAGACTCGACCTTGAGTCGAACGGATCATCTTGCTCTGGCAGAAACGGGGAGAGATCAGCAACATTAAAAGTTGCTGAAACATTATAATGACCTGGTAACTCAATCTTGTAGGCGTTATCGTTAATTCGTTCCAAAACTTTAAACGGTCCATCAGCTCTTGGTTGTAACTTACTGGCCTGACCCCCCGGGGAAACGCTCCTTGCTCAGATGAACCCACACAAGATCACCTTCATTGAAAATAACTTTCTTCCGGCGAATATTAGCTCTACGTTAATAAACGATGTTGTTGTTAATGATTTGCTCCCGAACTTGCTGATGGATTAGTTTAATTTGATTCGCCCTGTCTTCCCCTTCATTACTAAAATGTGTTGTTGCCGGCAGTGGTGCAAGATCCAAAGGTGTAAACGGGTTACTCCCATAAACGACTAAGAACGGACTCATACCTGTAGACCTATGATTAGAGTGATTATACGCGAACTCTGCTTGTGGTAGAACAACATCCCATTGTTTACGATTTGATCCCACCAGGCTCCTTAATAAATTGCCCAAGCTGCGATTGGTTACCTCAGTTTGGCCATCACTTTGCGGATGATGAGCACTACTGAAATTCAATCGTGAGCCTAACCTCTTCCATAATGTCCGCCAAAAATGCCCCACAAATTTGACATCCCGATCCGAAGTCAGCGTTTTAGGAACCCCATGTAATTTCCCAATCTCCGCAAAGTATAAACGAGCAATTTGACTTGCATCATACGTCTTTGAGCACGGAACGAAATGCGCCATTTTACAAAACCTGTCAACCATAACCATAACTGAGTCTTTCTGCCTTTGAGTCTTGGGCAGCCCCATAACAAAATCGAGACTCACGTCTTCCCAAGGACCCTCAGGAACGAGCAATGGAGTGTACAAACCTGCATTTGAGTGATGTGTTTTAGCGATGTGGCATACACGACACCGATCAACAACACGATTAACATCAATACTCATTTTAGGCCAAAAAAAACGTTATTTGATCACCTTAAGAGTTTTGTCATGCCCCAAATGGCCTGCCAAAGCCCCCTGGTGACCCTCCAAAATAATCGCATCTCGCATCGAACACTTGGGAACACACAACCGACTTCCTTTGAAAAGAAAACCTTCGTGCTGGGAGTACTCGTTCACTGGCTTGGCGCGACAATCAGTCCACAGGGAGGAGAAATCCAGATCATCCGGGTATAAGGTTCGTAAATCATCAAACCCTTCTACCCGATCCTACAAGGACGTGAGCAAACTCCGTCGTCGGCTAAGGGCGTCGGCCACGGAGTTGGCATCCCCTGCCTTATGTCGGATAACGAAAGAAACGTCTTGAAGGAGTTCCACCCATTTAGCCTGCCTTGGACTCAACTTGTGCTGGCCCAGTATAAATCTGAGTGCCTGATGATCAGAAAAAAGAATGAACTCATGGGGTAACAGGTAGTGTTGCCAATATTCCAAACTTCGGATGATCGCATAAAATTATTTGTCATAAGTGCTCTTAGCTTCACCGAGTTTCTCACTAAAATATGCAATTGGGCGACCTTCTTCGCTCAGAACGCCCCCAATTCCAAATTCCGAGGCATCACATTCGACTCGGAAGGTCTTTTGGAAATTAGGAAGTGCAAGGACAGGTGCGTGGGTGACATACTGTTTGAGTTCTGCAAAGGCCTTTATTGCAGTCGGTGTCCACTGGAAGGTTTGGCCTTTCAAACAATCGGTTATGGGAGCCATAATAATGCTAAGTTACAAATGAACCAGGGGTAAAAAGATGCTAACCCATGAAAACCGCGAGCTTCGTGAATTGTTGTCGGAATGGGCCATGTAGTAATGGCTTCAATTTTAGTTTCATTCATCCGTATTCCAGTTTCCGAAATCAGGTATCCCTAAAATAAAACCTCATGTGATAAAAAGTGGCACTTACTGCTGTTGGCATACAATTTTTGTTCCCGCATAATCAAAAATACCTGCCTGAGATGACGGAGGTGTTGTTGAAGATCGAGATTAAAGATGAGGATATCGTGAAAGTAAATGATGACACACTTTCCGATTAGCTGTTTAAAGATATGGTTCATTAAGCGCATAAAGGTACTAGGGGCATTGGAAAGGCCGAAGGGCATGACCATCCATTCGTATAACCCGTCCATAGTCTTAAACACGGTTTTCCACTCGTCCCCAAACGCATACAAATCTGGTGGTACCCGCTTCTGAGATCAATTTTAGAAAAAATCTTGGCACCATGCAATTGATCTAATAAGTCTTCAAAACGTGGGATGGGGAACCTATATTTGATTGTAATTTTATTAACCGCTCTACGGTCAATACACATGCGATACGCCCCGTTTGATTGATTTTGGAACTAACATCGCGGGGACAGCGCACGGGCTCATACTCTCCCGAATTAACCCTTTGTCAAGCTCTATCACCTGTCTATGCAACTCTTCATATTCGTTAGGGTTCATTCGGTATGCAGGTTTATTTGGAATAACGGAACCCGGAATGAAATCAATACAGTGCTGAATATCACGCATAAGTGGTAAACCTGCAGGTATGTCAGCTGGGAAAACATCTTGAAATTCAGTAAGTGAAGGTTGTACCTCCTTTGGGATAGAAACCGAGTTTGTGTTCGCCTCGGCGACCACCATAACAAACATAAAAGTAGGTTTTGTGGCCCGAGTAAAATCGAGAAAAACTGACATGTTAAGTATAAGTGCCTCTGCTTCCGTCTTTCATGTGTCGAGGGGAGCTAGTGTGACATTCACGCCATCCTTTTTGAAGGAACAAGGGTTATTTAACCCGTCATGACGGGCCCGTCTGTCGTATTGCCAAGGTCAGCCTAGAAGAATATAACAAGCATCCATTGGAATTAGCTCACACCATATTTCATTTGAATAACGGTTCCCAATGCTAAATTGAACCAAACAACGCTGATTCACCTTCACCATATTACCATTTTTTAACCAGGTCAGCTGATAAGTCTCGGGATGTGGTTCGGTTTTCAGCCCCAACTTCTCTACCATTGTCGTAGCTACCATGTTTTCACTGCTCCCCCCGTCGATAATGATAGTACAGACTTTCCCTTTTGAGGTGCATTTCGTACGAAAAATGTTGTTGCGAAGCCAGAGTGTGTCATCAACAGATCGGGCATGTGTGGTATTGAGAACTCGTTGAGTACCAAGGGCCTCCCCATTGTTTCGATAAACAACATCCGTTTGAGCTTCACTTGGTTTGTCTTCATCCGTGTCATAAGTAGGTAGAGTGTCTTCGTGAGGGTGACCAACTGGGTATTTGGGCATTCCCTAGCGAAGTGGCCCATACCGCCACACTTGAAACACCCAGGTGCTCGGTGTGTTACAGATGGGTTGGTGGAGGAGACTGTTGCCTTGGTTTTGGTTGGTGTAAACCGGTTGTTAGCCGAAGTTCCTGTCGAATCACGTGAAAACTCAGGTTTGATCGGATTTGGTTTAGTGACTGCTGCCTTACCCTTCCCTTTCAGCTATTTCTCGACCTTTAATGCAAGTTGACAAATGTCATTGAAGGTCCAATAGGGCTGCAATTGAACAATATCAGAAATCTCGGGACGTAACGCCCCAAATAACCGTGCAATAACCTGCTCTTCTTCCTCATCGACACCACACCTCATTCTCAACATGTCAAATTCAGCAATTAATTCCTCAACGGTGGTCGACCGTTGGGACACGTTATGGTATTCAGGAAGGCTTCTTGGCGATAGTTAGCAGGTAAAAATTTCTCGCGAAGTAACTTTTTCATCTTTTCCCATGTCACACGATCTTAGACCGCCTCTCCTGAGCCCTTTTTTTTCACGTGTTCCCACCATAAAGAAGCATAATTACGAAGCTTGATAGCAACTAATTTTACCTTGTATTTTTCTGGCATGTCGCGGAGATAAAAAAATTTGTTCGACTGTGTGGAGCCAGTCGATAAACTCGTCAGGTTGTGCTCTACCAATAAACTTGGGAATGTCAACTTTAATTCCCAGATTACGCAGCGGGTCAGGTTGGTTTTCCTGGCGCGCAAAGGGTTCCATCGATCATCGTGACCGAACAGGTTTTGGGGACCGGTTCCATCATCCCAGATGTTAGAATCAGTCTCCGTTTCTTCATCAAATCGACCTCCCTGCTGCAGTTCAAGATCCCGGATCCGCTGCTGCAGTCTTGCAATCTCCTCGATGTCCCGTGGGTCTCGCCTATAGTCCTCGTTGCCTCGGTCGGCGGGTCTATGGGGGTGCCTATAAAAGCGTTCTCCACGGTTCTCCATCTACAATCTCGCTTAGCTCTGATACCAACTGATGCAATTCTGCTTGCAACCAAATCGGAACAACAAGAACACCAAGAACGAAACCGAAATCTGAATGTATTTTAATTCAAAAAAAAAAAAACCAAAACTCCAAAAAGCTGTCTCACGAATGCAAAAGAAAGCCAAATAAATACTATTCCCTAAGCCACAAAACAAGCCTACAACTTAGGGAAGGAAACAAATCGAAACAAATCAAAACAAATAACAAGTTAAATAAAAAGATGGGGAATTTTATTCCCACACCTCATTATCTATCCGCACACCCTGGATTTTCAATACGATACGTATTGAAAAAATAAAAAAAACATTGCAGACTGACAGGTGCAAGTGTTGTCTGGCGGTTGGCATCATTAGCATCGTATAGGCCTATCGGATGTGTATTGACGCCCTGAATTTTTGAAGTTTATTTTTTGTGTGTTGTGTTGGGATTTTGGTGTTTTGGGTTTTTTTATTGATGTTTGTTATTGGTTATTTTTGTTTTAATATGTTTTAAAATCTTTATTATTTTTATATCGTTAAGTATCGTATTATAGCGTATCGTGTCATATCGTATCACATCTCTATTATTTTATATCGTTAATTATAGTATTATAGCGTATCGTGTCGTACCGTATCACATTTTTAACTTAATATTGTATTATAGATTGTACGTAACCAAGCATACCAATCTAAACAGTTAAAATAAACAATCACAAATACAAATAAACTGAAACTGCAAATTTAATTACATAATAAGTTTGTACATACACAGGTCATTGTTCAAAATACATAAACCGTCAAAATACAAGAAAAGTACAACGATCCTAAACCTATGGATCCTGAGTGGTGCCTGAGGGCCCCGCCCCCGCAGTGCCTGAGGTCCCCACCCCCTGATCCTAACCGGACTGCTCACCACGCCGGAATGCCTGGATCGCCTCCATGAGAAGATGCTCCATACGGCCATGAGCGGCGTCCATCCGCGCCTGCATCCGGTCCTCCAACTCATGTAACGGACTTGCCATAGCTAGATCGAGCTCGTCGTCGAATACGTGCTGGGGGTACTGAAGCACCACATGTGGTTGCGGCTGCTGTGGCGGAGCGTCTAACGGAAATGGAGGCGGCGGTGGAGGTGGTGGTGGCTCAGCGTGGTCACCATCGTCGTCATCGGAGTCGTCGTCGTCGCCCTCTGCGGCATCACCATCTGCCGGCTGACCCTCACCCTGTGCCGGCTCTGGAAGCAACTCTGGTAGCACGTCTGGGAGAGCGACGGGGGCGAACACCTGCCCGTCCTCCCCTATAAGTAATAGACCGAGCCCAGGGAAGTCACGCGTCACGTGCATGCCGATCAGGGTAGTATGGGTTAAAAAGCTCGGCTCCACCACGCCCCCCTGAGAGAATAATGGGTCCTGCTGGGGAACAAGGCCTAAGGAGACGGCGATACGTTTGATGTACGCCCCCCCCCCCCCCCTCGTACAACACAGACCTGTCCTGCCTGTGGTATGCTGCCGCGAACCACTAGGCTAGGCAGCGATGGAGGGCGCACCTCTCCCCCCATATAAGGCAGTACATGTAAAAGAGTTCCCTCTGTTTGCACCACTCGCGACTCTTCTCGCGTGGTGCTATAGATGTGGCAATAAGCTTGTGCAGGTAGCGGTAGAGGGGATCGGTGATATAGGAAGACCTCGGCTTCTACGTCTTATCGAAGCGATGCTCGCTGATCACCTGCCAGAACCTCATCAGAGTCGTACGAGGGGCCATCCATATGCCGTCGGTGTAGATAGGGGTGTTTCACTCCTCCACCCTATAAAGGCCGCAGTGCTCGGCAAACCATCTGAGTGGTAAGACGGCGTGTATGCAATATCGAACAACCTGTCACACAGTGTGGTTAGTATGCATGTCGTATACAAGACAAAGAAAAAACAGTAATAAATAGTATACCTCTACCATGGAGTATCGTGTCCGATGAACTGTCGGGCTCTCGCCGACTCCTCAACCTTATCTAGAGCTCCCCAATCGAGGGCGGCGTGGCCGCCGATCTGCATACGACCAAACTTTTCAAATCTGTGATAAGCCTCGCTCCCCTCCTCGAACATCAGATAAGGATTCTCCATCAAGGGATCATCTCCAGGGTCAGCGCCACGCCCACGTCCAGCGCCACGTCCACCCCCACGGCCACGGCCACGTCCACGTCCGTGCCCACCAGGCACCACCACCGCGATCAACGCCCCCGTAGCTCCATGTGCGCGTCCACGCCCACCGCCACCGCCACCACCACCGCCACCTCCCCGGCCAGCACCCCGACCTCTCCCTCTACCAATAGCGACTTCCATATCTGCATGATTAAACAATTTTAATCAATTTTTTTTTCAAAATATAACTATTTAGTTAATTTTAAAAAAATGTAACATTGCCACATCCCCGGACGACCCCGACTATATATTATAAATATTATCTATCTACGACGTATTAGGTTTCGAGGCTCGTTACGGACCTACACACGATACGGACGTTTCGACTAAAAAAACAAAAAAAACTATATATTTACAATGTCTTAGATTTTGACGCTCGAAATGGACCTAATCGCGTTACGGACGACCCCGATTATATATTATAATTATTATTATCTATCTACGACGTATTAGGTTTCGAGGCTCGTTACAGACCTACGCGCGATACAGACGTTTCGACTAAAAAAAACTATATATTTACGACGTCTAAGGTTTCGACGCTCGAAATGGACATATTCGCGTTACGGACGACCCCGACTATATATTATAATTATTATCTATCTACGACATATTAGGTTTCGAGGCTCGTTACGGACCTACGAGCGATACGAACGTTTCGACTAAAAAAATAAAAAAAACTAAATATTTACGACGTCTTAGGTTTTGACGCTCGAAATGGACCTAATCGCGTTACGAACGACCCCGACTATACATTATAATTATTATCTATCTACGACGTATTAGGTTTCGAGGCTCGTTACGGACCTACGCGCGATACGGACGTGTCGACTAAAAAACTAAAAAAACCTATATATTTACGACGTCTTAGGTTTCGACACTCGAAATGGACCTAATCGCATTACGGACGACCCCGACTATATATTATAATTATTATCTATCTAAGACGTATTAGGTTTCGAGGCTCGTTACGGACCAAAGCGCGATACGAACATTTCAACTAAAAAAAACAAAAAAAAAACATATATTTACGACGTCTTAGGTTTCGACGTTCGAAATGGACCTAATCGCGTTACGGACGACCCCGACTATATATTATAATTATTATCTATCTACGACGTATAAGGTTTCGAGGCTCGTTACGGACGTTTCGACTAAAAAACTAAAAAAATATATATTTACGACGTCTTAGGTTTCGACGCTCGAAATGGACCTAATCGCGTTACGGACGACCCCGACTATATATTATAATTATTATCTATCTACGACGTATTAGGTTTCGAGGCTGGTTACGGACCTACGCGCGATACAGACGTTTCGACTAAAAAAATAAAAAAAAACTATATATTTTCGACGTCTTAGGTTTTGACGCTCGAAATGGAGCTAATCGCGTTACGGACAACCCCGACTATATATTATAATTATTATCTATCTACGACGTATTAGGTTTCGAGGTTCGTTACGGAACTACACGAGATACGGACGTTTCGACTAAAAAATAAAAAAAACTATATATTTGCGACGTCTTAGGTTTCGACGCACGAAATGGACCTAATCGAGTTACGGACGACCCCGACTATATATTATAATTATTATCTATCTACGACGTATTAGGTTTCGAGGCTCGTTACGGTCCTACGCGCGATACGGATGTTTCGACTAAAAAAATAAAAAAAACTATATATTTACGACGTCTTAAGTTACGACGCTCGAAATGGACCTAATCGCGTTACGGACGACCCCGACTATATATTATAATTATTATCTATCTACGACGTATTAGGTTTCGAGGCTCGTTACGGACCTACGCGCGATACGGACGTTTCGACTAAAAAAGTAAAAAAAAACTATATATTTACGACGTCATAGGTTTTGACGCTCGAAATGGACCTAATCGCGTTATGGACGACCCCGACTATATATTATAATTATTATCTATCTACGACGTATTTGGTTTCGAGGCTTGTTACGGACCTACGCGCGATACAGGCCTATGACGTATTAGGTTTCGACACTCGAAAATAAAAACATTCTACTTAATAGTAAAACATTAAAATAACTAATATATAAAACAGTTGTTTATACTTTATAAAACTGAAAAAAAAAAAACCCAAGAATTTTGAATCTAAACGATGCCTATAGGCCCATACGCATCGTATCAGTTCATGTGTTCTTGAAAAAACGCTGAATTTATGAATCGATACGATGTGTATGGTCCCATACGCATCGTGTCAACTCATGTGTTCCGGAAAAAAATTGAACTTTTGAAACAATACGATGCGTATAGGCCGATACGCATCGTATCGCTTCATAAATTCTTGAAAAACCCCCAAAAAAACCCAGGTTTTCAACCCCAAAATCACACAAATTTTACGGCTAAAATGCAAAATTGAAAACGTTTAAATGATGAGGGTTTGGAGATGAATACCGTACTAGTCTTTGATCTTGAAATCTCGACCATATCTTCACCGTATGTGTGTGTATTTGGGTGTATTTTGAGTTTTTTTTTTGTTTTTGGATCGTATCAACCCCCTGTGTTTTAGGCGGTTATATCGTTTTCTCATTTAATACGAATCGTATTGATCTATACGATTGGTATGAAATTACCATTATACCCCTGTTTTTTTTTAATAAATTCAGGGAATAATACGCATCGTATAGATCTATATGATGCGTATTTAGGGCGTAATACGATACAACATTGGCCTATACGATCGCATATGCCATAGTTTGAAAATTTACTTTTTTCGTGTTTTCCTCGGTTCGACGCGTATAAGAGTCGTTTTTAACGAACTTTCGCACAGTTTGTCGTTTTATGACGTATGACTTCCACATACGTCGTTTCGGTGAAGTTTGGTTGCGTGCGAATATCGTATTTTATGATTACGTACAGTTTTGTTTGAAATCCACTTGTACTCCATAGTGCCGTGTTATATGTATACGCTCGTGGAAATATCATTAGTCGCGTATTTTTGCGTATTTAGAGGTATTTTATCGTATTGTTGCATATTTTATAGTGTTTTGACATATTTTGGTGTATTCTGACGTATTTTACCTTATTTTAGCATGTTTTTAGGTTATTTTAACGTATTTCGGCGTATTTTAACGTATTTTGATGTATTATAGCGTATTTTCAAATATTTTAGCGTACTTTAGAGCATTATAGCGTATTTTAAGGTATTTTAACCTATTTTCATGTATCTTAGGGTATTTTAACACGTTCTTGCGTATTTTAGCGTAGTTAGCGTATTTAATTGTAGTTTGACGTATTTTAGCGTATTTTCGAACATTTTAGCGTCCCTTAGAGCACTATATTGTATTTTAAGATATTTTAACATATTTTCATGTATCTCAGGGTATTTTAAGGTATTTTAGCGCATTTTAGCGTATTTAATTGTATTTTGACGTATTTTAGCGTATTTTCAAATATTTTAGCATACTTTAGAACATTATAGCGTATTTTAAGGTATTTTAACATATTTTCATGTATCTTAGGGTATTTTAAGGTATTTTAGCGCATTTTATAGTATTTTAGCGTATTTAATTGTATTTTGACGTATTTTAGCGTATTTTTGAATGCTTTAGCTTACTTTAGAACATTATAGCGTATTTAAAGGTATTTTAACAAATTTTCATGTATCTTAGGGTATTTTAAGGTATTTTAGCGCATTTTAGCGTATTTAATTGTGTTTTGACGTATTTTAGCGTATTTTTGAATATTTTAGCGTACTTTAGAGCATTATAGCGTATTTGAAGGTATTTTAACATATTTTCATGTATCTTAGGGTATTTTAAGGCATTTTAGCGTATTTAATTGAATTTTGACGTATTTTAGTGTATTTTGGGATATTTTAGCGTACTTTAGGGCATTATAGCTTATTTTAAGGTATTTTAACATATTTTCATGTATCTTACGGTATTTTATGGTATTTTAGCGCATTTTAGCGTATTTAATTGTATTTTGATGTATTTTAGCGTATTTTCCAATATGTTAGCGTACTTTGGAGCATTATAGCGTATTTGAAGGTATTTTAACATATTTTCATGTATCTTAGGGTATTTTAAGGTATTTTAGCGTATTTAATTGTATTTTGACGTATTTTAGCGTATTTTCAAATATTTTAGTGTACTTTAAAGCAATATGGCGTATTTTAAGGTATTTTAACATATTTTCATGTATCTTAGGGTCTTTTAAGGTATTTTAGCGCATTTTAGCGTATTTTAGCGTACTTAATTGTATTTTTACGTATTTTAGCGTATTTTCGAATATTTTAGCGTACTTTAGAGCATTATAGCGTATTTGAAGGTATTTTAACATATTTTCATGTATCTTTGGGTATTTTAAGGTATTTTAGCACATTTTAGCATATTTTAGTGTATTTAATTGTATTTTGACGTATTTTAGCGTATTTTCCAATATTTTAGCGTACTTTAGAGCATTATAGCGTATTTTAAGTTATTTAAGATATTCTCATGTATCTTAGGGTATTTTAAGGTATTTTAACGTATTTTAGCGTATTTTGACGTTTTTAGCGTATTTTTGAATATTTTAGCGTACTTTAGAGTATTATAGCGTATTTTAAGGTATTTAAGATATTCTCATGTATCTTAGGGTATTTTAAGGTATTTTAGCGTATTTAATTGTATGTTGACTTATTTTAGCGTATTTTCGAATATTTTAGCTTACTTTAAAGCATTATAGCGTATTTTAAGGTATTTTAACATATTTTCATGTATCTTAGGGTATTTTAAGGTATTTTAGCATATTTTAGCGTCTTTTAGCGTATTTAATTGTATTTTGACGCATTTTAGCGTATTTTCGAATATTTTAGCATACTTTAGAGCATTATAGCGTATTTGAGGTTATTTTAACGTATTTTCATGTATCTTAGGGTATTTTAAGGTATTTTAGCGCATTTTAGCGTATTTGAGCGTATTTAATTGTATCCTGACATATTTTAGCGTATTTTCGAATATTTTTGCGTACTTTAAAGCATTATAGCGTATTTTAAGGTATTTATGATATTCTCATGTATCTTAGTGTATTTTAAGGTATTTTAGCGTATTTTAACGTTTTTTGAAGTATTTTAGCGTATTTTTGAATGTTTTAGCATACTTTAGAGCATTATAGCGTATTTTAAGGTATTTTAACAGATTTTCATGTATTTTAGCGTATTTTAAGGACTTTTAACATATTTTCACGTATCTTAGGGTATTTTAAGGTTTTTTTTGCTTATTTTAGCGCATTTAAACGTATTTTCGAATATTTTAGCTTATTTTCGAATATTTTAGAGTGTTTTCGTATTACAAATTAATCAATATAATGCACTGTTTTGGCAATAAACAAATGGAATACATTATACAAATAAATTATCCTTGAAAATTACAAATTAATCGTTAACAAACAATGTAGGGTCAATGTTGTAACATCCCGAAAATGCGAGTTCATAAATTTGCAATTTGGTTGCAAATAAAATAGTAAAATAAACTAACTAAGAATGACACTAACTAAGTTAGTTAGTCACTTATGAGTAGTTAGGAGTTCAAAAGAATAAAGAGTGAAAAATGAGGGACTAAATGTGTCTAAATGAAAACTATTTTTATTGAAATAACAAAATAAAACATAAAACACACTTGTCTGTGTTTTGTTGAAATCGACCAAGAACAGGGGCGACCCCAGGCTCCCTCAAAACTCTAAACAACCAAATTGAAGATCCAAATCTGATCAAAAACAAAAATCGAGCATAGATTACTGATCCTCATCACAAGAGGATTACAAGGTATGTAAAATTTGATGAAAATTCTCAACTCGAAATTCTCATGAAATTGGGAAAATCTGATATTTATGGTTGCATGTCTGTTTTATGATGGATTAGGAACAATATAGAGTCTAGGGACAAACCCTTGACAAATACAAGTTGAAATCATGTGAAATTTTAGTGAAACCTATGAACACCATTGTAGGTGATTAGTGGGTTATGTATAATTTGATGAACACTAGGAAATTGGGTGTTGTTCTAGTGTAATTTGACAATTGTGAAGTGACTTCAGAAATTTAGAAGCTAACAATTATGTAAAATGGGTTGATTGATGTGAAATTCGGGCTAAGTGATAAGCTAGAGACTTGCTATATAATCATGTAAAAATCTGCCCTTAAAGTGTTTGTGAAAATGCATCAAAGAAGGCTTAAAACTGAAATTCAAAGTTTAAACGCATAATTATGATGTTTCGGTGTATTATGCGATATATAGTTCAAAGAGAGTTCTAAACATGTCATAAATGAGCTCTATAGGAAAGGACGCAGGAGCGTCAAGCGGACAAGCGGGTGGCGAACCAAGTTTGAAAGGCCTACTTTGAAGGTATGTAACTTGACCCGTTACATTAAGCGAAATGTTGTTAAATTATGCGTAGTTGATTAAAAGTTGTGTTGATTTTAAAGTGATCATGATTATTATTTGAAAGATATGCTCATTTGAAGTTAAAATCTGAGTTTTCCAGAGCCGGCAGAAAATGCAGCTCACAAAACACAACCTGCTGGAAAACATATTCCCCCGCGCCACGCGAAGGGGAACTTAAATCTGTCGCGACACGCAAGGCGTTCTCGCGGCCCGCGTAACCTAACACGATGTCTCTTGCGGGGCGCGAGAGACCCTGATTCGAATATTTTATTTGTTTTTCATGAATTTGTTATCCGAATTCGTTTATACGTGTTTTAATGTTGTCAAAATTAACATTTGATGTGGTTTTGACATTAGGTGACTATGGTGAACTTACGGATGGCGATCAAGCAAATGTCGAAGAACCGAACACGAATTTTGAAGCTTCCGCAATATTTTAACCTTTAATAGACTATGTTTATGGGATGTAAACAAATTGTTAAACAACTTTTGAATGTTTAAACTTAGTCGTTAGTTGGCTAAGGTTTTGCTACTTTTGAACTTTATTTATGGAATCTATGTTATAACTAGACATCTTTTATCTAAAATGGTATGAATTATTATTAAATTCAAGTAAAATGTTACGGGTGTTACAAATGTTAGGCTTCGTTAGCATATCATACCACGCTATCCGTTCCGTGTAGTTTTCCGTCCAAAGTAAAGCTTTTGAGCACGCGCGTGTACTCCACATAAGGTTCGGTGGCGGCATTGGATAGTCCCCTTCAAGTCTGACGTGGATGAAATGACTACGATTAACAAATAACAGTGAAATGAACTGATGGGGGGCACGTGCGTGTTCTGGATCATATAAGGGAAATACTGTAGAACAACCTTGGATGTCTAATATGTGAACAATCACACCAAACCTATTGGCAAGGAATGCTGCTTGAGGCATCTCCATCCAATGTTCCCTGGGTGCCATTCCAACCCCAGTAAAATCTATTATGTATTTGTTGGTCGTAGTCCCTTGGTAATTCACTATCGAAGACGTACTTCCACATTTCTTTGTTCGGACCCGTCAGCTCTTCAAGTAGTTGGTTTCAAATATACCCAAAGTAGTCTTGTTCAAACCCTAAACCCACAGCCGCCGCCCGAAACCCACAATGTTCATCCGGCCTGACATCTTTTTTTCTTGAAATGTAGGGGTGGCACACTTTTGGAATTTGTGTTTTGTATCTGTGCACATATTCAAGCATTCCCTCATCGGTGATTAATGGAAAGCCATTGTCCTTGCCAGGCTCTTCTTCATGTGAAGATGTTAAACGACCGCGTCGATTTAACGACCTTTGAGACTTTAGAGACATTGCAGACATAGACGGTATTAGGGAATCTTGCGACGGTACATAAGAGCTATGTCGAGGAGGGTCACACCTACATTGTTGTCTGGGAGGCCCAACTGAGCTATCTCTAGCATGTTGTTCTTTTCTTTGTTGTTAGACCTTGGAAGTTGGCCGCCCGCAAGTGTTTTCTTGTACGACAGGCGGTTTTTTGTCGCTCATATATGGGTTGACCACCGCCATGATCTTCGATAAGACGCTTTTCCTCACTTGCGGGGGTTGGGTAGAAAATTTTTGTTTCACATATTCTAATTGTTTGTCTACATCAACATCTTCCTCATCAAAATTTGATGGGTTCAGGTCAAGTTTTCTCCAGAAAATGTCTATATCTTAGAGTTGAATGACGCAGTCTGCAAAACAAAAAAAAGAGCATTAGACAATCATATTAAATTAAGACAACAAAACATTTTTTATAAGTCTATAAGTACCTGTATTCTGCAATCTCTCAAGGCGACAGGCACATAACAACCCGCAACCCGAGTACAGCTGGCAGCCACATGTTGATCCGAATGACCGCAACGTGGTTATTCTCCGTGTTAGCTCGTTTTCCAATAGGGGTAACCCTCCTGGCATAGGCGTAAACCTCCAGATGTTCAGCAGGGCCGTGGTTGTGCGTCTCGTTGAAATTTTTGTTCTGATAATCTATCCGCCAAGCCCGACGACTGTGGTCGAGACGACCTATCACTATAAAAGGGCACGCGCATTTTTTGCTGCCGGTTTTCCTAACCGTGGCCTTACTCTCATGCTCGCCGCTACGACAACATTGGAGCCACAACCGGTGATACTTGGACCGTCTAGTAACAATAACGTATCCGTTGGCTAAACCCCTTTGTTCTACCCAACCTTCCAAATCATCGCGAGATAAAAAATCCTAAAAATATAACAAGTAATTTAAAAAAAATTTAACAATTTTGATTGTACTTTTTTAAAAATTCTTAAAAAAAATATAACAATTTTAATTAATTTTATAAAAAATAACATTTTAATTAGTTTTACAAAAATATAACATTTTTTAATTAATTTTTTATCCTATTTACAAAATATAACAATTTTGAATGTATTTTTTCTTTACAATTTTTTTATTATTGTGTAAATTATTATTGTTTTTTATTGCGAGTAACGTGCGAATTGTGCATCGATTTTGAAATGAACGAGGGAACAAGTATTAAAACACATAGAAATTGAGATAACGTAAAAGAGAGGCTTGATAAAACATCAGATTGTTTTGGGTTTAGAAACTTTGACTATTCCAGAGCGAATCGAAAGCCCTTTCAAAATTAGGGAAACGTGCTTTGGCCTATAAGTAAAATACTCTCGTCGAGAAGCGATTAACGGTACTTTACCCTTCCAGTTATTACACGTCCCTAATCGATTGAAAAATCAAAACTTTGGCGGGATTGAAAATCGAGGAACGGGACTAGTCGACAAGATGCGGGTTTCACCCCTAACTTGACGATTTTGTACCATAAGTGTGGTTGGTATTCCTCGGGTCAAGAAAGTTAATTCCGACACTTTGACGAGGGTCCACTAGAGTTTGAATTGGAAACTTACCGTCAAGATTTGGATCTCACTCCTAACTTGATGGCGTAATTTCGTGCAAAATTGAATAAGCGGATTGAGAGTCATTCATCAAATTATGGGTTTCACGCCTATTTTGGTGAAATCATCTCGTTTGTATAATACGAGTGTCTTCAACTCTTAAACGAATATTTTAAAAAAATATAACAATTTTTAATGTATTTTTTTATAATATTTAAAAAAATATAACAGGTTTAATTAATTTTATAAAAATATTTCATATAACATTTATTAATTAATTTTTATCCTATATGAAAAATATAACAATTTTAATGTATTTTGTATTAACAATTTTATAATAATTTTTTAACAGAAAAAAATATAACATTTGACAAAAATATATATCGTTCATCCCTGATAAGTTTTGTACGAAACTTCAGGGTAAGCGGGTGTCTCGTCACCCAATGACTCTTGCACGGGTGGATCGTCACCCAATGACTCTTGCACGCAAGAAGGCTGACCAACGTCTTCTTGTACTCCTGAGGCACCACTAACGAAAACGTTATTGCCATATTCTTCCTGTCCGTACGAGGGAACGTAACCGGGTTCATAATGCGGAGACCCATAACCTTGATCATGGCTACACGCGTTCAAATCTGGTAACAACGGTTGGCGGGGCATAGCAGACTAAAAAAACCAACGGGTAAAAGGTAATGGTAAGTTTAACGCCGAATAAAAAAAGTAAATATATATACTTACCTCGTTGAGGTTTGGCAACAACGATTCATTATGATAGGGACGATAGCCGGACACGACCTCGTACGCGTGATCATCATTTCCACTCCAATCGTAAGAATCATGAACATTAGACCCCGCCTAATACAAACGGTGCGCTAAGTATTTCATAAAAAAAAAAAAAAAAAAAAAAAAAAAAAAAAAAAAAAAAACGGAATAAGCTAAAAATATATATACCACACTGCTATATGAAATAAACGTGCTCGTGTTTGCCTCAGACGGCTCACCGAAAACATAGTTGTACCAAGACATGCTTGTTAGTGAATGTGAATATATAACGAAGACGATATATATATCGTCTTCTTCGTCGTTTAAATAGGGGAGGAAGAATTCAAATTGAGAATTCAATACGGGTCGTATAGCCCTATACGATGCGTATATGGCTTATGTCAATCACTTTACGTCACTCAACAGTGACAGAAAGCTGATCGTACTTTCTTAAAAAAGTAATACGCATGGTATAGTCCTATACGATTTGTATTACTTTTACCCCGTGAGACAGTGTCAGCCTTTGACTGACACAGAATTAATTAACCAACTCAATACGCATCGTATAGGCCTATACGATGCGTATTGAGCGTGTCGATTTAATAAGCCAGGGTGTGCCAATAATACGACCCTAAAGATATCAATCCATAAGCAAAAATAAACGATTCCAGCTTCCAGAAAACACCAGGTCAACTTTATCTATTGGTCCTATTGGTCTCAAAACCTTATCTCACCTCAAGATGCTACTAGGCTATAAAGCCATGGGCACCTTTTCTAACAAAAACTTGGCAATTCACTAGATTGCATTCATTTAGTTATAACAACTTTATGTGGTCGTTTGCTAATTCGTAAAAGTAAAAATTACTAGTAAAAATAATATTATTTTTAACTGTGTGATGGAATTAGGTTGATTGTCTTCCACAATTATTTGCTAATTAGGTTGATTGTCTACCTACCAGCTGCAAAAAAAAAAAAAAAAAATACCCTCAAATTATTTGTCTAAGACAACCAAATCTACCCACCAGCTATTTGTTACAGAAAATAAGCAGTATAATACCAGTTAAATATTATCCCACCATCAATTAAATATTATGTGATCGAATTGAACTGGTTTATATATCACATCAATTGTTAGAATTTAATATAGTTTCTTTAAAAAATAAATTGAACTGGTTTTGCCTTACACAAATGATATATACTTACGTTCTATGTTAGAGTTTGGGGTATGGGGCGGGGTTGGGGCGTGGGTTGGGTACAAACGCCCAAGTCAGCATCCCGGGTGGGCTTGGGTTTCGGCGTGGTCCCTTGGGCGGGGCTTTCAGCCCGTGCGTTGGGCGGGGCTATCCAGATGACATGGCGGGATCTCATTGGCCAAGACAAGTAGCCGTTTGAGCTAGCCGTTGGCCAACGGCTATGTGTAAAAAAAAAAAAATTTTCATTATAAAACTCAGACTTCTATTCATTTTTTTACCACAACTACTCCACCTCTACTATAATCATCTCTATCTTATTTTTCAAAAAAAATTCTCATCCAACCACAATACGAAAAATGAATCCTCATAATCGTGGTTTTGACCCGAACAATCCGTGGGCATTACAAGAAAAACCTAGCCCACCATCCAATCGTCCAATTGCTCCCTTTTTAATACACCCCCTATGCCGGATATGGCTGGTTACGCATCGTTTCTCTCGAATCGTTTGTATACTAACTCCCCTCACACCGACGATTCTATACCTAGCCTGATTCCACAAACGCCCATCAACCTTTCCCAAACCGAAAGCGTCCCCGAAACTCAACCCCCCATCGATGGTCCTTCCGCATCCAAACTCATCAAGAAGAAAAGTCACAAGAAAAAAACCGAGGCCGAGAAAGCACTTGAAAGCGCCAAACGAAAACAACAAAGGTGGGTCCTTAAAGAAGAAGTTGCATTGGCGAGGGCTTGGGTTCAGAAATCTCTACATCCAACTTTAGCTATTTTTAAAAACTTTGTAGCCCTTATTTTAATATTTATGTTTTTTTATTATATAACTCTGTAATATATTAAATGTTGCTTTTATTAAAATAGGAAATTCTCAACATCGAAACCATTTGTGGGACGCGATCAGTAAAGCATTACATGAAGAAATAGAAATGGAGCTTTATTGTGAAAATGATAGCTTATCCTCGAAGTGGTTATTTACATAAGGCGAAGCAAAACCCAAAAAGTGGTGAAATCGAAGCCGACTTTGTGACAAATGCATTGGTTACATACAAAACGAATGTGGGGAGCGACTTCTGTTTCATGCATTGTTGGGACATTTGTAAGTTCCATCCCAAGTGGGCGAATATCCCCAGTGGTAGCGAAACTAACACGTCTTCCAAAAGGTCAAGGACACCCTCATCCCTCGCTCAATCAGATGCATGAGATCAAGAGTTGGAGGACTATGTGGATGATTCGCCAAACCGGCCAGAATACGGAAGAGATGCCGCAAAAAGGCGCGCTCAAAAATCAAGATCGGGTACGCCATCGCCTTCAATTGGGAGTTCGGGCTTGCGTAGGGGAGTATACAACGATCAGTTGGAAGACATTGCATGCAAGTTATATACGTTCAACGTATTCCAACAACAAAGGGCCGAAATTCGGAAGAACAAAGAAGCTAGGGATGCCCTGAAACAAAGACGAGATGATATGAAATTTCTAGACCAGCCCATCGATCACCTATCAGGTGAAGAGTTGGAACTAATGTTGGAGACGAGAGAAGAGATAAAGAAAAAATATTACAAGCACTAGGAATTTTTTTATGTAATTTCCTTTATTTAAAAAAATTATTAAAAATTTAAATTTGTTTATAAAAAAAAAATATGAAGGTTTGGGCTGGCCACACCCCAAACCCCCGCCCCACCATACCGTCTTCAATGTGGGTCAGCCCAGCGAAGCCCACCCAAGCCACGTGTCGGGCCACGCCCCAAACCCCTGCCCCACCATACCCCACGGTCTTATACAAGAAATAAATAAATACATCAATTTGCAATATTGATTGAATAAATAGTGTAGCACTAACTCATTTGTTACCTAACTTTGTGTTTTAATGAAGTCCGCCTTAAAAATAAATTTATTACCTAACCTATTATATTGGGTAAATTACATTTTTCGTCTTTTATGTTTGTATCGAATTGCAATGGATAGACTTTAACTTCAATAATTACAGTCATAATCCTTTATTTGGAAAACTCAGTACATTTTTCGTCCTTTAGCACTAACAAAGTTAAAATTTTTAGTTAAGTCTATTCACTTAAGGATAGTTTAGTCTTTTTACCAATTTAATTAAATTAAAATTTATAACAAAGCTTTATAATCCAAACAGGAGACATTACCACTCCATTCGTCCACCACATCCTTCACTGATATGCTGCTTCTTTTCTTTCCATGGCTCCGGTAACTTTTACCAAAACGGTGTCGTTCCGATGATAGTACTCCGTGTCCGTACACTTCTGTCTTTTTATCCTTGTTGCTATCACGATCATCATTGATCATAGATCTTAAACTTTTGTTCAAGATCAGGTTCGTGTTAACCTACTCGTGATCTTCAGATTTCAAAGATGAATTCGTGTTCACACTGCTTTGATCCGGAAACTGCCTCGGGAAAATGTAAGTTACTCCTCCTCCGACGACCTTCGTCAACGTAGTGTCGACAAACGGCCCAACTACTTCGACATTGGTCATCATTGTCATTCGATTTCTCCGAAGATCACCCCCTGGTAATAAACACAAACCTGCAAAATCGATGTTTGAAGATGCGATTGAACCCAATATCGATGTTTAACCCAGAAATCAAACCATTGAACCCATAAATCAATAACAATCCAGACGCTTTAGGAGATCGAAAAAGCAATAGGGAAGAAACGATGTCACATGCGGGCGATTCCTCTAAATTGATATGAACGATGGCCGGAGTGATGGTGGTGACGAGATTTGAGGTTGTGGCGGGATGAGGTGGTGGTGGCAAGATGTGGTGGTTGGGGTTTTAGGGTTAGGAAATTAGGGAAGATGAAGTGTATATGCAATTTTTTGGTTTTATATATTAAACATTTAAATAAAAACATGAATTGACCAAAATACCCTTAAGTGAATAAACTTAACTGAAATTTTTAACCTTGTTAATACTAAGGGACGTAGAGTGTAACAGATTTTGTAAATAAAGGACAGTGACTGTAATTATTGAAGTTAAAGGCTATCGGTTGCAATCCGGTACAAACATAAAGGACGAAAAGTGTAATTTACCCTATTATATTAGATTAATTATAGATAAAACAATCATTATTAAGTATCATTTGTGGAATATTAAATAGTGTAGCACTAACTCATTTATTACCTAATCTCTGCTTGATATCTTGCATATACACTAGTGGGAAACATGATATCTGGTCTTGATGCAGTAAGATACATGTCACACCCCGATTTCCACGTGTCACCGGTGGGCCCGGTGGGGGATTATCGTGACGTGGTTGGCAACATAATAGTCAAACAACACAATATTTAATATGCACATGTGATGGCCCTGCCTCGTTGTCATTGGGGGCGGTAATCGGCCCCTTGCCTCGTCCTCTCCTTCGGAAGAATCTTGGCGGCATTTTCAATTCCTGTCAATATATCATGAGATAACAAAAAACAAAAATATATGCAAAATAAAGGACAACACAAACAAAGTGGAATTTGTCCTATGTTATATGTCTAGACTCGAAAGTTTAGAAATATGCAATTGTGTAACTGAGATTAAACACAAAAGGCTAGTGTTTAATTCACTCAGTGTTGGCTCTGATACCAACCTATCACACCCCGATTTCCACGTGTCACCGGTGGGCCCGGTGGGGGAGTATCGTGACGTGGTTGGCAACATAATAGTCAAACAACACAATATTTAATATGCACAACGTTAGCAATTTAAAAGATATAATACAAACGAATTTAATATTGTAATATCAATGTCACAATATTCGGAAGTTTATCCACAGATGGATCGAAAATAAAATATGAGACAATAGTTCAACAGACTTCAGGCATCTTAAGCTTGCGAGACTTCTAATGATGCTAAGGAGAAATCCCAGCCAATTTCGCTTAGTACCTGCATTTAATCTTTTTGGGAAAATACGTCAGTTTACACTGGTAAATACAATCAACTGACTCATTTTGGAAAATGATTGAAAATTGGTTTGGATGCACGTGCCATAAACATTTTATTTTAACTTGGGAGAATTATTTAGATATATAATCTTGTGAACGAATTACATGTTCCTTGTGCGTTCAGTAGCCCGGATCTTGTCCGGGTTAAAGATCAATAGACACACCACAATATTCTTTTATGCACTGACGGGTGTACGCCTACACCCCGCGCTTAAGTCGTGGCCATTTCGTAAAATGATGCCAAGGATATCCGGGACATGGTCATTAACCCCCCAAAGGCTTTAAGTAACAAGACTGTTTAAACGAGCCGATCAAATTTATTCAATTACCCACTCAACGGTGGAGAATTTGATGCCCGATCAAGCGGTATGCTATATACCGTAACCCAAGCCCGTATAGGGAAAATAAGTTAAAAGTATAATTACCTGAGCAATGTATAATTCACAATAAGCAAAATGCACGTAGCTTTTACTGGTACTCCTAATATGGAACGAAGGTTTTATAATAACCTATTAGAATCCTAACGGGTCTTTAATTAAGCTTAAGCTTAGACCGGCTAGTTTCAAAGATACGGTTCGTACGCACGATTAAGCGAAGACCGGAGAGAATGTGATTTAGACCCGACAAGTTCAGAGACTTTTTTAATATGGGTTTATTATTCACATTCTGGATTTTGAGATAAAACCGTTAAGGTTTGACTCGTTTCGGCTAATTTATGTAAACTTGTTACATAAACCGAACCGTACGCGTAATAAGCGTGACGGGTATTCATGAGAGCTATAGACAGGTTTCCTAAGTTAATTATGCCTCAAATATGTTGTGACATCAGTAAGATGTCTTTCATTATGCCCGAAACGTGTTTAAACACAAACTAGGCCCCGTAGGGGTAGTTTGGTCATTAAAAAGTTTATAAAAGAGTTTAAGTAACAAGCTGAGTTACAGGTCTGATGTAATCAGCAAATATACTCAATTTAGTAAGTTATATCAGTAGGATAAAATATATATGTGAAATTTATCAATTATAACCAAACTATGCCCCGTAGGGGTATTTTGGTAATTTCACATAAGCCGAAAAGTTCAAAACTGAAGTCTGAGTTAATTAACTTTTGCTTACTGTTAAATTATCATAATTTGCCTATAATATCAGTAGGTATCAACCCGGGTATGTTTAATATAGTTTTTAATACATACTATGCGTTAAAAACGCTTAATAAGGCGATTATGAGCCGTTTACGGGTTCGATACATAAAGCTGATATTTTTATACTTCCAGAAGGCTTAAAATAATTTATTTAACATATCAAATCAGTAGCAAAAGGTTTGGAGTTGTTTAGATATGTAAAACTCATTTTATGGCCCGTAAGGGCAAAACCGACAAGTACCGGATTAAGCCTACGACTATGAGTTATGCTCAGCCTAAAATTATTTAAAAATCTTCAAAAATCCCAAAATATTATATTACATCAGTTGGTAAAAGATTTGATATCAAAAAGTATGTTTAAGTAGGCTATACGCTAAATACGCCGTTTAATTAACATAAAGCTTTAATTTTACGCTAACGAGCATAACTCTTAACCTACACCTCAAACTGATGTCAAATTTTGTATGCAAGTTTATATATCAGTAATTAAGGTTTCTACTCTTTTACATTTCCAAAATCACGTTTTAAGGTGAAAATGGCATAATGGTCAACATATGAGCAATTAACGGAATCATGCATATTAATTGGATAACTAATGATCCGAGGTGTATAATCACAGAGGGTCATACTAGCATGTAACCTGGTCCAAATAAAGCTCTTAGGTATTTCTAAAGCATACCATAACGGGTCAGAACTGAAAGTCAACGTATAAGTCAAACTATGCGACTTTCGGTTCCGAACCGGGTCTAAACAGGAAATTATCGGGTTGAACATGTTTAGACATGTTCTTACACTAATTACCAAGTGATATTAATGATCAAATAGGTTGTATGTGTTCTACATTGCTAATCATGCATAAATTGCATTTTAAACATTCTGTTGACTTTTTATTAGTAAGTTTGACCCGACATTTGACCTAGTTAGAGTGGGAATCAAGGGAAACCCTTTTAAGGTTTTATTACCCACATAATTACCTACTTAAAGGCACTTTTGATTCGACTAATCACTGGACCAGTAGTGATTAATCTTAAAGTCAACCGTTAATTACGACGGTTTGACTTTTAAGCTAAAACTAAGCTAAATCTTAATTAAGAAAGGTTAGGCAAAGTTACAAGAGTCCTATGAACGACCAGGGATCACTTGGGAGAGGTCTTGTGCTCCAGAGATGCTCCAAAGTGCAGATGAAGGTGTGAGGAAAACTTGTTGCAACTAATGGCCTTATATAGTGGTTTAATCACCACAAGAAGTTGACAACTCAAGCTACAACTGCCCACAACTCATCAACACATGTCCCTAAGTGTTTAGGGGGTGTCTAGGGGTCGCACAAGATGTGAAAAATCGGTTAAAGGCGTGCATAAAGGCAATGGCAGACACCAGCCAACAATTTACGGAACTGGGAGTCCCTCGCGTGGTGCGAGGGCCCCCTCGCGTGGCGCGACGGTCATCTGCAGCAAATCTTAACTTTTGATCTTTTGCTATTTAATCCTTGGCTCTTCAAACTCCGATTAGGCACTTGTTTCTTGCATTATGAACCCCCATAATTGATCTATAAGGGCTTTAAAACATATACCCACTTCGCTAAGTCCCCGGTTAACTTTATTGTTACCCGAAAAGTCCTAACTTTCAACGTTTACGCTTTAACCCCTCGCACACGAATTTGATCATAACTTTCTCATACGATTACGAAACTTTATGAAATTTATATCGTGCATTCTAGTGATCATAATTTATAGTTACAAAGCTTCGGGTTTGTCAAAAGGTCACTCAGAGGTATAACTTAAACATGTTGACACTTTTAGCCCCTGTGGTTTGTAGTCTTTCACTTTTAGCTTCGTATGATCCATGATTTATTCGTTTGAAGGTATGAGCATCTTGTAGGGTTAATATACAATATATTTATTCACAGTTGACATTTAGAATACGTATATTCACATACTTTCCATGTTTGTCAACTTTAGTCCTTTCATAATATTCTTTCACACGTTTAAACATATGACACGTGTCTACACATTATAGGACGTGAATTTTCGAGGTGTTACAATACATCAGTGACCCTATCATACATTTGTACAAGGTCTAATCAACAGGTTTGCTAGTTGGATCAGAATCTAGTGTCTTAGATGTGCACATGGGAGTGGTACAAGTTCTGCAGTTTTCTAAATTACATTTTTAAGAGGTTTATAACATGTTTAGTTTGATATATGAAAGTTCCTCTCTCAAGTTGCTTAACTTGTAAGCCTAAGAAACATTGCAATTCACTCATGGCACTCATTTCAAATTTTGAGGTCATTAAATTTTGAAAAGCTTCACATAAATTTGAATTAGTTGATGCATAGATTATGTCATCAACATAGATCTGAGCCACTGTTAGAACATTTCCCTCCCATTTTAAATACAAAGTTTTGTTATTTTTCCCACTCTTGAAATTATTAGCAATTAGAAAAGATTACCAAGTTTCATACCATGCTCTTGGGGCTTGTTTTAGTCCATAAAAGCCTTGTTAAGCTTGTAGGCATGATTTGTGTAAAAACCCACAAGAAGGTGATATAACGATGTAATCGAAACCCTAAGCGTGCACGACCAGAACCAGCATGAAAAATGATATTTTCGGATTTTTGTTCCCGTCGGGAAGTGCAACGGAGCTTTTGATGACCATCGTGTGGCGCGACGTGCCAGATTCTCCGGATGCCATGAAGTGCCACGTGGCTAGGTTAGGCCTACTAACTCATGCCACCTAAGCCTTAGCTAGCCCCACCGTGTGGTGCGACGGGGAAGCTTTGGGCTGTCGTGTGGCGAGACAGGCTCGTTTTTCAGATATAAATAGCAGGGGTCATGGCTTTCACTCTGCACAAATCGATTTAACAAAATCAAATTCTAAATTCTCGAATCTCTGTCTCAATTCTCGTGTACGAAACCCTAATCACTGAAACGATACCCTGTCTGATTGATCGGAAACCCGAGCAACGAAAAGCTGAATTCCTGCCTAAATATGGTGATACTTTGTGAATACCTTGCGTTTTTGATCTCGTGATTATCGTTAAAGTTTGATTTGGTTTCTTACACTAATACGTGTTACATTTTGTGTATCTAGGAATTAGGGCTTATAACCCGGAGACTGCTAAACCAAAAATATAGTAATGTGAGTGATTGTACTTATATTTATAGTGATTAAGTCTTTGTATTCTTACTGGAAAAATATTTTCAGTATGTGGGGTTTTGTATACACTCCTTCATAAGCTTTACTCGTTGGAGAATTGGCCAATAGTGATATGACCACAGTCATAGTTACTGCCGCGTGACAATACCTTTGGGTAGTTGTATAATATAAAAAAATGTAAAAACTCTTAATGCTGTAGTTATAAGAAAGTGTCTTTTTATACAAATAAATGTACTCACCAATATTAAAAAACTGATTAAATGTGTTTAAACGCGTTTCAGGTGATTTATTGTAAAAGGAATAGAAAGTGCGACGAGGCACCAAAGGCTTAAATAAGTGGCTATGTCACCTGAATAAAGAAACGTGTTTTATAATCAAGGGTTTATCCCCATGAAAACCTTTTTGTAAACATGGGTTTTATCCCACAGTTTGTGAAATGAATACTACGGTGTTTGAAAACTCTAATATTTTTTCCTGATACACGATCCTGATGAAATTTACTGTAATAATTTTAATAAACACCGGTACCACTGGAATCTTTTCACGACATGTTTTTGAAGCTTAATATAAGTCTAGGGGTCTAAATTGTAACAATTTGTAACTACAAGTTCTGACCTGGCGTATTTAAGATGCAAGCGTATTTATAAATACGTTGGCAGGTCAGTAACTATATATATGCTTGTTATGAAACCCTAGCCCAAGCTTTTGGCTAGTTTTTGGTGAAACCTTGTGTTGTTGCTCTTATGATATTGTGATTATGCTTATCCGATTTCCAGGTGCTTAATAGTGTTTTTACTTGATTGGAATCAATACAACACTTGTTGTAAATCATCAAACCATAAGCTTCATCTTCATCTTTTGATTTCTTTTAACTTTTTCAAGTTTAAACACCTAATCAATAGGTGTTTGGATCAAAACAATCAACCACTGTGATCCGATTTGATATTGGGATCTACAATTTGGTATCAGAGCCTTAGTGCTCTTGATTGTTGTGTTTTTGTTAAGATTCTTCAAGTTTTGAAGGTTTTTCAAAAGTTTCAAGATTTTCAAATTTTTGGGTTTAAAATGGCTTGATTTGGTGTGTTTAATCAATAGGATTTTGTTAATCAGTGATTAGGTAATCATTTGGGACATTTTGATACAAAGAAACATGGTTTTTGGGTCGTTTTTGATTGATTAAAGGGTTTTTGTTCGTGTTTAAACCCTGTCTGGCGTAGATAATCTTGAAGCTGGCGTTGATATTTTTGAATATACCGAAGTTATTTTGAATATCGCATAATTAACAATTACGCTGATTATATTCGAGCGTAGTTGTTCATTACCGGTGAAAAAGCTCTTTCGACCCTTTAGCGAAATTATCAAAGGCGACTTCAAGGACAGTGATAAAGAACCACAGTGTTTTTATCACGGTGATCGGCGAAATTAGCCAAACTAACGTGTGTGTTGTTTATCTCAGTGGAATTAGTTAATATCGCTCATGCAGGATCAACGATCTCATCAACGAAGTTGTTTCATCAGCGAAATTGTCTCTATCCCCGAGTTTCTAGTCTAGTCTATGGCGAATTTGTCTTTGTTACCAGCGAAATTGTTCTCAGACTCATCTCTCAGCAAAATTATCGTCTGTTAAGCAATCTTAAGTCAAAAACCTAATCAAAATGTATTTGAATCAACAAAATCCAATTGCTCAAGCTGAACTTGAGACCGGAACTGCAACGCGACCACCAAAACTGAAAGGAAGGATGATTTTGGTACTCGGAAGAATCGCATCAAATCGTTCTTTGAATACACTGACTACAATCAATGGATTTCCGTCACCGTTGGACTCCACGTACCAACGGTGGTTCGAGATGATGTGATAGTTGCTAACACCGACCCCACAACCTACTCTGAAGAAGACAAAGCCCTAATCCAACGAGGCCGTCATGCAGATGCTGCTTTAACCATGGCTTTGTCAACTGATTACTGTAACATGTTTGAAGAATACACCACTGCAAACGAGCTCTGGCTAGCTTTGATTGACTACTACGAGGGAAACGAAGAGCTGATTCAAAACAAAAGAGACATGGTGCAAAAAGAATACGACATGTTTGGTTGAATTCGTGGAGAAAGTATTTCCGATCGTGTCAGTCTCTTTCTAAATATGATTACCAAGATGAAGTAGGCAGGAAATCCTATCACTAATCGTGCTGCCATAAAGAAACTTTTGGACTCGCTTCTAAAGGAATGGAGCTTGCAGTGCATGATGATCAAAAGGGATTTTCTTAACAGCACAAATCCTGTCACTCTGTTCGATTTGATTAACACTTTGAAAGCTTTCGAAATGGATGTCAACAAACGTGAAATGAATACAGCTGGTTATACTCCAAAGTCTGCCCAGTCTACTGCAGGATTGAAGAATATGGTATTTCTTGCATCAGAAGGTGTCAATCAACAAGCTTCAAACATGACTTATTTTAACGCTTCCGCAAGTGCATCAAAGGCTCCACAGTCTAGTGAAAAGACAGCTGTGGTCGGTGACACTCAAGCTTTAAAAATTTCAACTGAAAATGTGGCACTTTTCAACATGTTTCTAAGCAGCTATGAAGCATTTGATGTCGGGTGAGCTCAAGAAAGTAATTTTTACTGCTGAAGACATGTATCAAGTTGATCCAGATGATATGGAGGAGATGGATTTGAAATGGCAGATGGCTATGATTACTCAAAGGCTGAAAAAGTTTCAAGACAAGACTTGGAAGCGTCTAGCTCTTGGAAAGGCTGGTTTCAACAAATCTAAGCTGAGATGCTACAACTGCAAGAACTTGGGTCACTTCAAGCAAGATTGCCCTCTGTTGAAGAATGGAAATACCAAAACTCCTCCTGCTGTAAGAAAAATTGCTATTGAAGAAAATAACAACAACAACAATGCTGCTCCTAACACACCAAAAGCCTTAGTTGTTGAGGACTATGATTGGGCTGAAGAGATTGCTAAAGCTAAGGAACAAGTTAACAAAGCACTCATGGCAAAGATCTCGAGCGAGTCTTCATCTTCATCGTCAAACCCCATCGAGAAACAGGCTGCTGGAATCCCTAAAGGAGATGATGTTACTGACAAGGATCTGAAAAGCATTCTCACTTCCTCCGAGCCTAAGAAAGACAAGAAGTCCGAAGAAGCTGAGAAGCCCAAGGAACAGGTTCAGAAAGAAACAACTGCTGTTAAGGAAGAGAAAGCGAAAGCCTCAGCTGCAGCCATGAAAACTGAATCCTCGAAAGAGAAGGATTTGGTAAATCGCATTCCGCACGAATTTAAAGTTAAACTATGCTCTCAATCATGCGTAAATGTCGTGGCACACTATAAGTCTCTCAACCTTGAAATTATGAGGGATAAAGAAAAGGTTTTGAATTTTAATAAAGAACTCAAAGAGAATGAGGTTGCGTATCAGAGAAAGTTGAACTCAACTTTAGCTGAAATGTGGACTCTAAAAGAATTCATTTTTTATAAAAGATTTTATCATTAATGATCTGACAGCAAGATTAGAAAAATCTCTAAATGAAAACAACAAATTGCAAATTATGATAGACAAATGGAATGTCAGCCAAAAGGCATTTATTGACATCAAAAATTGCCAACGACCAACGTGTGTAAAAGATGGGATCGGGAATAAGGATAGGCAAGGAAACGAAAGAAAACTCTTCTTTCTACCACATAGCAAAACTATGTGCCTATGCCAACTCCTCATCCCAACAATGATTTGATTGATGAAAAAGATCCTATTGCTCGAAACAATTCTTTTGAAAATGAAACAACCACAAATATTTCTGAAAGTAATGCAGATTTGTTTGTGTGTAAAGAAGATGTGTGCGATGAGGACGAAGACTACGGTGGTTCAAAAATAGGCATAGGTTATTCAGGCGACAGTTATTCTACTGTTAACTGGTTCCCCTGGAACTGTGATAAGAAAAACAATATTCGGGATGAATGTAATAATTTAACTAAGACGGATGACTGTAATGGCCATGTGCCTAAATTTAACTCTCTGGATGACTGTAAGGGCCATGTGCCTACATTTAAGACCTGTGATCGTGAAAATATGATGTTTGAATGTCATGATTTAAATTCTGCATTTTGTGTGTTAAAACTGTGTGTGAGCCTCCTATATTTGTGCCAGAATTGAAACAGAATAGTTTTGGAAAATTCCTCACCGAGGAAATTCCAGAATTTATTCCTTCTCGAATAGGTAAAACAGATTCAGAAGAGGAAGTCATTGAAGAAATCAGCAAAGAAGATTCAAACATCTCTGCCTCAGAAAATGAAGAAGAAATTTCAAGTTCTAAAGAAGATCAAGGATCAGAAAATTCAAGTGAAGATCAAAGTTCAGAAGATTCAAGTGAAGATATTTCAGACGAGTCAAATGAAGATCAAAGCTCAGAAAATTCAAGTGAAGATCAAGTATCATAAATTTCATCAGATACCGACAACAGATACCGACAACGATGAAGACTGTTCAGAAGATGAAAGCCGTATTGATAAGAAAATGAAGAAAGTTGAGAGTTCAAGCTGCACTGCATCAGAAGACTCCTCTAACAGCTCAAGACACTCATCGCATACATCATCTTAAAACACGCCGAACCCTAAAAAGAAAAGGCCCAAATGCAAACGATGTTTTCGCTATGGTCATTTAGGACATACGGCGAAACATTGTAAAAACAAGAATTTTTCTGAACCAGAATATAACTTTGTTAAAAATTTCACAGAGCAGTTTGATTAATTTAAGAAATCAGTCAAAAAATTGGTTAACTCCACTACTTGGTTTTGGAAACAAAAAGAAGATATCGTGGGACAAAACCACGATAGATAAAAAATGAAGCAAGTTTAGGTTCCCAAATCAAAGTAATTAGTGTATATATTTATATTTCAGAATAAACTCCAGAAATGACTTCGGACGCTCATGGAATATATCTGGCATGTAAACAGTGGATGCTCAAGGCATATGACCGGCTTAAAGGAACTTTTGAAGAATTTCCGTTTTATCGATGGCGACTTTGTATCTTTCGCAGGAGATGAAAAGGGAGGAAAAATTGTTGGAGTAGGGGATGTTGTTTCTGAAGCACTAACGTTAGAAAACGTCAACTATGTTCCAGAATTGTGCTACAATCTCATGAACGTATTACAAGTCTGTGATAAAGGAATATCGGTGCTTTTCAACAACGTGGAATGTCTGTTTCTCAAGCCTGAATATGTTGTTCCTACTGAAATCATCATGCTTACCGCTCCACGACAAAACAACACATACGCCCTCAATATGAAAAATGCCAAGACAAATGAGCATTTAACGTGTTTAATTTCCAAGGCTTCAGAATCGGAGTCACTGCATTGGCACAGGCGATTGGTGTATGTAAACTTCAAAAATATGAATAAACTCTCTAAGTTAAACTTAGTAAGAGGTCTTCCGATAAAATAATTTCCTTTCTCGGAAAAATGTACAGCATGCGCCCAAGGAAAGCAACACAAGAAATCGCACAAGCCCAAAGCAGTGAATACGGTTACTGCGCCTCTTCAGTTGATGCATATGGATCTTTTTGATCCAATAAGTGTTAAAAGTCTTGCTAAAAGTTCTTATTGTTTGGTGATTACAGATGATTTCTCTCGTTTTTCATGGGTTTACTTTCTTGAAGCCAAAAGTGAGACGGCTGATATCCTCAAGTCATTCATACCCTTGATTGAAAACGTCACCAAACGGAAAGTGAAGTCGATCAGAAGTGATAACGGATCCGAGTTCAAGAATCAAACCTTCATACCTTCAGTGAAGAAAAAGGAATTCATCTTCAATACAGTGCTGCTAGAACTCCCCAACAAAATGGAGTCGCGGAACGAAAGAACAGAACGCTGATCAAAGCTGCAAGAACTATGCAAGTAGATTCAAAGCTTCCAATCATCTTTTGGGTGGAGGCTGTCAACACTGCATGCTACGTTTTGAACAAGGTTCTCATCGTCAAACCTCATGAAAAGACTGCTTACGAACTTCTCTTCAAACGTAAGCCTTTGATAGACTTCTTCAGGCCGTTCGAATGCTCCTGCACTCTTCTAAACACTCAAGAAAATCTCATCAAGTTTGAAGCAGTGGGCGACATATATTACTTTATGGGGTATTCATCAACTCAGAAGGCGTACAGAGTCTACAACAAATGGACCAAGATGGTGATTGAATCATATTACGTTGACTTCCAAGAAGGAAATTACACCAACACTGGGAGTGCTCCCGATTGGTTTTATGATGTAGGCGTGATTTTCAACACCTTCAAAATTCCAGAAGACGTTCCAGAAGCCGAACCCGCAGAAGCAGCTCAAGTTGAACCTTTGTTTGATACGTCAGATATTGGTTTGACTCCTTTCACTACTCGTTTCTCTCCTTTCTCAGCCGATCCAATTCTCCCTGTGAATGAGATAAATGGTGACACTTCTCCTGAGAAGACTTCATAAAATGGTGCTTCTTCTTCACAGGCGAACGTGGATGAACCAACTCAGGAAGATGGACCTCCTGTGATCTACGTTGACGAGCATTTCACCAAATGTACCCCAACAAATTGAGACTCACATGAATGCAGGTTACAAGACTAATCGTAATCATCCTCTTGAAAATGTTATAGGTGCAGTGGAAGATGGAGTGCGTACACGCGGTCAGACATCGAACATCAACAAAGGGCTATATGCAGCATTTCTCTCGCAGTCCGTGCCTCATGATATCGAAGAAGCTATCCAAGATTCCAGTTGGGTACAATACATGCAGGAAGAACTTTCTCAATTCCAAAAACTTAAAGTTTGGGAGCTGGTTGATCTGCCTGATGGAAAGTTTCCGATTGGTACTAAATGGGTATTTCGCAACAAAA
The DNA here is from genome assembly GCA_030545235.1 of Helianthus tuberosus. Classification (NCBI taxonomy): domain Eukaryota; kingdom Viridiplantae; phylum Streptophyta; class Magnoliopsida; order Asterales; family Asteraceae; genus Helianthus; species Helianthus tuberosus. The sequence continues at coordinate 268,666 of JARYGA010018373.1, read as the reverse complement.
TGGACGATCGCGGGGTGGTAATCAAGAACAAGGCAAGATTGGTGGTCCAAGGTTTTCGACAGGAAGATGAAATTGATTATGAGGAAGTCTTTGCTCCGGTTGCAAGATTGGAGACAATTAGAATATTCTTGGCGTACGCCTCATACAAGAACTTCAAAGTCTTCCAAATGGATGTGAAGAGCGCTTTTCTGTATGGCAAGGTAAAGGAAGAAGTCTACGTTTGTCAACCTCCAGGCTTCGAAGATCCTCACTTCCCAGGACGTTATTATAAGTTGGACAAAGCCTTGTATGGTCTTCCCCAAGCTCCTCGTGCTTGGTACGAGACTTTTTCAACCTATCTTTTGGAGTGTGGTTACACCAGAGGAAAAATAGACATGACACTCTTCACTACATGAATAGGAGATGACGTAATGTTGGTACAAATATATGTGGACGATATCATCTTTGGGTCAACAAATGAGGAGCTGTGCAACGATTTCGAGACAGTGATGAAGGCAAAATTCGAAATGAGCATGATGGGAGAGCTCACGTTCTTCTTGGGATTGGAAGTAAAACAAAAGGAGGATGGTATTCTTATTCATCAAGCTAAATACATAAGGGATATTCTCGCAAAATACAACATTAACGACTGCAAATTTGCTAGTACCCCGTTCGCCTCACAGACCGAGCTTGCTCTAGATCCTCAAGGAAAACCAGTGAACAAATCCTTCTATCGCTCCATGATAGGCTCTTTGATGTACTTAACTGCTAGCAGGCCTGACATTATGTGGGCCGTCTGACTTTGTGCTCGTTTTTAGACAAATCCCAAGGAATCACATGAAACTGCTGTAAAGCGCATCTTCCGCTATCTTAAAGGAACCCCGAAACTTGGTCTTTGGTATCCTAAAGATAGTAATTTTGATCTTATTGCTTATTATGACAGGGATCATGCAGCTTGTAAGGTTGATCACAAGTCTGTCTAAGGAGGACGTCAATTCTTGGGAAATCGTCTAATCTCGTGGTAAAGCAAGAAGCAGACAACAGTGTCCACCTCTACTGCTAAAGCTGTGTACACCGCGGCCTACAGTTGCTGTTCGCAAGTCCTTTGGATACAAAATCAGTTGCTGGATTATGGAATGAACATCATGAAGACTCCTATATTCATCAACAATGAGGTGTGTCTAGGAATTGTGAAGAATCCTATCCACCACTCCAGAACAAAGCATATCGAGATTCGCACTCATGCAATTCGAGATGCTTATGAGAAAGGATATATTCAAGTGGTGCTAGTGGATACAACACAGCAACGGGCCGACATCTTCACGAAAGCCTTTGACAAAACCCGATTCAACCAGTTGGTAACCTGGTTGGAAATGGTTAATTTCCTTGACTTAAAATCAAATTTTGTCGTCTATCACTGTTTGTAAATACTCTATCCTTTGTCCATATTTAAAAAAAAACGTTCATTAAAAGTAAAACAAGTATCGTAAAACGTTGCCCACCAAAAAGATTTTCTGTCATTTAAAATTTCATTTTCGGGCAATGGACTTACGAAAATAAAAATTTTAGGGGGGATGTAGAAAATCAAAAGATGGATGCTTGTGTCAGACTCCTGTTAAAAGAAATGATAGAAAATTGCTAACGCTTTGTCATTTCTTGAAAAAACAGAACATAAAAGGAATCGGGGTGCCAAGCAACGACGTGTCAGTAGATTCAGCAATACCGACGAGTAAATGGCTATTAGGCAGCAAAAGATAATGTCTACACAAGGATTTTGGCTTTCCACAGGCATTATACATCATTGTGGTAACACGTTGTGGCATATGGCTTAATGGTCTTGAATCTTGCGTTGACAGATTGCTAAAGTCCGAGATTTCGGGTCTTTATATTGGTTTTTCATTCGGGGATATCATGGTCGATCTTCTGCTGCATCCAGATATATGCTGACCTAGACGCTATGATATCTTTTCAAAAAGAGCCAAAACGGCCAAAACCCAAAATTGAAGAAGTTGTCGTAGAAAGTCATTCAAATGCGCAAAAAATGCACAAATCACACCGTTTCTGGTATCTGTCTTTGCCCTCGGTAGATTTTGGTCTCTCTGCTGTACGGAAGTACTGACCTGATCACCAATTATCTATCATTGAAAATCAAAACGAATGAAACCAACATACTCACCTATTATGAGGAACCTTTGCGCATACCTTGAACGTGGGGGTATGTCCTGATGTGGGACTCACGGGCATAATGTTTCTATTTCTGATAACTTGTGTGGGGGCCATAGGATTCTTGTCAATATTACCAAAACATGATAAACACGCTCACAGAAAGCATGTTGAAAGAAGGATGCATGGTTTTAAGCAGACAAATATACTGGCAGTTTTTCTTGTGCCTTGATTTGCTAAAAAGAATTATTATGGATCTGACAAGTGTTGACAATATGGTCTTTTGCAGGAAAGTCGACGAGTGTTTAAAAGAAAAAGAAAAACAGTGAAAAAGGAATCTCCGGTTCATTGAAATGAATCTCGAAGTTCAAATTGCCCAAGTTTTAAGTGTTTGTAAATATTCTTTAAGTTTCATTATATTTTAAAACTAAATGGGCACGCTTTACGAGAAAGTCTGAAATTTTCGAGCGTATTTGATTTGGTGTTGAAAAAGTGTTTGAAATACAAGGGGCGGCGGAATTAACAAGGCGGCGGAATTGTAATTCCGCCGGAAACCGCCAATCTCATATAAATAGGACTTAACCGTCATTTGTTTCAAAACTTTTCAAAAACTAATCTCATACTCTCTCTCATCTTCGCCGTTAACCATCTCTCTTAATCTCTACTTCTCTCTCTGATTTTCAAGGTTTCTCGAAAATTTTCAAGGTGATGTTTGATTGTTTCCATTTCCGATTTAAGTGTTCCCATTCTTGTTTGTTAGGATTCCTTGGAACATTATGTAGATTCTTTGATTAAAATTGTTTAGGGTTTGTTTAAAGTGAATGGGTTAATGTCTTCAAAGGATTATTATCATATCAATACATCTGAGTGTTGCCCCTTGATCGAAGATTATCGGTTAATGATTGTTGGTAATCGATAGAATCATTTTGATGATCGGCTTTAGAATAACTGTTGTTAGGGTTTTAGAGAGTTGGGGTTTATCAAGAACAGTTTGAACATAGCGAAGAAATTTTTGACTTCAGCGTAGATATTTTTGATTGCAGCGAAATTAAGGAGACCAAGAAGTATCACTTAAAAGTCTCGAACGCGAGTTCGAGCAACCGGCGAAATAGCCTATTTTGCCGGTAAATCAGCTTAGACAAATGTCTTCGCTGCACGCTCATTCCGTGACCAGACTCTGTCTTCGCCAACCATCATTAGCGAAATTATTCGTATATCAAACCTCGTTGCCGGCGAAAACACTTTGATTTTGTTAAAACTGTCAGCGAAGACATCAGCGAAGATGTCAGCGAATTTATGCAAAATTCTTTTTATTATATAATATAAATGTAAATACTTATATATATATTTTTTCTATTAAACAGCATATATATAATTTAAAAAAAATTGATAAATATTTTTGTGAAGGTCATATCTTTGCAACATCAAATTTCTTCAAAAGTTTCTAACTTGGCATGTTTTTCTTGTGATTTGCAGAATGGTAAAACTGGTCGAGTGGGATAGGACGTTCAAGCATAATCAACCAATCAAGCTTCATCCCGCACCGAATGATTTTGAGGATGTGGCTAAATGGATAAGTTCTAGCAAAATCAGCTATGTTGTACAAACAGAACTCACCATTCATCGAATCCATATACAAGAATTCTAGGAAACGGCCAAAGTTGAAGTTGTTGATAAAGTTAAAAGAATATCTGCGACCGCCCAAAATATGCAAGTTATTATTACAGAAGGAAGGCTACGAAGGGTGTTGAAACTTGGAGACAATCACGATGATCCCATTAGTCTTAGAAAAGATGATATACTGGACGGTTTCCGTCGGATGGGTTATGTGGGTGACTTCAGACAGAAAAATTGAAATTAAGAGGAATGGACTCACAAGAGACTGGAGATTCATCCTACCCGTGATCGCAATGAGCATCGCGCATCGAAAAGGAGGATATGATGGATTAAGTCTAGATTGGTCAGGTGCTATGTTGAATTTGTGCCTAAATTAGAAATTTTACTTCTCAGGTTTAATTTTCATGTACATGACGGAGAACGCAAATAGAAATACATGGGCAATGTACCCTCGATTTATACAGATGCTCATCAATGATCAACATCCCAAGCTGCCACATGAAGGTGATCCTTATAAGTTCCACCTCCCTACCAGTCGTCAGCTGATAGAAATCAAGACAAACGAATGGGTGATGCTGCATGACTGGACGTATACAGCCAAAAAACTCCCGCTTGTAAAAGCAGCTTACAAAAAGTATAGGGAGGGGTCAAAGCAAAGCAACAAAAAGTTGTACAAGATGAGGAACAAGAAGAAGAAGTTCAAGAAGAAGAGGAGGAACGGTTGATAAGAAAAAGGAAAGGAAAGCAACCGGCAGAAGGTGAGCCGTCAAAGAAAAAGAAAACAACGCAAAACCTCGAAAGGCTTATGGGGGCAAGTTTTAGAGCTGCGGATTCTCAAGCGCATAGAGAGCACATTGAAGACTTGCGCGCAATACACGCAATGGAGGAGAGACAAAAGAGAGAAAAGAAACAAGCTATACGTCAGATGACGGAATCCGAAACCCCTGTGGTGGTGATAGAAGAAGAAGAAAGATTGGAAGATTTCATTGAAAATCTGTTAGTTGATCCGGATGAGCAATCTGCAAGCAAAACACCACCGTCAAAGAAGAAGAAAACCGATGAAGGCTCGTCGAAGCACGATCAAGTGAAACCCACAAGAATCACACAGCCTGCAGTTGCTCCACAAAGAATTCGTCCATTTCAAGATCTTTATGATAAGTTGGTGAAAGATATAGGTGCAGGGCCTGCAAGAGAAATTTGTCTTCTCAAACATCAAGTGAATGACACTAATGTTTTGAGAGAGAAATTAAAAGAACAGAGAAAGAAGAACAAAGAGTTGCACGCTTATGTATCAGAACAATCAAAGTTTATAATATTTTAACAGCATGAAATGGAAAAGTTGTACCGAATGCTGAAGAAGATCTGTGCTAAGATATAAATGGAACCTATGTTCTCCATCGCTGAAATCTTTGACTATGAAAAATTCAAAGAAGATGAAACAAATAGAAAAGCCAATGAGGCGGAGGCAAAGAAGAGACGTCTGGAGTCAACAGAAAAGGTCACTGAAGGAGATGAAAGTGACGAAGAAGAAGTGGATCGGGATGAAATGGCTTCTAGATTCATCAAATGGGGATTAGAAGAAGATGTGATATACGAGCTCGAAGATGGAGAGAAATTCACTCCACAACATCCTGAATGGTTTAGTAAAGAACGTGAAAAGCTGCCAGACTTCTATCAAGTAATTACTGTTGAAAAGACAGAAATTACAAACAAGATCATAAGCTGGATGTACAACAAATTCAAGGGAATGTTTGTTGTTAAACGTCATGGAGGAGTAATTCAATACTTCAAAACTGGGTACGACTTGCAATCATTCCAAGGTGGGATATTAGGGAGCTCAGCAGATTAGATTTGTTAAATCTAGATCGAAGTAGCATTGGGGCAGACTTCGAGCGTATCATCACAAAAGAGTGCAACAAAGGCTTCCAGGTCTTTAAACCACAGCGCCCTCGACGAAGGGTCTCTAAAACCATGAAAGATCCTATTACAGGTAAAGGGAAGGTGACTTGGGTGATAGACCCTGCTAAAGTTGTAACCAGAATCAAGCTCCCGCCAGAAGTCCCTGTCTCTCTAAACAATTTCAAGAAATGGTTTTACGATAGCCAAAGAGGCGAAGCTGTGATCCGATCCAACTGAAATGAAGACATGAGAATTCTTGATCCTATGGACATTTTTATGTTCGGATTGTCTGACCTGAATGTGTTGAACGCTAATAGAATACATGTTGGAGCTGGTAATGCAAATCTTGAAGAAGCCATGCTATTCCAAAGGGCAGTCGAGAGAGCATGGAGAAGAAAGTGTGAAATGCTAGATATTATCAACAGGATTGAGAAAAAGAAAGAGTCAACTGAAGCAAAGAAGAAAGAAGAAATGAGGAAAAAGAAGAAACTAGACAAGAAGAAAGACAAGTCTCTAGCAAAGACGAAAGACTCCTCATCCACTCCTATTCAAGTAGAACAGCAACCTCCGGCCTCATCCACATATGAGGCCATTAGGAAGGATCCTCAAACAATCAGTGAAGCTATCATTATTCAAGAAACTCCACAGGCAGAAACAACTGATGCAGTCCAACCTCCGCAATAAACAACAACAACCCAGAGATCCAGCAACAACCAGCAGAAGAAGCTACAAGCAATCCAACAGCAACAACTGAAGAATGAAAGATTCATCAAGTATGCAACGATCTAGGGGGGATATTGTTAGGTCATTTGAGATGATTGATACTTGTTCTGGATTGTTTTTGTTATGTTTTTGTAGCTTTGTATAAGTCTAGGGGTCTAAATTGTAAGATTGTGTAACTACAAGTTCCGACCTGGCGTATTTAAGATGCCAGCATATTTATAAATATGCTGGCAGGTCAGTAACTATATATATGCTTTTTATGAAACCCTAGCCCAAGCTTTTGGCTAGTTTTTGGTGAAACCTTGTGTTATTGCTCTTTTGATATTGTGATTGTGCTTATCCGATTTCCAGGTGCTTAATAGTGTTTTTACTTGATTGGAATCAATACAACACTTGTTGTAAATCATCAAACCATCAGTTTCATCTTCATCTTTTGATTTCTCTTAACCTTTTCAAGTTCAAACACCTAATCAATAGGTGTTTGGATCAAAACAATCAACCACTGTGATCCGAATTGATATTGGGATCTACAGTCTAAAGGGTTCAGATCGGTATACTGTTCTATAGGGTTTGGTGCGGGAATTATAGGGATCTCATTGGGTCGAATACTGGGATTAGGAATTGGTTGTCCTGGTTTGGTTCTAGCTCCATTGGTTGGTTAGGGAATAAGGGCAGAAGTTGTGGTTCAGCTACTTTGTCCAGATTAGGGTTTGCTGCTGTATTTGCTAACATGTGGAAATTAGCTAATTTCCTGTCAAGTTCCTCTTCCCACAATGGTCTATTAACTTCCTGGGTTTGGGCATTCATTTCTCTATTGGCTTTTGCTATTGCTCGCTGTTGTTGGAGTTTTTTTCATTCTTTTCCTCATTTCATGCGCTCCTCTACTAAACCAGTCTCTCTTTTTAGGAGGGAACGATTCCTCAGATTTTGCCTTAAAGATAAAGATTCCTTCCTCAGAATCAGCAGAGTATCCTGAGGGGTTTGGCTGGGATGAGGTTCCTTCATTCTTTGGGGAATTAGCTAATTGACGGTAAGCATCGGAGGTACCTTGCTCACTCATATTGTAAACTACCAAATTGTCAAATAACACAAAATATTTCTAATTTACACAGAATCACATAAGTTATTTCCTAACACAATTGGCTAAAATTTAGGTATCAACAGAACACCTAAATGGCTTAAACCAGTGGCATTGGCTCTGATACCACCCTCTGTCATAGCCCCCGACCCCTACCCCGGGAGCGGGCGCCGTGAACCAGTCAAGTGGTATTGGTGTTTATTAATTTGGCAGCGGAATTTAAACTTCTTGACCGTAGTTAGGAAATAGTTTCAGAGTTTCAAAACACCAAACTTTTATAATAAATAAATAAATAAATGGGAAAAAACCCAAGTTTCATTCACAATACAATTATAGTGACAAACCCTAATTATTGATAACATAATCTCCTTTTATTTAGGTAACTTTTATAGCCACTTCTTTAAGCCTTCAGTGCTCCCCTGCTGGCTTCTATTAGCTTCACTTTAAGTTACCTGAAACGCGTTTTAAAAAGGTTTTATCAGCAAGAAATACTGGTGAGTGCATCCCAGTTTAATCAAAACAACTTTGATAACTTTACAGTATTTAGAGCGATTACAATCTTTATATCTACCAATATACTCATTCAGTATTTGTCATGTTCACAGTTCCATGACAGTGGTCATGTTACTCATTGGCTAACTCATCGTCCAATAGTAACGGATTACAAGTAATGTATACAAAACCCCACATACCGGCAGCAATTGTAGAATACATAGACTCAATCACTGTTAAGTATAATTGAAAACATTTGAGGTTTAGGTAAAACGGTTTGGTAGGAAAAGAGAATGACTCACTTTGCAGACTTAGGAAATTCTATAGCTTCCTGTTGTTGTTCCTGATTTTTATCTATTAAAATTAAACAATGCACACGTGTTAGTAAGATAACCCAAATCACATTAGCCATACAACACGAGACAGAACTCCAATGAACTGAGTCAGGCAGAGCCTTGAGATGCGTTACGGAGTCCTAGATCAATCGGGTAGGGTAACGAATTAGTGATCGGGGGTTAAAATACTTACAACGTGGCAGAGCTTCATGTTTTAGGGGTACTATACCCGTTAATTTTCGCACTATATGTCTGAGAAAGAAAAGAAAATGAGCGAGTGACAATTGAGGCCGATTGCCTCCTTTTATAGGCTGAACATAGGGGTCTCTCGCTCCCCGCAAGCCCCATCTCTCGTTCTTTTGCGGCCCGCAAGCCAGTAGGCTAGGGCTTAGCTTTGGTTTGTCACCAACCTAGCTTTTAAGCGTAACAAGACACATGTCGCAAGGGGTTTTGGCCAGCTGACACTCGGTCGCGCTCCGCGACTCACAAGTCTAGGTGGGTTGCGGCCCGCGAGCGGCCTTAATTATTTGTTTTATTTGATTTTTATAAAAATTAAGGTTATATGGGTGTAACTTAGTGTATACGGTTATATTTAGAGCCTTTTAGGGGTGCTTTTTAAGGGTTGTTATATAATTGAACCCTGAACTTGTACGACATGACCCAAATTGAAAAACAAAAGAAAATAGTAACAGGGACCCTCGGAGACTCATAGGGGGATCCCCTAACTCTCCCTCGATGTGCGGAGTGATTCGTGGACGCGTGTAACTTGAATTTGACGAACGGCCAAGCTAGATTCAACACAAGGCTACCCTAGGCTAGGTGGGTGTCCATCGTGACAGGCGGAAGGAACCAAGGGTGGCGCGACGCGCGGGGCAGGTCAAAATTGGGTATAAATCCCGCAGTCTGGGACAGGGTTAGTTTGCTAATTTCGATCGAATTTTTCGTTCATTATACTGCTCTTCGCTCTGTCTATTTCAATTAACGCCCTAAATTCCTAAAACTCTGCTCCGATATCAGGGCAATAACTCGATCACTGACACGGTACGATATTCGATCGATTGAAACCGATCCAACGGATGTTTAAGTGATGTCGGTACCCGGCTATACTGTGTTATTCATTGTGGGTTTTGATCTCGTGATTATCGTTAACGCAGTATTGAGTTAATACACTAATACGTGTGCATTGTATATTTAATTAGGTTTACCAGCTCTAAACAGTAGGCAAGATCTATCAACCTAAACCTGCAAAGTGAGTCATACTTTCTTTTTATCAAAATGTTTTCAAAACCCTATTTGTTACCAAGTTGTAATTACAGAGATTAAGGTTTTGTATTCTACAATTACTGTCGGTCTGTGGGGTTTTGTATACACTACTTGATAAGCTACACCATTGGACAACAGGTTAGCCAATATGTGATATGACCATAGTCACAGATCAAGTCGAGTGACAAATACCGATTTGGGGTAATTGGTAGGTATGAACAATGTAATCACCCTTGATACTATAAATTATAACAATGTGCCTTTTGTACAAACTAAATGAACTCACCAGTATTTTTTGCTGACCAAATGTTTTTAAAACGCGTTTCAGGTGATTTACTGTGAAGAAAGGAAAGAGTGTTGTGAAGTACTTCAGCTTAAATAAGTGGCTACGTAAACCTGAAATAAAACGTGTTTTCTGTAAATAAAGGATTTCCCAGAGAAATTCTTTTCTGTAAATACGGGGTTTACCCCATAGTTTATAAAACGAAAACTTGGTGTTTTGAAACTCTGATAAATTTTCCTAACACCTGGTCCTGATGATTTTTCCACTACAAATTAATAAACACCGGTACCACTGCTGTCTGCCTCGCAGCGCCCGAACCGGGGTATGAGTCAGGGGTCATGACATAATGGTGGTATCAGAGACACTGGTTTAAGCTAATTAAGTACTGTAAAAATACTTAAATTTAAAAATCGTGAATTTGATTAAATGCTTCTATGAAACATCTGTTATACTAATCAATATTATATATTCGATTTTCGGAGTTCGTGTTTTCATTTTTTTTACTAACAGTATGACCAAGTTAGTAGAAACCCTCCAGAATATATCCATGAATCCCATCGATATGGAAACAACAGAGAGTTAGACAGGATATCAAGCTGAAACCGACGAGCCAATGGTGTTTCAAGCTTAGGGAAAGCCAAAACGAAAGAAGAGGAAAAGGATTTTGGATTGGAAAAGAGGTAGGAAGAAGAAGCCGGCGGCCTAGAAAATCAAAAAGACTGCTGGACCAAAGGGTAAAGAAATCATTGGAGAAAGTTCCAACCAAGCCCTAATGTTACCACCTTGGGAGGAATTGGACAAGAAATTAGCAAATTGTGATCTGTTTGGACCACTAGATGAAAATTTTCTGAACACACCAATACCACCAGAAATATCAATAAACATGGAACCCGTCATACCCGAACCGGTCATTCCACAACAGCCACTTCAAAATCAAGCCGAAGAATGGTGGACCAATGACTAGGCTTTCCAGAACCTAATGAAGAATCCAAACCCCTATTACCCCTAGTTCGAACCTGCTCCCACTGTTTTTCCACCCACGAACCCCGACAACGTTGTTGAACTTCGCCACTATGGCGAAGAATTGGTGGATGCAGGGAATAGGATCAGAACAGTGAGGGAGTACCTCTTCTGGAAGTATGATGAGCTGGAGTTCAATTTCTGAAGGCGATCTAACTATAGAATAGATGTCTATATAATATTTAGTATTTTGTGAAAAAAATCTATATAAATAATATATATATATATATATATATATATATATATACAATAACATAGTAATTATAATAATAAAAAATAGAACTATATATGTAAATATGTGGTTGTGTAATATATAAACGAAGCATAGTATAAAATATATAAATGTCACAATGCACGACAATTTTGGCTATATGCTCTGACTAATGTGTATTTGTGTTTATATTACTTTGCTTATTTGTATATTATTCTGTGACATTAATCTGTGAAATATGTTTACAATTCAAAGGTCAAACGAAGTTAATCAATCGGTCCTGAATAATCAGGAAAATCCATTGGATAAAGAGGCTATAGAAACCATAATCGCTCAGGGAATAGCCAATGCTATCACTTTAATCATAGAAGTTGTTAAAAACCCGATAGAACATACCAAAGCTGGGAATAGCAAGCGCACCTGTAATGACAGCTTTAGCCCTAGTGTAAACGGAGGCAATGATGAACATATCAAAGCCCCCTTACTTAAACAGATGAAAGCAATAACTATTGGATGTACCTATAAGGAAACCCTATTACCTAAAGAGATGAAAGCAATAACTATTGGATGAAAGCAATAGCTGCACTGAGATGGCAAGAAAAGACGGAAGCCGTCCTCAAAATAAGTAAGTGTGCTGAAAAAGACAAGGTAATGTATGCTTCCAATCTCTTCAAGGAGGAAGCATTAGAATGGTGGAATACTATTCTACAGGCGAAAGTAAGCGACATGGCTTACGCCATGAGTTGGGAAAAATTTAAGGATATGACAGAAAGGAAATTTTGTCCTCCTTATAAGAAGGAACATATGGAAAATAAGTTCCTAAACCATAGAATGGTGGATGTAAAGTGTCGTGAATATACAACAAAGTTCTACGAATACGCAAGAGCGGTACCGACTCTGGCCTCTCTAGAACCTGTACTTATTTCTCACTATATTTGGGGACTGATTAGCGAAATTTGTAATATAGTCAAGGCTGCGAGACCTCAGACTATTGAGGATGCAGTTGAATTGGCAAATACCTTGATTGACGGGTTAGTCCGTACGAGAGATGAAAATAGGAAGAAAGAGTTAGCTCAGAAGATTACCCTAGGGTTTCACTTGGGTAATGTTAGGATCGGAGGCCCTCATGATTGTGTTTGTTTCTAATACTTGAACAATAAGTGAGTGTTAAACCAAGATCAAATGCAGCGGAATCGAAAACAAACTATGTTAACACGATCAAAAGGAAAATAGTTTTTAGTAAACACATCCTTATCATTGAGTCGAATGATTACAATACATAAATGATTACAAACATGCTTACATACTAAAGCTCCCCCTCAGCATGATGCTCACTGGTTGATTGCATAAGATGAAAGGATTGGAGGAGAAGAACTCACTCAGTCAATCAAATGTAACAGTACAGGGTACTGTTCCATTTATAGGCAAATCAAACCACTGAAGCATCTAAGTTGACCTCACCATGAAAGTGACATCTAACAACCTAACAACCTTTAACCACTGTTCTTATACAAACACTGCTAACTTAACCACTGATCCTATACAATACAAGTGACAAACTAAACTACTGCATTCATCTTCCATCAGCACTGATGTTTGACTAACAGTGCTTTCCCCAAAGTTGATCAGTCCTTGAGTGGGCAGTTCTTTAATCAATCAGCAGTACTTAACGGTCTTCAGTAGATTGAACCAGTAGTGTTTAATCCTTAACAGTCTTCAGAGCTTCATCAGCAGTTTGAAGGACAGCAGCTGTTGTATACGAACAGTGGATAGAGGACATCAGATGTTATAAACACTTTCAAGGGGAAAGCCTGGTGTAAACTACTGCTTATGATGAATCCACTGTTGTGAACCAGTTTTGGCTCTAATTATCTGTTCCTCTGATAGGGTTCAATCCCAACAAAATCCCCCTGGAACAGATAATGCCAAAACCCTTCATTATTCTGGATCTTTATTGTCTCAACAGAAGTTTCCTAACTTGTCCTTTAAATTGCAGTTCAAAATCCACAGAACTTGTATCATCCTCATCCCTATACAGTATAAGCTCAAGGAGATCTTGTAGATCTTCAACACTCAGGCCCAGTGCTTATTCCCATGATATGTGCTTTACTTCTCCATTGGATCTGATCAGTGTCAATACATGGGTCTTTTGATTAGACAACCATTTTAGTATTTTTGAACCCAATGGGTTTCTTGGGAGAGGTTTATTTACTGATGAGTTGGGAGATTGTGGCCTTGTGAAAATTTGTTGAGCAGTACCCTGAGCTTTTGCTAGTTCAGAATTTTCAGCAGACATTTGTTTGAAAGCCAATTTTATGATGTCATTTGCTGCAGCTATGTCTTTTGCAGTTTCTTTTTCAATCTGCTCTTGTCTCTTTCTTTGATCTAACTCAATGACTGAGACATCTGCTGATGTGAATAGTGGTTCAGAAGTATTGATCTGTTTTGGCTCTTTGTATTCAGGCCTCTTTGGGATGTTAGGATCTGTCATCCTTCTTTTCCTTAGCCTTTCATAAGCCTCATCTGTGTATTGCTTTGTCCATTTTGATATGGCTTTAGCAGTTCCAACCTTTGCATTCACCAGCTCCTGTTTCTTCTTTTTGTATTCCAAGGTAAGATCATCAATGGCCTTTTTGTATTTGCTCCAGTTTGGAGCTGACCTTTTCATTCCTAGACTGTTCTTGATCTTCTCAATTTTGTTCACCTCATGCTTTAAAGCAATGAGTGGCCATTCACTGAATTGTTCTATATTAGCTGGATAAAAATTTTCTTCCATGATGAATGCAAGATAATCCTTTCTCATTTCCTTTTGTAGGACAGCTTCAGGTAGTAGATTTGACATATCTTTGCTCAGGTCTCTTGCATAATCTTCCATATGTTTGACCTTAGTGAGCAGAAATTCCATTCTTTCAGAAATGGCTTTATCACCTTGATCTTTACATTCAAGTCTAGCTCTTATATCAGCTTAACTGGCTTTAAGTTTTAGATACTCATCCATATTTGCTGGGTTCCTGAAGCCCATGAGAGAAGGAAATCTTCTTTTTGAAGGATCATCCACCGTATAGAATTGTATCATCTCATCCTTTACAGCTTCCAATTCCAGTGGATAACTTGCAGCAATGGATACAAGATTAGCAAGGTTTATTGGTTTGGCTAGAGTTGGTGGAATAGATGGTTGTGGCTTGATAACTTTGTAGGGTGTAGAAGATAAAGGAGTAGGTGCTGGTATATCATCATTATTCTCTTGAATTTTCCTTTTTCTTGTGTAAAGCTTTTTGGGTGAAGGGGGTTTTGGTTGTGATGTGACAATGGGTTGTATGATGAGGGCAGTGGTAGATGGTTGGCAAACAACTGTTGAAACAACTGGTGTTTCAACCTCTGTTGTCATTACAGCTACTGATGTGTCAGTAGATGTCTTCTGCTTCCCAGCAGGTGGTGACTTGGTGGGTGGTGATACAATTGAAGTGATGGTTTTTGGTGGTGAAGTGATTTTAAGTGGTGGTGGTGGTAGGGCAGTGGTTGTGGTGTGTGTTGAAGTGATGGTTTTAGTTTTAACAACTGCTGAAACCACTGATGTACCAACAGCTGTTGATACAGCAGGAGTTACAACAGCTGTTTAGGTAGAGGTTTGATGCTTGGAGCCTTTGGGAGGTGGTTTGGAGGCATGTTTTGTGGGTCTGGATGGTGTGTGTTTGGGCTGTCTCACTTATCTAGTGGGCTTCTTCTTTTCATCCTTAGGATTTTTATCATCCATAGGTTCAGAAGGACCCTGTGCATTCAGCTCCATATAAGCTCTCTTCTCCTGTTCCCACCTGGCTTTATCCTTAGCCCCTCTATCCCTTTTCACCTCAGCTAATGCTTCAGCAATAGCATTAGTGGTAACATCAATCTATTTGGATCCATCTGGCAAAGGGATGTTTTTGAGCATACTATCTTGATGAGGCTCAATGTAGATACCATCTTCAATTCCCTTCTTCTTCCACTGCTTGATTTTCTCCCCCATTTTGGCATTATCTGGAGGGGGGTTATCAATAAAGAGAACAGTAGGAGGGGCAGTGCCAGTGGTGTTTAGTAGATGGGCCTTTATTGCCTTGATATCAGCCTGAGAATCTTTGAATCTGGCTTCCATAGTATTTCTGATCTTTTGAACCTGTATTTCATGTTTCTGATCAGTTACTTGGTTTTGATGGATGAGCAGTGGTTGAAACAAATTCCAGAGCTCATTTGCTGCAGGTGCAGGATGTGGTGCAAATGCTTGAGCTGGAGCAGCAGTGGTTGAAACCTTTTGAGCTTTCAACAACTGTTGTATCATATCTTTTATTTCAGCAACAGATGCATCAAGATGGTCAATTCTGCCCGTCAATTCCTGATATTTTAAATCATCACCCAAGTTAATGGGATCATCTGATTCCCCACCAGCAGTGGTTGTATCAATGTGTGACTTAGGAAATGAATCCCAAAAATCACCCATTGATGCCCCTTGTTCTTGGTTCTGGGGTCTTCTTTCTTCAACACTTGATAACCTTTTGATGGTACCAGTGGTCAAAACAAACTCACAGTGGTTACCAGAGGTGCTATAGAAGAAATTGTCTTCAAGGGAGTCTGATTGATGAAACAACTGGCCAAATGCAGATCTGTTGATCCAACACTTGTAGTTGCTGCTCCACTTGAACTACTGTCAGGAATTACTTGTAACTCCTGCAGTGTAACCTCCTCAAATGTTGCTGGGATAGCAGAGGTATAAGCATCAGACCCAGTCACTTGTGGGAGTGTACTCTCAGTGACAGGTGATTGAGTGGAACTGGTTTGTGTCTGAGCTATAGCAACTGCATGCAACAAGGGTATTATGGATTGTGGTAATGACAGGGGTGAAAATATGGGTGTTGAAAGAGACATGTCCTTGGGATCAGGACTGAGGAAGATGGATCCAATTGGATCCAGAGCTTCATAATGTGGGGTCCCTGTGTTTACAACCTGATCCTTGTGAGGATGCAGTAGGAATTTGAGGCAAGGGTGGAGATCTTTCTTCCATCTGCTGTGAGGAAGTAGCAGCAGTGGTTTTTGGTGACATTTGTGTTGTCACTGGCAGTGGCTCTGGGATCTCATCTTCCAGAGTTGCCTTTTTAGTGGGTTTAGGGGGGTTTTTTGGATAATCTCTTTTTAGGCTTTTTGGAGATGGCAGGTGTGGGTTTCATAGCAGTGGGTGTGCTACTATGATCACCTGGAGTAGTGGGCTCAACAGCAGATACCTGAGGAGTAGTGGTAGCTGCTAAAATCTGCTCAGGTACCTCTGCTTGTGTTTTTGCAGGTGTTAACATTCTAGTGAATGTTTCAGATGTTAAACCATGTATTTGAAACGATTCACCTTGGATGAGCAAATTTTCATTTTCCTTTCCGAATTTTTGTTTAAAATAGTAGCTTAAGAACCGTGGAAAAAGTAGAAATGATTTGCTATCAACATTTTTACCAAATCATCAAAGATCTCCCGGGAATAGTTAAAATTTTTATTATGTAAAATAGCAAAGCCTATGTATTGGATCTTTAATGGTGTTTCGTTAAAGGTAGTTGTTTTATTTGAGACACACATTAAAAGGGTATGAAATAAAAACCTTGGTGCAGAAGGAAAGAAGCCCTTTTGTAAGGTGTCCCTTTTTATTTCCGCACCATACCCTCTTTCAAGAAAATCAATTTTTAACTTGTTTTTGGGAAAAGAAGTTTTACCTTCCTGATCATCGAGTGCAAAGACTTCCGAAATAGATTGTGGAGTGATTTGAATCTTTTTGCCCTTTATGGAGGAATTAATGGCTATAACTGTGTCACCTTGATACTCAAGTGTGGCACTTTTCCAGAATTCTCTCTGGGTTTGTTCGTAAATAGGAGCATCAGCAGTCAACAAAGTTTTGTACTTTGAAGCTACAAGGGTGTCAATGATGGAATCGAAGGTTTTGGTGGTGGTGGGTTTTGTGAGTAGACCCAAGTAGTTATGAGGTGCTTTGTATGGGATTTCAATGGGTTCAGCGGCCTTTTGAGCGACCTTTTTGGAAGATGAGGATGATTTTGATTTTGATTTTGTCATTTTGATGAAGAAGAATGAAGAATGATTTGAGACGGAAGGTTGGAAACTGCTTTGAGAAGAGAATTTTGGAATTCAATTCGACAGTGTAAAACCCTGTTTGGAGGTTTCGATCAGGGTTTTATTTAGGGAAAAAGTGAATGCTGATGTGGCAGCGGTTACAAAGATCTGATGGCTAAGAACTGACAACGTGCCAACCTCTGATGGAAAGATGAATAATGGAGGACAGTTGTTTAGGGAACCACTGGTGAGGCAAATATCAGTGGTTGCAACGGTCAAAGTGAAGACAGTGGATGACTTTAACTATCAGTGGACAGCTTTATCAGTGGATAAAACACTGATTTTGAACAACTGTGATTACCAAGAGAAATGAAAGAACAAGGGTTGACTTTCAGCAGTGGACAGTATTTAGGAAACAGATGTTTGAACAAAACAGTGGTTAGGGGTAAGGTAATGGTAAGGATTTGAAAAGCTATTATGTCAGCAACTGTTAGTACACCAGTGGATAAGCTTTTGACAAATGTTTTGAGCATCTGCTATTCTGATGAAAGGAATGATTTTATCTTGTGAAATCACAATATCATGTCCAACATCTGTTGATGGTGATTCTGAAATATCTGCAAGATTGCTATCCTCAACAAAATACATTTTAGATGCAAATTGTGAAATTCAATATGTCAGCAGTTTTTACAGGAATTTTCAATCAAGGTTTTGCCACATGTCTATTACAGGTTTTGAAGCTTTTATAGATTCCTGACAGTGGTTTAGTACCCCAGATGATGGAAGCCTTTTTACTATGGCTACTCATTTTGTGTCATAATATTTGAATTAGAACATGAGTATCCAAGTATTTTAAAAAGGGCATTTTGGTCAAAGTTGACATAATATATAGAAACTTACATAAAATTCAGAATCTGATTATGATCATGTAATATAACCTCAGAGGGTTATGCTACATCATATTAAGATCATAATGCAACTTTAAATTAGTAGCTAACTAAGTTAAATCGGGTCAGAATCGAAAGTCAAAGCAGAAGTCAAACTTCTTGACTTTCGGTTGCGAACCGACCTTAAAATTGGAATTGACGAGCCGAACATGTTCATACATGTTCTAATAATTATTACCAACTTGTTTAAGTGTCAAAACACAATTTATAACATCTATATAATCAGTTTATAACATTTTCGATAAATGATCCCTTTGACTTTTTAAACAATAAAACTTTGACCCGTCAATTGACCTAGTTAACGTGATTTTCAGGAGGTGCCCTTTTGAGGGATTAACACCTACCTAATTACGATCACTTAGCCATGTTCGACTCAAATAATGGCTGGACCATAATGGTCTAAACCGAAAGTCAAAGCAATTATCAAAATTGCTGGACTTTTGGCTTAAAAGCCTATAAAACAAAAATGCAGAAGAATGGAACATTTACGCTTGATCCTTGGATGAAAATGAACTGATTTGGAAGCTCCTTTCAGTTAGGAACCTCCAGAGGAAGAAGATAGAAGTGATTTAAGAAGGTGCAAGTTCAAGTTGTGAAATATGGCACCTATTTATACTTATGGAGGTTTGTTGTGATGATCACAGGTGTTATGGATCACTTAGAGATCAGTACAAGTGTCCATATATGTGTCACAAGCAGCCAAGGAGCCCATGGTATCGATTTATTGGTTTAATGCAGGTTTGTTTGGCCATCACGCAAAAATTCGCAGCTGGGCATTGTTTACGGACCTTAAAGGTTCTCCTTTGCGGTCCGTAAAGGATGGGCGCGCACAATAAATCCACCAGATTTGCAGACCGTAGACAATATGTCTATACAAGTTCCAACTTTTATACGTTGTCAATATTAGTCCCTCTCGTCCAATATTTTGGCTTATTTCGAGAGCACGGACACGACCGTATAGCATCAAGCTTGCGGTTCGTTAAAGGGTCACTCAGAGGTATAAATTTAACATGTTGACACCTTTAGTCCCTCCATATTCATACTTCCAATAATTGGCAAAAATAGTCCCTCCCAGCCAACATTAGGCATAATTGGGAATAGGGACACATGTCAGTACCTTACTGGACACGAATTTATGAGGTGTTATATCCTCACCCCCTTAAAAGAAATCTCAACCACGAGATTTTATTCAAACACATGGGGTGCTTTTGTCGCATAGTGGACTCAACCTCCCTTGCATATTCGGGGTCTCGACGGGCATCCCATTTAACCTTTACAATAGGTATAAATTTCCGTCGGAGCTTCTTAACCTGTCGATCCTCGATCAAAACTAGTTTCTCAACAAACCTCAGGTTTTCATCAATCTGCAAATCTTGATGTGACATTGCTAGCAACTCGTCGGCTAGACATTTCTTTAAATTACAGATGTGGAACACATTGTGAATTCCACTAAGCTCTTCCAGTAGGTCTAGCTTATAAGCTACAGAACCGACACATTCGATTATCTTGAATGGTCCTATATATCTAGGGCTCAACTTGCCCTTCTTACCGAAGCGCATCACACCTTTCCAGGGTGATACCTTCAGCAAAACCTTATCCCTTACTTGGAACTTAAGAGGCTTACACCTCTTATCAGCGTAACTCTTCTGTCTATCTCTGGCAGCTTTGAGACGATCACAGATTTGTATTATCTTATCCGTGGTCTCCAGGAAAATCTCTGATCCTGATAGTTGGGCTTCCCCAACTTCGGCCCAACAAACAAGCATTCAACATTTTCTCCCATACAAGTCCTTAAAAGGAGCAACCTTGATGCTCGTATGATAACTATTATTATAGGAGAATTCAATTAGAGGGATATGTTCATCCCAACTACCACTCAATTCGATCACGCATGCCCTAAGCATGTCTTCCAAAGTTTGGATGGTACGCTCACTCTGTCCATTAGTCTAAGGATGGTAAGCCGTACTGAAATTTAATCTGGTGCCTAAAGATTGCTGGAAACTTTTCTAGAAATGAGAAGTATATCTAGTATCTCTATCAGATATAATAGATACTGGCACACCATGCAGGGATACAATCTCGTCCACATACAACTTAGCCAACTTGTTGGAGCTGTACGTCTCCTTTATGGGCAAGAAATGTGCTGACTTAGTCAGCCTATCAACGATGACCCATATCGTGTCATTGCCACATTTGGTCTTAGGTATCTTGGTAATCAAATCCATCGTTACCATTTCCCACTTCCATGTCGGAAATTCAAGTTGCTGTAGAAGTCCTGACGGCTTTTGATGTTCAGCCTTAACTTGTGAACACGTCAGGCACTTAGCTACATAAGTGGCTATGGATTTCTTCATACCCATCCACCAATAATTCCTCTTCAGATCTTGATACATCTTGTCACCTCCAGGGTGAAGAGAATAATTGGAACTATGCGCTTCCTCCAAAGATTGGAACCCAGATTCGACCATTGAATTTAAGAATTCCATCTTTCCCTAGTGACAACTGATCAACAGTTCCACCCAATCCTTCAATAGGATGGCCTCAAATAAGGCTTGTTTTTTGCGCATCCAGTAGCTTTTCATTTAAGCTATTTCTGAGCTCAATGCTCTTGGCATTAATCCTAATTGGTTTAACCCTTTCTTTGCGACTCAGCGCATCAGCAACTACATTTGCTTTGCCAGGATGATAGCGAATCTCGTAATCATAGTCATTAAGCATCTCCATCCAGCGACGTTGTCTCATATTCAGATCCTTCTGTTTGAACATATGTTAGAGACTCTTATGGTCAGCGTATATAATACACTTTGTGCCATACAAATAATGTCTCCATACCTAAAGTGCGAATACAACGGCACCCAAATCCAAGTCGTGGGTGGTGTAATTTTTTTCGTGCACCTTTAGTTGTCGCGATGCATAGGCAATCACCTTGTTCTCTGCATAAGCACACAACCCATGCCAGTGTGTGAGGCATCACAATACACGTCAAAATCCTCAATACCCTCAGGTGGAGTTAGCATTGGAGCATTGCTCAACTTGTGCTTGAGAATCTCAAAGGATTCTTGTTGTTTTGGACCCCAGTTAAACTTGACTTTTTTATGGGTCAAGGTAGTCAAAGGAGTGGCTATCCTCAAAAACTTCTCAATGAACCTCCTATAATAACCGGCTAATCCTAAGAAACTACGGATTTCAGAAAGCATCTTTGGTGCATCCCAGTTCATGATGGCTTCAATCTTGGCGGGATCCACCTGGATACCACACTCGCTAACCACGTGTCCAAGAAATTGGACTTCTCGAAGCCAAAAACTCACATTTGGAGACATTAGCATAAAGTTTCTCCTGCTTTAATAGCTCAAGAATGCACTAAAGATGTTTCTCGTGATCGGATTGATTACGAGAATAGATAAGTATGTCATCTATGAAGACAATGACAAACGTATCTAGATACGGCTTGCAGACTCTATTGATGAGATCCATGAATGCTTCTGGTGCATTAGTAAGCCCGAAAGGCAACACTAGGACATACTTATCTATTCCTGTATCTTATTCTGAAGGCAGTCTTTGGAACATCTTCACTTCTGACCTTCAGTTGATGATAACCCGACCTTAAGTCGATCTTAGAGAAGTAACTAGCCCCTTGCAGTTGATCGAACAAGTTGTCAATTCTGGGAAGCAGATAACGATTCTTGATCGTTACCTTGTTCAACTTGCACTAATAAATTCACAACCGAATTGATCTGTCGTTCTTCTTAACAAACAAAATCGGAGCTCCACAAGGTGATGAGCTAGGCTGTATCATGCCTTTCTCCAATAGTTCATCAAGTTGGGTTCTCTGTTCTTTCATTTGTGTTGGCGCCAATCGATAAGGAGCTCTTGCAACAGGTGCAGCTCTGGGTAGGATGTCAATCCTAAACTCCACTTGCCTCTCCGAAGGTAAACCGGGTAGTTCTTTAGGGAAGATATCAGGGTATTCAGAAATAGCAGAGATATCTCCTATTTTTGGCTTCGGCACATCTACCATCACTTGTGCCATGTAAATGACACATCCGCTCTTCAAACACTTGGATGCCTTGAGTAGAGACACCTTCTCAGGCAATCCATTGTGTATATCTCCTTGGATGGTGATCATTTCACTAGAAGGGGTCTTAACCTCGATGAGTTTCTTATCGCAGGCAATGCGGGCTTGGTTATGCGATAACCGATCCATGCCTAAAACTACATCGAACCATGCCAATTTCATTGGAAGAAGAGAGATAGGAATATAATGATTCTTAATGGATATGGGACGTCCATCAAGAATAGAAGATGCGGTTTCTATGGTTCCATCGGCAAGTTCTACCTCATAAGTAATATCTAAAGATCTTATCGGTAAGTTTAATAGTTTACTAAACTTAAGGTCTACAAAAGACTTATCAGCACCCGAATCAAACAAAACTCTAGCAAAGATATCATTTATTAAGAACGTACCCGTTATGATAGTATTGTCATTGACTGCCTCCCTAGCATTCATTTGAAAAGCTCGGGCATTTCCCTTCTTGGCCCCACCAGGCTTAGAAGTACCCTCTTTGGTAGCCTTTAGGCAGTTCGTCTTAATGTGGCCTATCTATCCACAATAGTAACAAACGAAATCCTTAAGATCCTTACACTCTAGGGTCTTATGCCCTTTCTTCTTGCATATTCCGTAAGGATTGGCCTGCTGATCAGAACGACACTATCCCCAGTGCCTTCGGTTGTAGTACTTGTAGACGGGTCTTTCATCTGACCCCTGCTGGTTCTTCTTCTTGAACCCAGACTTGTTCTTCATCTTGGACTTTTGGGAGGTATCCTCCTCCCTCTTTCTCTTCCCGTCAGTCTCAGTTTTGAATGACTTGTTTCTCACCGCGTCCAGGGTGAGAGACATGGATTGGTCCACAACAGACCTATAAGAAGTAAGCTTGGAAGCCTTCACCACGCCCTTTATTTTTTGTGCTAAACCACCGATGAAACACGCAATGCGTTTAGACTCAAGAGTGATCAGCTAGGGCACTAACCTTGACAAGGAGTTGAAGTCGGTAACATACTTCCGACAATCCATATTGTTCATTGTGAGAGTCAGGAAATCTGACTCCACCATTTCCACCTCATGCCGTGGACAATAGGTCTCCTTAATAAGGTCCACAAACTTGGACCACTCAAGGTTGTACAGGGGTATCTTCCTTGTAGATTGAATCATAGTTTTCCACCATGTGAGGGCATCGCCCTTGAAGGCTTATGAAACAAACTTCATAATATCCTTTTCAGCGCAACCACTAATGTTTACGACCGTCTCCATCTTATCAAGCCATCTCATGGCATCTATAGCCCCTTTCTCCCCATTGAAGTCTCGGGGCTTGTAGGAGATGAAGTAATTGTAAGTACAACCATCCCTAGACGAACGAGGCTTATCTTGATGTACTTGCATCTTAGGTTCACTCTTCACAGCAGAAGAGTAAACTGAGCTCTCTCTACGAGCTTATGAATGTGGAGTAGATAGGGACTTGGAGTGAGTAGCACTCGACTCCTTGAAATTTGCTAGTTGGTGCGTATTTGTGACAATAACTTTTAGATTTGGTCTTAGGATATCTTGTAATTAGTAAAACGATAAACAGTTAGCGGGTTTAGCTTTTTATTAGTCAAACTATAATGTTTGGGGTAAACAAAACCCAGATTGGGTAAACGGGGACGAATTGGGCCTAGCCCAAGTAGGAAACCCTAGCCCAAGTTGCAACCATGTGTTATATAAACAAGGCTTTGCATTAGGGTTTAGGTTAATCAGCCAAAACAGTTTGTGAGAGAGTTTTCATGAAGGCATTAGAGCTTGGATAAATTAGGGTTTTGATTGATTCTAATTCTTGTGATTGATAATCAATAAAAATCCATTTGATAGTAATTTACGTCTCTACTCATTTCTGTGCTAATCTGGTCTAGAGGATTCCGCACTCTAGATTGGATTGACAATTCTGTGACGAGCCGTATGAATAAGGGGACCTACAATTGGTATCAGAGCGTTAGGCTCTTGAAGAGGCTCGGTTTAGAATTGGTGGCTGCAGAAACCTGAATATTTTCAAAAATTTTGAAAGTGAAAAATTAGGGTTTTCCAATTTTTTGAGTTTCTGGTATATTTCTACGTTTTTGTTTGTGTTTTGATTAGTCTGCGTATTTAATTTTGCTGTACTAGTGTTTTTGGTTGCAGGTTTGGTTGATTCTTGAAGAATTTTTGGCTGAAAAACTTGAAGATTTGAAGATTTGTTCTTCGTGTTCTTCATTCAGTTCTTCATTTTTTCTCAAAAATTAATCATATTTTGCTGTTTCGATTCTGCAGGAAGTGTTAGAAAGATTCAGAAAGAAGATCTTTTTAGAATCTGAAAAGATTGGATATACAGAACTTTCCGGCGGATTTGTTTCAGAGTTTCTGTCATTTTCGCAGTCTGGACCTGCGGATTTGACTGGTCGGCGTATTTAATTG
This sequence comes from Helianthus tuberosus, assembly GCA_030545235.1. Lineage (NCBI taxonomy): Eukaryota > Viridiplantae > Streptophyta > Magnoliopsida > Asterales > Asteraceae > Helianthus > Helianthus tuberosus. The sequence continues at coordinate 244,102 of JARYGA010018373.1, read as the reverse complement.
GTTGGCAATTTTAAATCCAAAGGCGACTTTGGTAACCGTGTAATTTTCCTTAGCGACATTACCACGGTGATCGGCGAAGGTACTAGTCGTCGTAATTGTGAACTGATTACCGACAAAATTAATCTGAGCGTAGTTAACATTTTGATCGATGTCGTAAGGTCGGTCAAGAATAAAGTAAAGTGTCTTATTCACCTTTTACTAGTAAAGGGTAAGTAGGGTGTCGAATCCATGGGGAATCAGTGGAAAGTATGAAAGCTCGTTGTTTTAATTAACATCTATGTCTAAACTAATTGCTTTTTGTACTTTTGAAAATAACTATGAAAACAAATATAAATTATAATTGTAAACAATTGTGAGAAGAGAAACCAATCTCTGGATTTTCAGGTTGTGTAGAATCACGGGTAACCTAATTACTACCAATTGGAAATCACATAGACATGATTTGCTAACTACTTGTTTTGATAAATAATTAACAGATAATATATTTGATTTCAATAATCCATGATCGAAACCGAAAGATTGATGCAACTGAATAGTAACCGAGAAAATTACCAATCCTAGATTTCATAAACATGAACAAGTTCAATGGTTAAAGGTTGAAGACAATGACAACTTAGAATTTAATCCCATTTGTTGATGACAAAACCAAATAACTGATGAACAAGTATGCAAATGATAATCCAACAATGTTTAATCAAAAACAAATAAACAATAAAGATAAACTAACCGAATGATTAGTCAAATCTCAATCTAAAAGTTTGTAAAACTAAGTCAACACGGTTCCTAACACAAACCCTAGTCCCGGAGATGATCACGGGTGGTTTAGCCGCTCATGTTCTTGATTTGATCTTCAATCTTGATGAGGAATTGCATGATTGATGATTGGATTGAGGTTGAGAACTCCAAAATTCGTCCTTGGGAAGTGGAAAATGGCTAGGGTTAATGATAATTTCTTTTGGGGAATGTTTGTGCTTAAATATGGTGGAAAAACAAGAAATTCGCAAGTCAGATCTGGGATTCAGCGCCCAGTGCGCCAAAAACAACGCCTAGTGCGCCAAACTATAGTTTCCTTCTGTGGTGCGCTGAAATCAGCGCCTATAAACAATGAACTTGTCTAGGCAGTGAAATTGGTTAACCAGCATAATTGAACAACATAAGTGATCAGCGAAATAGAACAACGTAACTGAACCACCTTTTTGACCCAGCATATTTATATTGGTTAAGTGGAGTATTTGTTGGAGGAATTAAAAAGGTAGAGTATTTGGGTGCGTATAGAGTATTTAACGTTTTCGAAAATAGAAAACGATCAGTAACTCATCTTAGCAAACCGTTTGCACCGTTGGACTCCACGTATTTTTAGGACAAAAAAAGGCATGAAAATCCCGAAAAAAGTTTTTGACATTATATATCATTGGATTCATCTTTTCGAGACAATTCTAATGGTGTAATTTGGTAATCACAGTTTTCGGACACCTTTTTTACTGTTTTATCAGTCTGTTACGTTAATATGTCGAACATGACAAATTTGAATGAACTTTTGAGGATGGAGCACGAGGTTGGTACCATAAACAAACTGCCTAAGATGATAAAGGTGGAGAACTATCTAACTTGGAAAGACAGGTTTCAGTCTTTCATTGAATATTAGGACACACAGATGTGGATCTGTATTCAAGATGGTTATGCGAACCCAACCCAGGATTTCGAAGGTAGACAACGTGTCACCGCCTATGTGAACATGCAAGATGCTGATAAGAAGATGTATGAGGCTGAAAAGAGAGCCTTAGCTGCTATCAAGATGTCTTTACCAGATGGTATCAAACATACCTTCAAGAAGTACACTACTTCTAAGGAAATGTGGGATGCACTAGAAAAGAGGTATCAAGGAAATGAAGATGTCAAAAAAGAACAAAGTGGATCTACTAAAGAAGCAATTTGTTGTCTTCAAGTGTATGAGAAATGGTCACTTGAAGATATCATCACAAGATACTACCATCTAATGTCAGAAATGGACAACTATGACATAGGTAGCTATACTGACATTGAGATCAATGACAAGCTGCTTGATGCATTACCTGCAAAGTGTGATTCTATACTCTCATGATCAAAGGGGAGGCAGATTATAACACAAAAGAACTTGAAGAGGTTGTGGGTAAGCTAAGAGCATACGAGCTCAACATGAAGAAGAAGGAAACAGGATATGATCAGGTCCAAGATCCAGGGATTTACAATGGACTTCCATCTTCTTTGACTCACAATGCTTCTAGCGACTCTGCTACTGTGTTTCTGTCATGTGAGAATGAGCAGGTTACTGTGAATGAATATGGTGATGTGTGTTTCGTAGCTGCTTCAGGAGGATCTACAGGTGCTAAGAGAACATCAGCTATAAATTAGAGCAGCAGTACCAAGTCTATGCCTATGAGTGTGAAGGCTGCTGAAGAACATCTAGCATTGCTCGCCTTATTCATTGCCTTTTACGAGAATTACATTCAGGGGAAGATATCTGATCCAGCTACTTTTGATGAAGATTATGATCAAGTTGACCCTGATGACTTAGAAGAGATGGATCTACATTGGCAAATGGCCATGATTTCTAGGAGAGTGAAGAGGTTTATGAATAGAACAGGAAGGAAGTTCGTGGGAAAGACTGTTGGTTTTGACAAGACCAAGGTTTGATGCTTCAACTGTCAAAGTTATGGACACTTTGCTAGAGAATGTCAAAGACCAAAGATAGAGTCTTCAGGTCAAAGTTCAAGTAACAGAAATGCATTAAACAACTCTGGCTCAAAAGCTTTGATCTCTACTGCACGAGAGGGGTCATATGATTGGAGTGTTCATCTAGAAGCTGATGAGAATGTCGCATTCATGGCAGAGATTGTACCGGTTGATGATGCTGAAGCTAAAGATGAGTATGCTGAAGCAAAAATGGATGGCGAAGTTGACAAGGTGATTGAATCTGAAGAGGTTACAGAAGATCAAACTACTAAAGCTGAAGAAGAAAAGCAAAAGTCTGATGATGAACAGGATGCTGAAGAGAAGGATGCTGCATATAGAAAGAAGGTAGCTGACCTTGCGGCTCTCATGGCCAACTTAGACAAATAAACTGGAGAGGTAAGTACTAAATCTGTTTGTTTAAGATGTCGTGAATTACAGGGTGAAGTTGACATGTTGTCAACACAAAACCAAAGTCTGATAAACGAGATGTCGAACATAAAAGAGTTAAACTTCTTCGTAAAAAGAAATGAGTCTATGTATTTGAAGAAAATTAAAGGATATGAAACTGAAATTGAAGTTTTAACTTGCAAATTAAACGAAAAACTTCAAATTATAGACTTAGCTCATGATACGATGAGTAAGAAAACAAAAGATATTTCTGAAAAATGCAAAGAGTTATCAGAAGCACAATTAGAATCGTTGAATTGGAAAAGAAATTGAATCAATTCAGAGATTCTTCTTTTGTAATGTAACACATGATGGGTGGGTTAAAGAAAAGTAATGACAAGACAAGTGTGGGCTTCAAGGGCTTTAATGAAGTCCCACCTCCTCTTAGTCATGACTATTCATTCCTGCCTGATGAAGATGAGTTAACAGAATTTGTGTCAACTGCACCAAGTAGTTTCGCATCAAGTCAAAGTGATGTGTCTGAAAGTGATGATGCTAAGAAGGAAAATGACAGGGAACCTGTTTTGAAAAAGAAAAATTCACCTTTTAAGAATAAAAATCAAACTTTTGTTAAAAAGGTTAATATTGTTCAGGGGAGTGACATGAAAAACGAAACCACTGTTATTGAAAACGAATCAAATGTAGAGTTTGCAAAAAAATAAAAACATAGAAAAATCTGAATCTAAACAAACTGAACAAAATCCTACCACGGCATCATCATCATCATCAAATGAAGGATCTAGTTCAAAGACTTCAGCTAAGAAGTCTTCAAAAAGGAGATCGTGCTTCAAGTGTCCCACAAAGGGACATGTAGCTAGCTGTTGTGCTAACAAAAAGATTGAAGAACAAGTTAGTGAGAAAAGAGAGAGAAATCACCAAAGAAGAGTGGTGATAATGTGGAGAAAATGTCCAACTCTCCAAAGAAATATGCTCCTAAACAACATGAGGGTGTTGCTGTTGGTGTAGAAAAGGCTGAAAAAGGAACTCCACAAGTTCCTCATTTTCAAAGAAATCAACCAAGATTTCAGCCTGAATCTACATCAGGCAGATATGAGAGACCTAGAAGCAGTTCACCTGGAATGAACAATTTTAATGGAAATTCAAGTAATTTCAGAAGTCAAGGACAATATCAAACTCGATACCAAAATAATGGTGGTCGAACTTTTTATAATATTGGCTTTAGAAATTACAACAATCAAGCTTCTTGGAATCAAACCTCAAGATATCAAAATCAAAATTTTCAAAGGTCAAATAGTCCAAACACATATAGGAACCCTCAGGATCATAGACCTAGTGGAAATCAAAAACAAATTCCATCAACAGGTCTGAGATCCAAGACTCCTGTTAGGAGTTATGGATATTGGATGGATGTTCCTGTAGTTGATGAATCTGGAATACCCAAGACCATTAAGGCTTGGGTCCCCCAATCTAACTAATTTCTTGGTTGGTGTGTGCAGGAGCTGCTAAGGAGGATTATCAACTTATGGTATGTTGATAGTGGCTGCTCCAGGCACATAACGGGGGATGCGAGATTGTTGACAGAGTTTGAAAATTATGATGGTGGGCATGTGAACTTTGCTGGTGCTAAAGGTGGTAGCATTATAGGTAGAGGAAAGGTGACCAATGGGAAGATCACACTGGACAAAGTGAACTATGTTGAGCAGCTTAAACACAATCTGATGAGTGTGTCACAAGTCTGCGACAAAGGTCACTCGGTCCATTTTACCAAGACAGAAGCATTAGTGTTGAAACCGGGTTTGGTGATTCCAGACGATTGGATAGTGATGCGAGCACCAAGGAGGAATGACACTTATGTCATGGACATGGGTTCTAAGGATTCTTCTGCTGTGGTGGCATATTTATTGTTAAAAGCATCTGAGGCTGAGTCAATGTTGTGGCACAGACGCATGGTCCATATTCACTATCGCAAAATGAACTATATTATTAAAAATGAGTTAGTGAAAGGGGTGCCAATGCAGAGGTTTCATGTGGAAGACAAATGTCTTCCATGTCAAAAAGGAAAACAACACAAGAAACCTCATAAGTCTAAAATAGTAAATTCCATAGATGCCCCTTATGTATTACTTCACATGGATTTATTCGGTCCAGTGAATGTAAGGAGCGTAGGTGGAAAGTACTACTGTCTTGTTGTCACAGATGACTACTCACGTTATTCATGGGTTTTCTTTTTAGGTACAAAAGATGAGACAACAGAGATGCTGATAGAACTTTTTAAAAATTGGAAAACGTACATGAAGCAAGGATCAAGAGGATAAGGAGTGATAATGGCACGGAGTTTAAGAATCGGATTCTGGATCTCTATTCTCTTCGCAAGGGAATAGAACATCAATATTCTGCCCCTTATACGCCTCAACAGAATGGAGTAGCTGAGAGGAAAAACAGGACGTTGATTGAAGATGCTAGGACTATGCTTTTAGATTCAAAGCTTCCAGTTCTTTTCTGGGGAGAAACTACGAATACAGCTTGTTATGTCCTAAACAAAGTTTTAACCGTTAAACGTTTTAACAAAACTTGTCATGAATTAATATTTAATGAAAAACCAAACTTGAAAGGCTTTGAACCACTTGGATTACCCTGCACCATTGTGCGAAACAAAGATAAACAAAAATTCGGTGAGGTAGCTGATGAAGGTTACTTTCTAGGTTACGTACCTAGCACACCGAATAAAAGGGTTTTCAATCTAAAAACTGGTAAAATTGAGGTTGTTTTTAATGTTGGAATTACTAGATACAAACCTCAACAATCAACGAGTGGTCCAGCTATATTATATGATTATGAATGTGTGTTTAAATCATTTAATATTCCTGAGTTTTCAAATGCAGATGACTCTCAGTTGATTCAAACAGTGATCAGTGAAGACGATGAAGGCGAGTTCATGCCTAGATCGAGTGTTTCAATGATAGATACTCCAGAAACTTCCTCAAGTGCTGTTGTTTATGATTCAAGTGATGGTGAGTCTGAACCCATTCAGGGGGAGGATTTCATTAATCCGTTTACGAATCAGAATATTCAGGGGGGTTGGATCAAACCTCGGTGACAATCTAGAAGTGGATACTGTTACTACTACACGAGCAAATAGGGATCATCCAGTTGACATGATACTTAGAGATCCTACTGAAGGTGTTCAGACAAGGAGAAGCATAGCAGCGAATTCAAGTCTGTTTGTTACGATTGAGAAGACTGGGATTGTGAACGAGTGCTTATATAGTTGCTTCATTTCTCAAGAGGAGCCGAAGAACATTCATATGGCTCTAAAAGACAATTCTTGGGTTGAAGCTATGCAAGAGGAATTGGCCCAGTTTGCTAAGTTGAAGGCTTGGGAGTTAGTTGACCTTCCTAAATGTGAAAAGGAAATAGGCACTAAGTGGGTGTTTAAGTGCAAGAAAGATGATCGAGTGATAGTAACGTGTAACAAGGCTCGATTAGTGGTCAAAGGTTCAATCAGCAAGAAGGGATTGATTACAATGAAGTGTTTGCACCAGTGGCAAGGTTGGAAGCAATCCGTTTATTCCTAGCCTTTGCCTCATTTAAGGGCTTCAAAGTTTACCAACTAGACGTGAAGAGTGCATTTTTTTACGGGAAAGTCCAAGAAGTGGTGTATGCCTCACAACCAGATGGGTTCATTGATCCAGATTATCTAGATCGTGTGTACAAACTTGATAAGGCTTTGTATGGATTACATCAAGCACCCAGGGCGTGGTACGAGACACTATCAACACATCTGATCAAGAATGGTTTTGAAAGAGGTCAGATTGACAGTACACTGTTCATCAAGAGAAAGAAGGAAGATTTTCTGCTGGTACAGGTATACGTGGATCACATCATATTTGGGTCATCAGATGAGAGCATGTGTCAAGAGTTTGGGAAGGTGATGAAGAGCAAGTTCGAAATGAGCGTTATGGGTGAGTTGTCTTACTTTCTAGGATTACAAGTTGATCAGAAGGAGGATGGGATGTTTATTCATCAAACAAAGTATGTGTATGACATTTTATCTCGATTCAAAATGGAGGATTGCTCTACTTTCAACACACCCATATGCAAAAATCAAAATCTTGGCCCAAATCATGAAAGTACTGAAGATGTTGATCCAACTCAATACAGGGTGATGATTGGTTCTCTAATGTACTTGACTGCTTCAAGACTCGACATCATGTTTGTCGTATGTCTGTGTGCCAGATATCAGGTGAATCCAAAGGAGTCACACATGAAGGCGGTGAAGCGTATTCTTTGTTACTTAAAGGGGAAACCTAAACTTGGGTTGTGCTATCTAGCTGATAGTGATTTGAAGTTTGTTGCTTACACTGACTCAGACTTTGGAGGATGCAAGTCTAACACAACAGGTGGTTGTCAGTTCTTAGAAGGCAGGATTGTGTCTTGGCAATGCAAGAAGCAATCTTGTGTGTCTACCTCTACGTGTGAAGCTGAATATATTGCTGCGGGTAGCTGCTGCTCTCAGGTTCTCTGGATACAACAGCAGATGCGCGATTACGGTTTGGATTTCACTCGTACACCTATTATGATAGACAATAATGCCACTATTTCTATAACAAATAATCCCGTGAAACACAGTCTCACAAAACATATTGACATTCGTCATCAATTTATATGGGATTGTGCTAAAAAGAAACTAATTGAACTTCATCGAGTCGACACACTAGATAACCTAGCAGATCTTTATACTAAAGCGTTTGACTGGGCTCGCTTTGAACATTTAGTCGAACTCAACGGGATGAGGAATCCTGAATAACTGGTTTTTCATAAGAATTTTGTATATATTTTATTGTTTTCTTAAAAAAAATCAAAAAATTAAAAAATAGAAAATCAAAAAATCCAAAAACATCAAAAAATGAAAAATATAAAAAAATAAAAAATAAAAAATGAGTTATCACTGTGTGAAAAAGAAGAAATGATAGTACATCAGCAAGTTAGACTGTCACACTGAAAATGAATTAAAATGTTTAAGTTTGATAGTAGCTTCATCATATGATGTACCAGTAGGCAAAAAGCATGAAATAATCAACTTACCAATATGATATAAACATAACGAACTGTGCATGAGTGGGGAACACATCAGTGGCGTATGGTTTAATGACCTTAAATCTTGCGTTGATAGATTGCCAAAATCTGATGTTTTCGGTCTTTATATTGTTATTTCATCCGGGAGTATCAGGGTTATCCTTCTACTGCGTCCAGATACATGCTGACCTAGGCACAACCAGGATATCTTAAAAGAGTTAAAAATGCCAAAACCCATAAATGAAGAAGCTCTCCTAGAGAGTCATTCAAATGTGCAAAATGCATAATTCGTACCAGAAATGGTATTTATCTTAGCCCTCGTTAGATATTTTGGTCTCTTTGCTGTACAGAAGTACTGACCTGGTCACCAATTATCTAAACGTTGAAAAACAAAACGGATGAATTCAGTATACTCACCTACTACGAGGAATTTTTGTGCATACCTTGATTGCGGGGGTACATCATGAAGTGGGACACGCTAGTGTATCAGTATAAAATTACCTTAACGTATCATACGGTAATGGAACTTGAAATGTTCATGCATTTAGTTTAAATGGACAAACATACTGGTAATCGTCTTGGACTACTTTTCACGAAAAATTATATAAAGAATTATCTAGTCTTGTGAAAACAGTTTGATTGTGCTGATATGATCTTCTTTCCGGTGATTCTCATAAAAACAGAGTGTTTATGACTTTTGTTATTTACTTGCTTTCAGAAAATATAAAAATCCAAAAATAGTGTCTTTTTCGTTTTAAAATTCTTAACGTACGGAAAACTGTTATTTTTGGAGGAGTTGTTACCGATAGGGGGAGACGGTGTTAGAAAGTGAGTTCAAAATTTTAAATCATACAGGGTCTTGTGTGTTGGACAAAAGTTTTGCGTATTGGTGATGAATTGGAATTGCTTAATCTGTTATATAGTTTAACTATCTCTTGAATAATAATAATAATTTATTTAACTTTGTTGAAAAATTCTTATGGTTTCTCGAGATGTTTGTTTTATAGTATACAGATTGAAGCAATATGTTGCTGAAAAGTTGCTGTGTTGAGAAGATGAGAGTTTGATTGGATACATGGTAGAACCTCCTTTCTACATTGCAAACAAAGTTGAAGAGTTTGAAGATTGCTATGCAAATGCTAAACTGGAGTTTACTCAAGTGCTAATGTTTTGAAGATTTGGTGATTGGATGCATCAGCTTAGGGGGGGTCTGTTGCTGACAGAAGCTATTAAAGCTGAAGCTATCCAAAGACCAAAGACAACGCAAGATTACATGAAGAATGCAAGATGGCTGAAGACAAAGTTGTTTTATGAAGCTATTGTCAAGGGGGGAGTTTGTTGGTGCATATTTGTGACAACAGCTTTTAGATTTGGTCTTAGGATATCTTGTGATAAACGGTTAGCGGGTTTAGCTTTGTATTAGTCAAATTATAATGTTTGGGCTAAACAAAACCCAGATTCGGTAAAGGGGGACGAATTGGGCCTAGCCCATGTAGGAAACCCTAGCCCAAGTTGCAACCTTGTGTTATATAAACAAGGCTTTGCATTAGGGTTTAGGTTAATCAGCCAAAACAGTTTGTGAGAGAGTTTTCATGAAGGCATTAGAGCTTGGACGAATTAGGGTTTTGATTGATTGTAATTCTTGTGATTGATAATCAATAAAAACCCATTTGATAGTAATTTCTGTCTCTACTCGTTTTTGTGCTAATCTGGTCTAGAGGATTCCACACTCTAGATTGGATTGATAATTATGTGACGATCCGTACGAACCAGGGGACCTACATAAAGGCATTCATTGCCTTGCCGACTTCCGCGACAATCATAGCTTGGAGATCAGCTCCATCATTGTCGCGGTTAACATTCGCATCATTATTATTGTTGTTGCGACCGCTGTTGGCTTCATCAGAATTTGCCATAGTTGTGTGCTTGGTACTAAACACCAAAACAATAGATTGCCCAGTTGCAATATTATAGTTAGTCATATAATTTGACGACTTAACATGCATTGGCCATGGTATTATTAAACCATATTAGGCTATTAGGTTTGGACCTATAAAAATATCCTTCACCCTTTTTGGATCAGTGTGCATAATGTCACAACTGCCAATTTTTTTAACATTTCAAATGAATGTTTAATAAAATAATCAAGTATATGTTTAGCCTAGGTCGCAAAGGACCATCAACGGCATTTGAGGTTTGCACAAAGTACATCACCTATTAGACAGTGGATCATAAAGTCACAACTGTCATTGCCGCAATGGATAATATAGTATAGCCCGTAGGCAATTCATCACTAAGGATGTTAAAATACGATCATCGCATTGATGATATTAGCCATGATCTAATTCAATCATAAAGGCTATAAGGCTTAGACGTAGTCCACTACCTTGACGGCTAGTGTGGTTCCTCAAGTCACACTGCCAAGAGTATTAACATTACTTGAATGTTAACATAGAATAATTGTCTTAATGGTTGAATAATAAAACCATGGTCGCATTTGACCATAAGGCTTTGAGGCTTGAACATAGTTCACCACCTCCGGATAGAAGGGATATTCTTCCTTAACTATCATGATAGAAGGGCTATTCATCCTTAACTATCATTTAGTATTGCCAAATAATACGGACACTGCCATTTGGCTGGTTAAAACCATTAAGAAGATCTTTTGGAATTATTTAGTGGATCGATAAAGTTTGAATTAAAATCGAGACGATTGCTTGAAAAAGATGTACTGAATACATATACATAATAATAATAATTCCAAAGTTTTTATTAAATAATAGAAAGTTACAATACTTTCCTTAAATAGGACTTCGAAATAAACTAAACTAACTGTCCACGTAGGGACTTAAAAGAAAAACATGTCCACGCAAGGACTAAAAGGAAATACATGTCCACGCAGGAACTAAAAGGAAATACATGTCCACGCAGGGACATTTAGAAAGTAAATAACAATAAAAGATAAAATAAAGAAAGCCTTCACTTGTCTTTCTTTCATTTGATCAGCTTGGTGAGTTTCTTGAAGAATTTACTTATCTTCTTCTCACTTTTCTCAGCCCGTCGCTGAACGTCTTCCACCCTTGCCTCTAATTGTTATGGTGGCAGTGGCTGTGGCTGAGGCACAGCTGGATACTGGTATCCATAATTTGGATAACGAGTAGGTGGGTGAGCAGGTGGAAAGGGAGATGGGTATAAGGCATTATGTACGACTGCTTGCATGTAAGGGTCGTACGAAGGCGCCTGGTAGTTGTAATCTAACTACATCGATGTTCAAAAGGAATGTATCCAGGCATAGCTGGATAAGTAGGAATTGGGTTGTCAAAACCCAATGGTGGTGGTGGTTGAGCAAACATTGCTGGCGTTGGGTGAACCACAGGTATAGGGTTTGAGCGTCCACCCATTTGTGGGTCCTCAGGGATAGGCGGATAAATAGGTGGTAATGGTGGTAGCGGGCTTAACCGCGGTCCTAGACGCACAGACATACGCGCACCACGTTTTCTCCTTGGTGGCTCAGGAGGTGGCTGTAGTTGTTCCACAGCTGGTGGTGGTTGCGGGTGTTCCACCGGTTCCATATGCACATCCTCTAGTGGAGGTGGCAGAGGCGGTGTAGGAGAATGGTAGGAGGGTGTGTATTCAAAATTAAATTGCTCCAGTATCGGTCCCATTCATTAGGACCTTGATAAGGTGATCCCGCATAAAAAGCGGAACCACTTGAAATTTCAATGGGGTGAGCAGGTGACCCCGAGGGTGGCATCATTGGATCTGGATCTTCGTCCACGTCCATGTTTTGGTCCACATTTTGGTCCAACTGATTTTGAGTAGCTGGAGGAGTGTTTATGTATTGATTTAGGTCAAAAGACCCGTTGAAGGAATGCGAATGCGAGTGGTGTGATGAATGATGGGAATGGGAATGTTGTGAGTGGTAAGAATGATGATATGAGGGTGACGAGTCAACAGAATGTCTCGCGGATGAGTAGGAATTCCCCCAATCTTGAAAGGGATCCGATTCATAAGAGTGGGATGGTATGTGTCCCGAAGGTCCTCCCCTCATTGGACCTTTGCCTTGTCCCATTCCATGGTATCTTGGCGGGCATTTTTAATTTAGCAACCTGTCAAAAATCAAAGAAAACAATATATATAAACTTAATAAGGATAAGAATTTATCCTAGGTCATTTGCCTAGACTCAGAAAGTCTAAGGAATATGCTACTATGTCATTTGAGATTAAACACAAAAGGCTAGTGTTTAATTCACTCAAACGTTGGCTCTGATACCAACCTATCACACCCCGATAATTCGACCAAATCCCGCTGGGCCCGGGTGGGGAGTATCGTGACATAAGATTGGTATCATCATAGACACAAACACAAATAACACAGTGGAAGTCTTGGAGTTTAAAATATTTTTACAAACCAAATGTCCAAATGTTCAAAATAATATACAGACAGCTTGCAATAATAAAGATCCACAAGCGGATCATAAAATGTACAAAAAGGTAGATCATCAGACTACTAGGCTTTATGCAAAGGAGTTGCAAATTCCTCTTCTAGTATTACCAAGCAACTTCTAGCCTATTTACGTACTTGCACCTGTAACTTAGTCTTTTGAAAATACGTCAGTTTACACTGGTAAATACAATCAACCGACTCATTTTGAAAACTTTTTCAAAATCATTTTAGTGCACAATCAATATGATTTTTTTAAATAACTTGGGATAATTAAACACCGAGACTTGATTTTTTACATGCCTGTCAATACATATGGGGCCCAGTACTAAACACCGAGATATGATTAACCGACACACCACTTAAACCTACAAAGGAGTTATCCTCAACTTGTGGGTAAGAAAAAACATTTTATAATAGCATTAGCATCTGTCAGGTGTATGCCTACACCCCGTGCTCAGTCGTGGCCATTAGTAACTTAAATGAGCCATGGATATCCAGGACACTATCGCGTTAACCCCCAATGTTTAAGTTATCTGACAAAACAGATTAAAACAGGTTATGGAGATTTTGTAGTCACAATCCGACATATGATCCCATACCCAACCAAGCGGTAATAATTTACCGTATCTTAAGCCCGTATAGTGAAAATAGGTTAAGAGCATTTACCTGTGCTAAAACTCGTCTTAATATGCAATAATTATATATAGCTCAGTCGTTAATCAATTAACTAAGGTAGGTTGAAATTTACCAGAAGGTCCTAGTTTTGAATGATGGTATAAATAACCAATTAGAATGTCAACGGGTCTTATTCAAGTCGTAGACTTAGACCGGTTAATTTAAAATATAAAAAACGGTATGATATACTTGATTAATCGATGACCGGAATAGAATGTGGTTTAAACTCAACAAGTACTAAGACTTGTATAATATGGGTAAACAATTTACATTCTGGAATTTGAAATAAAAATGATAAGGTTTGACTCGTTTCGGTAAACATACGTAAACTAGTTACATAAGCTTAACGGTACGCATATAAGCGATATCGTCACACCCCGATAAATCGATTACATCAGAGCCGGGTGTGATCCAAATGGTATCTTCATTGCACAGCGGAAGTATTTGACCTAAGACTTCTAAACAGTTGAACGCCCGCTAAATACTCGAATCCCCATGGGTTCTCATATTCCAACTGTTCCATAGTTTTGAATATGCGACCTGAGAAAGAACATGCGAAAAATCAACATAAAGTTGGCGAGTTCATAGTTTGTTTGTTAAATATCAAATGCTTCTCAAAACATTTGAAAATCTTGCATTTGAAAAACTGGTTTGTGAGATCATAATATTCCAAAACATTTGAAATGTCGTATCGGTATATCAGTAATGAAATGTTTTCTGTTATGTTTGTAAAACAATACATTTAAATTTTGTGTTTGTAAACCGACAATGAAATGTTTTCTGTCGTATTTGTAAATCGGTATTGAAGTGTTTTCTGTTATATAAGTAAATCGGTATTGAAATCATAGTATGTAGGATGCCTATGGAATCTAAGGATCAATCAGTGTGTAGCTAATACACTGACCTATGTGCCATAAGTAAGTAACCAAACCGAGATAACTTCATTATCAATTGGGATTACAAAAGCACTCCTAAGGGTATACCAACAAGGAGTGGAGCGCGCCTCAAACTTGATAGATCTATACCTTTTGCACCTTGGTCTCTACATGATTAATGGTTTCTATTGTCATCATCCTACTTATGCACAGTGATCTGTCATGATCTAATCCCATAGCTACATACCAGTTGTTAAAATATGTGTGTTATTGGGCCTAGCCCATGTCATAAAACTCATGCATGTTTTGAAACACCTTGTATTGTTGTAAAAACCGGTAAGTTTAGCATGGACTTTTCGTAAACCATTTGAGTTCTTTGAAATCCTATTGCGAAATGGTTTAGAAATATGTGATTTTCGCTTATTGAAACATTGTGTGTTTTAGCAAAACTTGCATGTCTTTCTACCCCCGAAAACATTTATAAAAATGTAAAATGGTAAAAAGTGGGGGTTATGAACTCACCTCGGTATCCAATGCAAAGCTAGCTTAATGTGATTCCGTGATGTCGTTCTAAGAACGTGAACTTGCTAGCGTCCAACCTATAACATTCCTACCAAGGAATACTTATAAGTTTCTAATTAAACGTAGCTAAACTACGTGTCCGAGCTCTACCGAATCGTTAACAAAACGATTCTATGAAAGTGTCGTTATCTTGATTTGAAATAACCATTCTATGGTTATTTGATCCCATTTAATCAGGATAAATACCAAGTCACGAAAACGACTTAGTTTCCGAGTGATTAGGATATATATTTACGATCATGCACATGATCCTACATATTCAATTTTTCCTACACCATTAAAACAATGTTTTGGTGTAAGGTACAAAATGTGTAGGAGTCAAACTCTTTTAATTAATTTTGCGACTCATAGTAAAATATGTGTAGGACACAACACTTTAAAATAATTTTGTCACTCCTAATAAAATTGGTGTAAGACCCAACACATTAATAGTGATGAAGGAGAAATTTATGGTGGCATTAATGAGATTTGAGTAACTCTTTTAAATATTTATTAGTATTCTACATCATATTGTCTATACTACCCTTACTAATTAAAGCATTAATTAAAAGTTGACAAAATGATATCTTTGATTCACAACCATTGATCAAAAAAATATATGGTCTAGATTAATTTATCTTTTTTTCTTTCAAGAAGATTCTTCTCAAATGAATATATATAGGGTTAGGTTCAATTGTGAACACCCCCTTCATTTGTGAACTGTGTGAACTTATCCTAGCCCTTGATCTTGTTAAAATATTATAAGGGTAGGATTGTAATTAGATATTTAAACACTATTTTTTATTTAAATTTAATATGCATAATCAATAACAGTTACCATATAAATCCTAACCACACATACATTCTTCCAATCAAAACATCAGAATTGTAGGTTCCCCAGCATCGTTCAAACAAAAAATCAAACCCACGTCCATATTCAATTCAATCGACTTTCATCATCTTCTTTCATATCAACAAACTTGCATAATATTTTTATCCAAGCCATTCGTTATCCAGCATCGATCATTGGTTTTTTTAGTTGGACACAAATTAGTATTATGACCGACAAAAATGCTCAGATTAGTGTTTCTGATTCTTTGGCGATTTCTACAGGTCCTGAACGCGCAGAAGAAGATCACGTGTATATAACATCCACTGAGAGCAATGTATATTTTTTTAGAACATCATAGTAGTTAAGATACTAGTTGTGTATTCATTTTAGAAACGATCAGACTAACTATCGCCGTCTAAAATGGTAGTCACCATCATCGTCTAAACCAATGATTCTTCATCGCCTGAACCGACGATTCTCTTGTCAGTTTAACCTTAGCACCTGCAGATCCGCCATTGTATTTCTGAAGATATTCGTCGTTTAATTGTTCATTGGGATTAACGAGGATTGTAACTAGAGGTGAACAAGTAACAAAGGAGGACGAAATGGCGGGGTGCAGTGGTGACCTCCTGGAAAAGTATGAATTTCCACTTTCTGTAGGCTTCAAGTACTCTTGAGCCCAATTTGAGTAAGAAACTGGTGTTTGACAAAAAGAAGTTATAATGGAAAAATCTTGCTGATACAGATCACTAGAGATGGAAAAATGGGCAACTTGGGTAAGGGATTAAAACAAGTAATGTTTTGGTATGAGTCTGGTGGATCCGAAAGACTTTTTTTTTCCAATAACTTTTACAATATTAAACACAGATATTGTGCAATACATTGATTACAAAAATTATATTCAGTAATAATCTCATTTCTGAATGAAATAATTTAAAGTTTGGGACATTCAAACTATTCAACCCGTCTAACTCAGTTTCATTTAAAGACTACTTGTGTATCGTTAGCCCTCACAGATAGTTGACCCATTCACAAGTAAAAGGGGAAAAATATAACTGACAAGATGTAACAGAATGAAATCCTCACAATATTGAATACAATTTAACACAACATAAGCATACCAAAACAACTACATCAATATCACATCATTTTGAAATTTCTCATAACAGGTCAAATGTGGATGATTTCGCATTTTGCACCAACATTATATGTTTGGTCGACAACAAATAACAAGTTGTCACTAAGCACATTGCATACAAATTAACAAAAGATAAAAAGATAGTTTGTATTATCAAGACATGAAGAAACATAGTAAACAACATAAGACGAACCATTAGTAAGTCATAAGTGGTGACCCACTGCAGTGTACATAGAAGCATTAGACACCCTTTGCTTTGGTGACAATGTGTCACTTGCAGCCACATCAACATCAAGATTGATAATACTTTTCCTCTTTTGAGTCTTGTATTCTTCCACATCCACAGTTGGTTTCTCCTAGTTAAGAAGCATAGCCTAACCTTCTTCTACTATAGATGCATCCTCTTTAGCAACATACAAGATCTTCTTTTATAGCATCTACTACCTGCACATGCTTCATTTGAAAATGCATCAGCCATATTTTAGGTTGCAGACTAATAAACAACCTTTTGTACACCTGTGTATCGACTGCTTATAGACATGTGTACATAGTGCACTTTTTTTGTACACCTGTGTATCGACTGCTTAAACACATGTGTACAACCCAGGTTGCAGACAAATAAAAAAAATACCCTGTACATATGTGTACAACCAAGTTTATTAATAAATCTTCATAACAATATACACATGTGTACATCGCCGTGTACACAGTGTATTAATAAAAAAAAATACCCTGTACATATGTGTACAACCCGGTGTACAATCCTCAAAACATTTTCCCCCAAAACATTAACAATCATTAGCATACACATGTGTACATCCGCCTCAAACAAGAAACTAAACCCTAACCCCCTATTGGTATCGACGACACTAACCCATTCAACATCAAAATGATCCAAACAAGTTTTTACAAAAATTAAACTCTACACAACTTAAATCATAACCCTAATACACCAATAGTTCTGAAGAAAAAAAATACGGATATTGAATACAAGCCCTAAATCGTAGATTACGGCATTATATTCCGGCGATTGGATATTCAAAGATGATATTAGTGTACCTTGGTGACTGGATATCTTTTGTATATTTCGGCGATTTTAATCGGCGACGGCAGTGTTTAAACTTCGTAACCAGCAACAACTCTTCTTCATCGCCCCTCTGCCTTCTTCTTTTTGATGATGAATGAACAATGAAAGAGAAACTGATTATATTGAAAGTGGAAAATGCGTATATTAAGGGATTTTGATTATTCAATAAAATTGATACCCTTTTTTATGATGTATATGTACAATAATACCCTTTTCACTTTAATTAAACATATAAAATTAACCCCATAATTACCATAATGCCATTGAATTAAAATCTCAAGATTATGTAAATCAAGGGTCCAGATCAGTTCACGCAGTTCACTCTTGGGAGGTTGTTCGCTCTAGAACCCTACCCTATATATATATATATATATATGTAGGGGAGGGTTATCTTGAGAACGCTAAATATTACGAGAACCGTGAGAACGAATGAAAAAACCAATCAAAACCAACTTTTTAATACAAATCTCATTGTAATTAAGATATAACATCAAAAAAAGAATTTACAACATCAAATAATTCATTTCTCCTTTCAAAATCACTCTTTTTAGATTTTTTACACACGTGTAAATATAACAGATTTACACATGTGTAAATTGCAAACTTACACATATGTAAATTTTCTTTATTTACGAATTCACGTAAATTTAAACGTGTAAATTAAATTTCTAACATTGTATTCGAATAATAATGATAAGTATAGAAAAAAAATTGAATTTTAATTGTTTTTTACCAAGTTCTAACGGTTTTTTCATTTCTTCTCACGGTTCTCACAATATTTAGCGTTCTCATTTAAACCTTCCCATATATATATATATATATATATATATATATATATATATATATATATATATATATATATATACATATACATAGAAACACGATTAGGAGAGAACGCCTCAAAGTGTGAGAACAGTGAGAACGATTCTCAGCCACAAGATCTTAGTGGTTTGTGGCTTAGATTGATGCGGTGGCATTTTTGTAAATAATAGGGGCCTTGGAACTACCAGGAGGGGTAAAATAGGAAGATCCAAGCAAATGTACACATGCTAATCACATGCCATTTTCCCCCATCATATTTAAACGACAATAACTTTTTTATACGTGATTATTTTTTGAAAAAAAATACACCATAAAACTCAGCTTTTTTTTATCTTTCCAACGAATATACTATTGATATACTTTTCAAAAAAATATTAACTGGGTTTTATGGCGTTTTTCGGAACTGAGTGTTTTATAGCGTTTTAGACTAGGTATTTTCATGGCGTTTTTCTGAACTTGCTCCATAATAGTGCATCCCACATAATAACGCATGCCACATATTAGAGCATCTGTTAGAGCATCTAGTACTAGAGCATCTGATTTGAGCATCTAGTACTAGAACATCTATTATATTAATGCATCAAACAATAGAGCATCTGCTGCTGCTCTATTATGCATTGCTTGCATACTGCATTTGTTTTCTAAGCCTACATTTCTAACATTGTTTTTTTCTAAACTAGGTGTTTTTATGGCGTTTTAACTAGGTATTTTCATCGCGTTTTTCTGAACTGAGTGTTTTATGGCGTTTTCAACTGAGTTTTTTCATGGCGTTTTTCTGAACCGGGTGTTTTATGGCTTTTTTAACTGGGTATTTTTCATGGCGTTTTTTTGAATTGGGTGTTTTTATGGCGTTTTATTTGAACAGCCAGCTCATGTGAGTGGGTTTTTGACAATATTACCCCTTAGTGTAATTTAGCATCAATGCCACATGTCACCACCAAAATCGTTCTCACCGTTCTCACACTTTTCACCGTTCTCTCTAAATCCTGACCCTATATATATATATATATATATATATATATATATAGGGAGCCGCTAAAATGAAAACCACTCCCAGTTGTAGGAACCGCGAGAACCACTTTCCACCAATCAGACTTTGCCACGTATACAATATTATTTTATAACCTAAAGGGTATTTTGGTCATTTACCCTTAATGTCAAATCTCTCCCTCCCTCTTCATTTAAAGCCACCAGATCTTCTCTCTTCATTTAACATCTCTCATCTTTCTCTCTCTTAAAATATAAAACCCTCATCTCTCTCAAAAATCATTCACCCCACCAGACCTTCTCTCCCTCCGGCCGTAATTCCGGCGCCCCTTTTACTCCGACAAGCACCCTCCTTCTTCTCCGGTGAGCCGCACCACACCCCTAAACCTCCTCTCTCTTCCTTCTCGTTATTTCGGCAATGATACAGACCGATTCCGACCATTTTTCAGGCTAGCCGACACCTTCTAAACCCCTCTTTCACCCTCTTGTATCGCACCACACACTCCACACGCACCCCTCGTAAACCCCCCAACACCCCGCTGTTTCTCGATTTAACGGTCGGCCACCACCCTCGGGTGGAGATGACGACGATGATGTTGAAGATGATGGTGGAGGTGGCCGACGACGACACTGGCCGTCGGAGCCATGCCGGCGGCGACGTTATTGGTGGTGATTATGTTCAGGTTAGGTTAGGTTAGTTCAACACCAGATTTTGTTTGATTCAGTGTTGGTTCGGGTTTGAGATTTTGTTTGATTCAGTTTTGGAGATGTATATGATGAATCTTTGTCTCTGTTTTGTTGTTTGAATCTTTGTTTTGAGTGGTGGGTAGAGGTGGTGCAGGTGATTGGGTGGTGGGTAGAGGTGGTGGCGGTTTTGGGGGTGGCCTGACGGTGTTAACGGCGTTGGTGTTGGAGGTGGTGGCGATTGACGGTGGTGGTGGGTTTTTGACGACGATTATGTGGGCTTGGGGTTCTTTGATTCTGTTGGGTTTTTGTATGTTAGGGGTTGATTGGGGTCTTTGATTCTGTTGATTTATGTATTTTTGATAGTTTGGGTTTAAAAAAAGATATGGGGATTTTCGAGTTGGCAGTGATAGGGCGAGAAATTTTTTTCCGACAGTTTGATGACGATGGCGCGACAATGAAGGTGGAAGGTAGGTTTTTCACCTGCAACCCCGCTTTTGCAGCCATGAGTATTGGAAACTTTGAGCCAAACCCTGTTTTTGAACAGTGAAATATGCAGGATTTTGGGTGTCTTTTTTTGGTAGTTTTGAACAGTGAAATATGTGGGTTTTGATTTTTGTTGTTGGTTTTTTATATTTTTTTCCCGGTCGATGATGATAACAATATGTCTAAGACACCTACCGAGTTGCGATTTCTGGGTGCGCTCGTTTTGTGTAAAAAAAGTTTTTTGTAAAAAAAAAGTTAAAACCGTAAACTTTTTAACGTAAAATGTAAAGTTTTTAACGTAAAACGTAAATTTTTAAAGTAAAACATAAACTTTTTAGCGTAAAACGTAAACTTTTTAACTTAAAACGTAAAACGTAAACTTTTTAACGTAAAACGTAAAACGTAAACTTTTAAACGTTAAAAGTAAAACGTAAACTTTTTAACGTGAAACGTAAAACGTAAACTTTTTAACGTGAAACGTAAAAAGTTTCGTGAAACGTAAAACGTAAACTTTTTAACGTAAAACGTAAAACGTAAACTTTTTAACATAAAAATAAAATTGTTTTGGTTTAAAAATCAGGATCTAAAATGGGTTTTAATAAAAAATTATGTTTTAAAAAAACAAGTAATACAATAATACAAAAGAAGTAATAAAAAACAATAAAGACAAAAATGAGTAAATTTACTAAACTATCCTTTTTGATTAAAATATTAAAGACATAATAAGAAAAAAAGTATTTAATATTAGTTTTTATTACTCTTAATCTCATTCATCCATTTTGAAGATCTAATGGTTGAAAAGTGGTTCTCTCGGTTCTTACAACTGGGGGTGGTTTTCATTTTAGCGGGCCCCTATATATATATATATATATATATATATATATATATATATATATATATATATATATATATATATATATAGGGTGGGG
Organism: Helianthus tuberosus; assembly: GCA_030545235.1. NCBI lineage: Eukaryota > Viridiplantae > Streptophyta > Magnoliopsida > Asterales > Asteraceae > Helianthus > Helianthus tuberosus. The sequence continues at coordinate 222,383 of JARYGA010018373.1, read as the reverse complement.
TTCGGCTACAAAGTCCGTTTTTCCTACAAAGTGTACAAAGTCATAAAACACCACAATTTTAGCCATAAAACACACTCAAAACCCACAAATGACAGAGTGAAGATCACTAAAACACAATATCCAAACCCTAACAGTCCATAAAAACGTCAAACACACCATTGTAGAAGTATGAATATAAAACACAACATGATAATCAACATAAAACACACTAATGTTAGTCATTCAATAATCAAAGCCTTATCATCTGAAGCACAACACAAAACCCACAAATATGACGTTTTAGTAATCTTCACTTTGTTATTTGTGTGTTTTGATTGTGTTTTATGGTTGACGTTATAGTGTTTTATGACTTTTTACACTTTATAGGAAAAATGAAATTTGTAGCCAACTATATAGGGTGGGGTTCTAAAGTGACCACAAGTGTATTTGCGAACTGAGTGAACAAATCCTGGCCATTGATTTACACATGTGTATGGCTTAGATTTCATTATCAAATCCTAAAATTCACTAGTGTATGTCATTATCAAATCCTGACTATTGATTTACACACGTGTACGGCCAGGATTAGTTCGCTCAGTTCGCAAATACACGAGTGTTCACTCTTGAACTTAATCCTATATATATATATGTGTGTGTGTGTGGTTTATTACGTACTCAAAAAATATTTTTACTTGCGAAACGTACCAAGGATTTAGAAAGAGAAAGGACATATGGCATACAATGAATTTTAGAGCACCCCTTTTCGGACGAGCACATCAAGTTTGGCCACATTGTGGATGTCGTCCGGAGGTGGAGTCCACGTCCGGAATTCTGGACAGGATGGCGGGCCCCTTTAACGGCTATGTTGGGTCCATCAAACCAACGGCGATATTTGGTTTCAATTAAATAAATAAACTTATTCATCAAATATAAATACTACGTTTATGTACCCAAAACTACAGGTGTTCGAAAAAGCTCACTGCTCGCTTGGAAAAATCTTGAAAAAACTCGGCTCGGAAAAAACTCAGTTGTAAGCGAATAGAGCCCGAGTTAGGTCTGGCTCGGCTCGTGAGCTGAGCTCACAAGCTGGCTCATACTATTTTATTTTAGGGGAAATGGACTGTATCACCCTTAACTATGCAAAATTGGCCAATATCACGCTCAACTTTCAAGTTGGCTCCCACCACCCACTACTCGACAAGTTGGTGTCACTGTCACCACTTCGTTAAAAAAATACTAACTGAGTTAGTTTTTTAAGCCTATGTGGCATGCAGATGATGACTTGGATTTTTATTATCTTTTAAAATTCTGATTTTATAAACACCTCTCTCAAAGTCTCAAACCACTGCCACAAACCTAGATAAAATCATCAACACCATCTGTTGTATTCCTCTGTTTTTACACTCACGAATCATCACCTTTGTATCGTTGGAGACTTCATTATTTTGTCAAATCCGCAGACGAAATCATACTCCTAAACTTCTTAATCTCATCCGGAAACTCTTCCAAACAATACTCAACAAATATTGGAAACAAAACCTCTCGGATTCATTACCAGGACTTAACGACAACAAGTAGTCAACAATCTCATCATCACATTTCTTGAAAAAAAAGCTCCTAAAGTTATGCGCAGCAGTCGGGAAAAATGAAGCACCAATGTATATAGCTAGAACCTGATTCGAAGCCCAACCCGACCTCGCAAAACACCTAAACATTTCAGTAAGTTGTTCCCACTGCTCTACCCCTAATTTTCTGGCAACCGGACCGTCACGAAGCCTACGATAAAGTTGTACAAGATCAACATTTGCAACATGCGATGCAGATACTTGATTTTCGTCCTTCTTCTTCTTATTATTATCATCATGTTCTGACACTGTAGATTCTATTGTGCAATAACTGAAACTAGAAACCCTAAAATCTAACCCTAAAGGGGAAATATGATGAAATTAGTGGTGATTTTGAGAGATTTGAGGGAATATGGTGAATGCAGACTTCAGTAACAACCAGAGGTCCCTGCCTTCAATCGGCCACCGGAACAAACTAATGAAGCCTCGACAACATAGGTCACCAGAAAATTAGGGCGAAGGAGGGGAGGCGGCAGAGGGTGGTGGGTGGTGGGTGGTTGGTGAAGATGATGATGATGGTGGCGGTAGTGTTGCAGCTAGGGAGAGGGAGAAAGGGGGGGCGGCAGAGGGTGGTGGGTGGTTGTTGTTATAAAGTGACTGTATGTGTTGTGTTATATATATATATATATTATGATTAAAAAATGCCACATCACCTTGCCACATCAGATAAAAAGCCACATCAGCAAAATAAACAAACTCAGTTAGTGTTTTTTTAACGAAGGGGTGACAGTGACACCAAGTTGTCGAGTAGAGGGTGGTGGGAGCCAACTTGAAAGTTGAGCGTGGTATTGGCCAATTTTGCATAGTTGAGGGTGATACAGTCCATTTCCCCTTTATTTTATTTAGATTAATTTGGATTTTAAATGTATTAAAAAATTATGTGGGGGGTTTGAAATGTTAACATTTTAAGTTTAATTAATCAATTACGTATAAAAATATGGGAAAATAAACAAAAATTATACATATACACTTTTAATATGCCTTTGGGTCTTTAAAATATTTGAAAAATCAAATAATACATATAGATATATGTCTAATTTTTATTTCAATTTTGTTTTTTATGTTACCAATATTTGTAAAAGAAAAATGAGTCGGCTCGATTTGGCTTTAACATTTTATGAGCCGAGCCAAGCCGGCTCATTTAAGACGAGCTTGAGCTCAAGCTTAACCTGGCTCGGCTTGATTATAGCCCTACCTAAACTCACTCGAACCCATATCTTAAAAATCTCACAATACACAATGAATTCTAGTGACCAAGAAACACCACAATCTTCAACACTTCATTTTATGCCTCCTATTAATGGTTTCACTTTCATGCAACTAGTTGTGAAGCAGTATGAGGAATTGTTTTACTTTGCTATGATGTTGACAACATGTATTTGGTAGTTACGGGACAAACAGAAGAGGAAGCAAGTTCTCAACACGTAAGGAAGCATAAAGTAATAAATAAATATCATGAAGATACAGATGATTGTCTGTGGAACGACTATTTTACTCTAGAGCCGATGTTCCCAAAAAACTTCAGAAGTCGGTTTTGTATGAGCCGCAATCTTTTTTTTTTTTTTTTTTTGAATTATAAAGGAGTTGTCAGAAAATTATAAATAATTTACATAAAGAACCATTGCGTTTAATCGAATGTCTTTCACCCACCAAAAAATGCACATCTGCATACGTGAGTTGGCATACATCTTTGCAAATGACGCAACAGATGAATACGTACGCATTAGTGAAACTACAACCAACATCTCACTACGAAATATTTGCAAGTATGTTATCGAACTTTATTCCAATGAATATCTTAGCTAGATGGCCTAACGAAAGTGACATCCAACGGTTACTAGAGTCTCATTCACAAATCCACTGGTTTTCTTGAATGCTTGGCAACATTGATTGTATGCATTGGCAATGGAAAAATTGTCATGTTACATGGATATGGCAATATACGCGAAGTGACCAAGGATGTCCTACCTTAATGCTCGAGGCAGTTGCATCCCATGACCTTTGGATTTGACATGCCTTACTTGGCGTTGTTGGTTCAAATGAAATCGTCCTAAATCAGTCACCAATATTCAGCGACGTAATATATGGTTTTGCACCTTCTTGCAATTTTACGATGAACAGGACATAGTACAACAAAGAATATTATATTGCAAATAAAAGTTATCTGGAATGTGGCACAATTGTAAAAAGCTTCTCCTATCTACATATTCCAAAGATGCTATCGTTGAAAAAAACGTCACGAGTCTGCAAAAAAAGGATGTCGAGTGGGCATTTGCTGTCTCAAAACTTGATGGCACATTCTACAAGGCCATTCAAAGGTGTGGAGCATAACAATAATATCCAATATAATGTATGCACGCATTATACTAAATAACATGATCGAAGAAGACGAAAGACATGCTAGAAAGCAAGTGGTCCGATAATGAGGATGATGAAGTACCACTAGCAATCATAGACCAATATAAGATTTTACCCAACATTTTCAAAGGTTAAAGGATTTACATAACATAGAAACTTATCGAACACTTCACTTCGACATAATTTAATTAAGCACTTGTAGACGAATCAAAATAAAGAATAGCTTTATGTCGTTTTCTTTTTAACTTTTACTAGTTTATATTGACGTCGAGCGTTGCAGCAAAACCGAACAAATGATGATGTAAAACAAATTTGATTTGAAAATAAAGCATATTGTTTAGAGAGTCAAACCATTAGAACGGCTTAGTTTATCATCGTACCGTTTTATGATACCAAATAAATACTTTATTTTGAGCACAACTTCGTTTTTAACAAAAGTTATAACGGAATATCGGGGAAAAAATCAAGCACAACTATGTACTTAAGTTTTTAGAAAATACTTATAAACATAAATTATTGAAGAAGTATCAAATTAGTCGATAAATTAATATATGTTATAAAAAAGAAAAAAATTAAAAATATGTTATTAAAGGTAAATGTAATAGTAAACTATTATAATATAATATATTAAATAAAAGAATAATAAAAAACTATATATTATTATAAAAATAAATTTACTATTCATCATAATTCATCAACAATATATATATATATATATATATATATATATATATATATATATATATATATAATATATATAATTTCTGTGATGTTTTTGTTTTTATACTTATTTATAATATATTTTATTTAACGTTTAATTTTAGTATACTATAGTTAACTTGGGGAACACTAAAAAAGTGGAGAACAGCGGTGAACCGACTCAAACAAACTCCGATTGGACTCATTCCTGTTGCGTTGGAACCGGCTCGTCGAACCCTAACTAGGATCTCTTAACCCTAAACCCTAAATCCTAACTCCTAAACTCTAAACCCTAAAGCTAATAAATAAGGCTAAAACTTAAGTTAAACCGTAAAATCTAAACTATAAACCCTAAAAGCTAAACCCTAAAGGCTAAACCTAAAGCTAAACCCTAAAGTTAAACCCTAAACCTAAACCTTAAACCCTAAAGCTAAACCGTAAAAGTCAAACCCTAAAATATTTAGGGTTTTGGGGTTATGATTTAGGGTTAAGAGATCCTAGTTAGGGTTCGACGAGCCGGTTCCAACGCCGATGGAATGAGTCCAATCGGAGTTCGTTTGAGTCGGTTCCGCACTGTTCCCCACTTTTTTAGTGTTTCCTAATGAAACTCACACTAGTTAACTTAATCTTAAATAGAAACGAAAAATAAATATATGTAATATACAATAAGTTAATAAAAATATAAATTAATGTAAAAGTATGTTATGATATAAAGTGTTTGGTGAAGTTTTTAAAGGTTTTTACATTGTGAGAAAATGTGGGGGTTTTGGAAGAAGTCTGAAAAGATGTAACGTTTGAGGTGACATTTAGCAAAAGTCTAAATTAATATTTGTTAATAAGGAAACTGAATGAACAGTTAATGAGGGCATTTTGGTAAATGAGGGCATTTTGATGAGGTGGAAGGTGAGTGTGAAAGCAGAGGGCACGTGTCATTTGTATGCAGTGGTGGGTTGTTCAAATATGCAACAGAGATCTAGGGAAAGAGAGAGAGCGCGATGAAAGAGATGAGAGAGAGTGACGGTTGATGGCCACTTTCTCCTGCCGACCGACTTAGTACTCCGACTAGTAGTTTTAGACTCGAGTATCACACTCGATCATCCACAGACAAATCCCTTCTCGATGAATTTTCACTGTGCTGGCGGCTCTAGGGTTCCGGCTATTAAACCCGGCGGCGACCACAACCGACGGTCCACAGATGCGCCGTACATTCATGATGGTTGTGGTTTCAACGTCGATGGCGTTTTGGAACTGACCCCCTGCTTCAACTTTCACCCTACATCGATTTCCCAAGAAAACTTTTCGATCCTCGGCAGCCTAAATCCATTCCGTGCTCCACACCTCGCAAAGTCTATTCTGTGACACACCACCATCCAAACGCAGGAGGCATGCGGTTTGAAGATCTGGTTTACACAGATCGGTTTCGGTTTGATATTTATCTCTGATTGGGTTGTCTTGCGGTTAAACTTAACCATTGTGTATATGCAGGTTTCTACAGCAACTGATGCCAGCCTTAATGATGTATTTCAAGGTTTCCTACACAGCAACCAGCTTAGAGGTAAATTGAAATAACCAATAGTTTTGTTTTTTTACCTCATTTAAATTCAACGAGGTAGGCACAAATGACATGATATACTGAATTATTTCTAATTGAGTTAGGGGCTGTTTGTTTACCTCTTAATGGTTCAGACCTCTTACTGATTCAGCACTTAATGGTTCAGACTGTTTGTTTCACGGGCAGATGTCTGAATGGTTCAGACATTTGCCTCTGAATGGTTAATCATTATACAGAGTCTGAATAGTTAAGCATTATACAGAGTCTGAATGGTTAAGATCTCTAAATTAAGTTGGTTAGACATTTTCCTCTGAACGGTTCAGCATTATACAGGCTCTTAATGGTTCAGACCTCTTACTGGTTCAACATTTAATGGTTTAGACATCTTACTGGTTCAGCACTTAACCATTCAGATGTTGCCAAACAGCCCCTTAGTCAGATTGCTTAGGTTAAGGTCTTTTTTTTTCCTACTATTGATATTTGAAAGTATACATGGTTATCTGCACAACAATTGTGGTCTACTCAAATTTATTCTACTTAAAAAAGTTGAAGCAATTGTGAAATAATTAACACCATTACTAGAGGTGTGCAACGGACCTAACAGTAAATTCGGATTGAAATGGGTCGGAACCAACACTTTTTGGTCAAGTTTTGTACAGAAAGTTATAAATCATTATTGTGCTACTCTGTTTCTTCAACGCTGAATGATAGAAAAATATGGCAGGTGACCAATAGGGTATGCTCTGCAGGTTGGGTCAGTAAATTTTTATCGAAAATATGTCAACCTTTACTAATTGAATGGGTCAAATATGCTTAAAAACCAGGAAAAGACTTCAAATAAGTCTTTGTTTCCCACACCAATTCCTATAGCAAAAACTTCATGTCTTTTTTTTCCATAATCACCCTTCAATATTATTGTTCTTTGATCTGGATCTTTATTGTTGTACTAATTTGGCTATTTTTGTATTTCAAACTTATATATCTAATACCTGGATCATTCATTGGTTTTATCTTTCTTTTAAAAAGGTTTTCTTTGATGTGTATGAATTTGAACTTAATAACATCTTTAATGAGCTAAGTTAAAAGTGGTTCGTTTGATCCAGCACAAGACTCGAACACCAACATGATTAAAGTAGAGCTCTGCCTACATGTTTAAGCCCATTAATGTGTACTAAGTAAATATGCCCTTGTTTACCCAACACTTTAATGTTTCATTTACTTATAAAATGATGTCCTTAATACTAAAATTATACATTGCTAACTCTTTATGTATGCCATGCTCATTGTGGATGTATTTGAAGCCATGTACAAACGTTTTCCGGTCTTATTATATGACTGTATAACAAACCCAATACAACATAAGAGCAGAAAAGATGGTCTCGGTAGGGTAGAAGAGGCGAGTGTAGCAACCACAGGTTTCCCGAGATACAGTTCAGGTACATTAATAGTTCTTATGACCGGTTATTGTACGCGGTGTTATAGCGTTTTCATTTCGAGTGTTGACAGTAATAGAGGCAGGCAGGCACAGTTGTTTTGTGGCCATTTTAAAGTAATTGTTCAATTTATTTTGTTACTCAAGGGATGGGCCTCTACGTAGGCGTCCATGTTATCGGATGTGGAGGATGACCCCCAAGGGATGGGCCAAGGGTGTGGAGGATGAGTCTCCTCATTTATTTATTTTTTTTTTCCAAAATTAAATAACTTAATAATTAAAACAATACATAACTTAAAAAAAATTAGATAACTTTAAAAAGAACCATTACATTACTAGATAATAAAAAACATAAAATAGTTTAAAAAAGGTTTTGGAATCGGGTTATGATTCGGGTTGTATAGATCCATGGAAAAAGTTGAAGAGTTTTTTAAAAAAATGTAGAGATTTTATAAAAAAAGAAGAGAGTTTGGTGGAGATTATGTTAAAAATGGTTAAGATATCTGGTATATTTATAAAGAAAAAATAATTTTTTAATGAAATATAGCCGTTATCATATTTGGTATATTTATAAAGAATTAAATAATTTCTTTTAACGAAATATAGCCATTTGATAACGGGCTATTTTTTGAAAAGTGGATTGTTGTGCGCGTCGTGGGAGAGACGTTGGAGACGAGACGAGGATGTGGAGGGCTGTGTGGACGGGCCTCCACGGGGCTCGACGTCCCACCGACGACCCCCGCACCTGATAGCCTTGGTAATTTTAGAACTAATCTGCTGAGTTTTGAGTGGGTGGGAATCCCAAATTTAAAACATCTTTTCTTTTTCAGATTGCTAGAATTGTTATGTTAGTTAACAAAACCTACTAGAATTGTTATATTAGTTGTAGAGGAACGTTACATGTTAATGAATTGGATATTTCTTTGTTTGTCATTGTTTTTGTTGGGTTGCTCGCTATACATGTTTTGGATGCGTTTACTTTTATGACTTTATCATTATTTGACCCATTCATTTTTTGGCATATTCAACCCATTTTAGTTGGTACTTTTGGCATATTCGACCCGTTTTAGTCGGGACTTTTGGCATATTCGACCCGTTTTAGTCGTTTTTTGTGGCATATTTGTCCTATTTTAGTCGAAATTTTTGGTACATTTGACCCGTTTTAATTTATCTATCTTTCAAACTCCAGTCGTTAAATGATTACTTAAATGGCTAATATTATAATGGCTTGGGTAACTTGGAGATGAAATACAAGGACTTTTATAGGAGTAACGTGTACTAAAATGTTTTATATGTGCAGGTCAAAACTGGCTGGGTTACATTGAGTCAATAAAAATCAAGCAAATGAGAGCCCCTTTTTGGACCCCAACACTTTGAACACTGTAAATATAGAATGTCTTGGTACTGCTTTTAGTTTAGGGAAAAAAGAACCTTTTAAATATTTGTTATACTGGAATATACATACGACATAACTTAGAGCAATTCCTACCGAATAGTTGTTTTCGATCAATGCAAGTCACCATTTTATTTGTTTATTTTCCCTTTTTTGGTTGGTATAATAGGTGCCGATATCGTAACGACACAAAGCGATATTGACCAAATTCCCGGTGTGTGGTGCACGAGATTCCCCGGCGCAACGCGCCAGGTTTGATACCACTAGTTATAATAACATTGGTGATGCTTGTCACACCCCAACCGATGGCGGAAACATCGGGGCATGGCACTGAGCGAAACAGATTGTCCAGAAGTTTCCATAACAATTATCATTACCAATCAATTTAAAAATAACATGTCCCATACCATGTCTCAAAAGGTAAACAAATTATTACAGACAAAAATCTAGGCAAATAGTCTATTCCGACAACTCAGATTCTCAAATAGAGCAATTGTTTACTGCTTCTAGAGACCCTTAATTAAATTTGTACAGACAACTATTTGTTGGCCTCTAGAGCCTTATTCTAGCTTCGATTTCCTGCCAGATGTGCATCCTAAGCACCTGTTACATACGTTAAAATAAAGTCAATACATATAATGTAAAGGTGAGCATACAAGTTTGATAATAGCATATAGAGTTCGAATTCATTTACGCATAACCAGCACATACACATAGAGAAATGAAGCACGTTAGTTACCGACATAGATCCATCGTTACCAATGACTGCGGGTTGAATGCCTGAAGCAGTTCGCAATACATGATTACCACCGTAATCAATGCAAGTAATTGTCCTTAACAACCCCTGCGAACAGGTGCTGAGTCCAAACTATAGTACTATCGTTGCTAAGGCAGGTAGACAGCATTCCATGTGTAAACATAACAAACAAGCATTCATAAGCCACGTATAAGTCTGGAACCCAAGGTGTGATCAGTTCGGATGGCAATCCGTTCAGGTGGCTTATCCGCTCGGACTGTAGTCCGGTCGGATAGCACTCCATCCCGGTTGCTCCGTCCGTCTTACACTTGGTCGTTTTTGTTTGTTTGTAGCTTTATCGAGACGTTTTGACATTGTGTTAACCAACATAACCCATCTTGACCCAAGTGACCTGATCGACCAGGAATCACCCTAGTTCGACCAGTTAACTAGTTCAAGACGGTTGTTCTTGTTTAACCCGAAATCTGTGGTCTCGTGAGTAGAATCCAGATCTTGAGCTAGCACAACACTAAGAATGAGCAGGAGACTAGAACAAGGCCCGATTCTATCAGTTTTGAGTGCATTGAGTGTAAAAGAGTTGAAAGAAAGTTAGAAACCATCTTTCGATCCTTTTTCACCGTGAATGTGTTTAGATCTGTGTAAGATCTTTGTTTATTTGTGTGGAAATCTATTAGATCTAAGTTGTTCTTGGTGGATTGAGGCCAAAACATGAAGTTTTTCAAGAACTCATGATGACATCATCCTAGAACACCTCAAATCTAGTGATTTCATGGTTAAAAGTTAAGATTCAAAAGATAGAAAGGTGTAGGAGCGCGTGTAGATCAAGAAAGTATAAGATTTAGGACGAGATCTTACCGGAATCGAGAGAAATCGAAGAAAAGGTGAGGAGAGCGTGCTGGTCGGTCAGAGAGTTTCCAAAAGTAGAAAGTTTGAGAGTGACATGGGTATTTATAGGATTCCAAAAGGGGAAAGTGTGAGTTGGTCAGATGGCACCCCGGTCGGATGTCACCTCGGTCGGATGTCACCTCGGTCGGATGGCATGTTGTCAACATGACCAAGTGGCAGCCCGGTCGGATGGCTATCCGGCCGGATGGCACTTGGTTCTTGTGTTCGACGCGACGATTTTTGCTGATTCGATTTCGATTGCGAGCGATGAAAATGCGATGGAGTTTCCAATTCAAGGTATGAACTAAGTTGAGGTTTTCATGATGAAAATGCGATGGAGTTTCCAATTTCGATTGCGAGCGATGAAAATGGATGGCTATCCGGCCGGATGGCACTTTTTGCTATTGAGAAGTAAACTAAGTTGCTCGGCGCAAGGTATGAACAAACTTTTTGTAGAAGATATTTCATATTTTTCTAGATGAGGTTTTCATGATTTGAATTTTGAAAATGCTTGATTTGTAGCAGGCAAGTTGGTAAAAGGTACTGTGGTGATGTTGACGTGTGACGGTTGTGTGACAGGCTGTCACCCATGTCAGACGTCAAACATTAATTGGGCGTCGTCAGTCGTGGTTTCCACGCGCGCGTGAAGCCCTTTCCGTTTCGCCACTCGCCCTTACTGCCTTGATAACCGTGTTTTCCTAAAAAGGTGCTTTTTGATTCTCAAGGCCATTAATGGTGATGAGTATATATACCCCTATGCGATTACTTTTTTAGCACTTGTCTTTGACGGGTGGTCCATGGGACAACCCTTAAGTGTGTTAAAAGACGAGTGAATCCCTCATTTGATCATGTAATTGTCTTGAATTAGATAACTACGGTTGCTTGTGTTTCAGGTACATTTAGAGCTTAAAAGTATGGAAATAAAGCTTCGAATAGACACGACTGGATTGTAGATTGAAAGACGGAGAATAAATGAAAAAAATAAATTTTGGAATTGAATAATTAAGAAGATAACATGATAGAGGATGAAATTACGAGAACGTAGGCGAAAACGGTGAAGAAAACGGAGTTGAAACGATAAAGTTATGAAGAAAACAAAAATTGATTGCTGAAGCCTACCGTAACTTACGGTGGTACCGTAATTTACGGTAGACTCTGACAAAAATTGATGCCGTAACTCAGTTTAAATCCACCGTAAACCATTTTAAGCCACCGTAACTTACGGTGGTACCGTAAGTTACGGTGGAAGCTGCGGAAAACTTGTAACTGCCATCATTTATTCAGTTTTATGGTGTCTTTTCATGTATTCTCATCATTGGTCGGTTATTGGAGACACAAGGGGCGATTTTGGCTGTTCTTGCTTAGTTCTAGACAATTTCTATCATTCGGTTTGTGATTTTGATTCGTATGAACATTGAACTTATTGTTATGATGATTCACCAAGCGATGTGTGGCTAAAACTTTCGGTGATCATCTTAGGTGAAGGTTTCTCTTGAACTTTTGTGTGTTTATTTCTGAATTTCTAGAATGATAACTTGTGTTTGCTTGTTTATCATGGTGTATACATAATTGTTTGTAGCTTGTTAATTGATAGTACAATTTCTAGTCTCAATCGTACGTTCTTGGTGCCGTTGGCAATCGAGATATCACGGGAAGGGTTAGGGTTGGTTATTGATTAATTGATCATCGGGAAACAACCTCGCGTTTATATAATCTGAGTACTTTGTTCCCTTTTATCACTTCAATTATTTATGCACGAGTTATGTCTATGTAACTCTTTCTAGTTGAAATTTCACACAATTGTTTAAAGAAACTGAATCCTAAGATGGTCATTGTTCTCCTAATCTGTTAAACAACCAATTTTGATTTGCAATTAGTTATTAATTTAGTTTTCTCAAACAACAATCCAAATCATTGATCTTTATTTTCTGCAAATTAGGTTAATTGTAGTTTAATTGCAAGGCTATAAAAACAACACACTTTCCACATACTCCCTGAGTTCGATACCCATTTACCACTGTCTATAGTTGTTATTGGGATTAAATTTGCGTGTACCTACGACAGCATGTCAAATTTTGGCGCCGTTGCCGGGGAGTAGTGCGCAACGTGTGTCAGTTTGTTAGTTTTGCTTTGTTATTTTCGGGTTTACACTGGTGTGTTTAGTGTGCAGGTTCTACAGGTGCATGCATACTAGAGGCTCTCACAAAGCTTCACCATTGTCATTTGATCCGGAAATCGAAAGAACACTAAGGCAAAACAGATTTTTACTACGAGAAAACAGAATCATCGGTTCACCCACTTCACCCATTACACCAAGAAATATCATGGAAGAAACACAAGTACCACCCACAACGGGTCAAACGACCTCGTCATTTATACCTACTTCGACACACCCATCACCAAACACAACCATACCTAATACCACTACAATTCCTACTCCACCTCATGACATTACACCAACCAACACCACACCACCAAACACTACTCAAGTCGAACCTAGTCTTACTTTTAGCCCATCTACTACGATTCCACCACTCACTCATTTCTTCCCAGTTTCGGGTCAGTCATCGTCACATTATTCAATACCCCAAGGTTCAACGGTCGTTCATGCAACTTCAACATTTAGACCATCGAACCAATCGGGCTTTCAATACTCGACTCTTCCCTTTGGGCAAACTTCGGGTATAGGGGGAGATGGATATGAGGAAGGATACGAAGATTTTGAGGGTTATGATGAAGATGGGTATGCTTATGCTTATGGGGGTGATGGTGATCAAGGAGAGTTTGGTTATGTGCAAAGTCAATCTCAAGGAATGGCAAGTGTAGGTGGAGTGCCACAACAACAACTCATACCGCAACATATTCGGCCAAGACCACAAGGGCCACCAATGCAACGCCCTATCCCATTGCAACAAGTTCGGCCACAAAATGTACAACCACAATTTCAAAGGCCGATTCAACACCCACCGATGCCCCAACAATTTCAACAACCGTTCGTACCACAAGGGCATATACCAAGACCAATGGGTCCTATTCGTCCAAGGGGTCGATTGGGTGTTCCAAGAAGGCATCTTAGGGAACAAGCACGGGGAATAGAAGCACATTTCAGGCCGATAATTACTCAAAACCCTTCACCGGTGGTTATCCCTCACAACAACCAAGGGAGAACCTTTGAAGTAAGAACAAATTCTTTGCAAAGTTTTCCGAAATACAAAGGGCTAGCAACGGAGGAGCCATATTTCCACTTAGAGGCCTATGACTCAATTTGCAATACTCTTGGGAGTCAAGGTTTTTCGGCCGATGATATCAAGTTGGTATTATTTCAATTTTCTTTGGAGGATAAGGCAAAGAAGTGGTTCTACACTTTACCTTCAGCATCTATATATACTTGGGCGGAGATGCAACAAATTTTCTTAGATGAATTTTACACCGCCCAAAAGACCAACGATGCTAGAAAAGGATTGAGGAGCTTCCAACAACAACATGGTGAGATGTTCCATGAGGCATTTGAACGGTTCAATATGATGATTAAAAATTGTCCTCACCATGGGATTGAACTTTGGGAGTTGATGAATGCCTTCCATGAGGGGTTGAGTGCCGAGGATGCTCGAGATTTAATGTCCATTACCGGTGGGACTTTTGGCACAAATTATGAAAATGATGATTGGGAGTTCTTAGAGAATATGGCAAGTACATCAAAGAGAAAGGCTCAAGCATCGAGGAGAGCGCGACTGGCTATTGCTCGACCTCAAGTGCACGCAATAGATGATGGTAATGTTCAAACCACTAATCAAATTTATGATGTTTGTGCATTGTGTAATGAAATAGGTCATGCGGCTGAAAATTGCCAAAGAGTGGAAGGGCAATATGAGGAGGTGAATGCTATGCAAGGACAAGGAGGGGGTGATAGGAATTACAACAACATGAATTCCAACACCTATCACCCGGGTTTGAGGAACCACCCAAATTTCCGCTATGGAAATCCGTCGAACCAAGCTAACCCAAACTTTCAAGGAGCTCAAGGTAACTTTGCATCTCGTCAACAATACAATCAAGGGAATTATCGGGGTGGAAGCAACTATGGTTATCAAGGGCAATTTCAACAAACGGGTCAAAGTGGTCCTTCGGGTAAAACTTCATCAAGTGGGAATGAGTTCATGGAGATGTTGAAAGCGATGCAAGCGGAGATGCAACGAAGAAATCAATTAGATGATGTTCGTATGCAAAAAGATGAAATCCGTGACAAAGCTATCCAATCGTTGACCACTCAAATGGGTCAACTTGCGAGTGACGTGGCGATATTGAAGAAAGCAAAAGGTCAATTACCAAGTGACACGGTGATAAATCCCAAGAACACAAAAAGCATTAACATCAATGTGGTAAGCACCGTTCCAAATACTAAATTTAATGAAACATTGCTAACTTCTTCGTATCAAGTGAATGCAGGTTTGGAAAAAGATGCTGAAGTCGAGAATAATAAAGAGTATGAAGCGCCAATCGTGCCTATCCGTGTGGGAAAATTAAAAATCCCTCACGCATTGTTGGACTACGGGGCAAGCATGAGTGTGCTACCAAGCGATCTATACGATATGTACGACTTTGGTCCGCTTGAAGGTATAGACACCATGGTGAGCTTGGCGGATGGAAGTTGGAGGCGTCCACGGGGGATGGTTAGGAATGTTAAGATTCAGTTGGGAGAGTTTGAATACCCGGTGGATTTTCTAGTTCTGGACTATGCTTCTACCAACATGGCAGCACAACAAAGGGTAATCTTAGGTCGACCGTTTCTATACACAGCAAATGCTCAAATTAATTGTAGAGACGAGATTATTACCATGACCGAAAAGAACCGTAGGTTGTACTTTGATGTTCAAACTAGGGTGATTAGTTATGAGTCCATTGAGAGGAAGGGTGGTGAGTCTAGTGATTGTATGAAAAATGTGTTTCAAAGAATGAGAAAAAAGCACCCACCGGACCGTGAAGAAACACATATGGGTTCAAGTAGGAGTGTATTTGATTACCCACCGAGTCAAAATGAGACGGATGCATTTTGCCCAATGACAAGCTACAGTGGGGGAGGTGATAGGAACCAATTCTTTGAGCCACCATAAATGGGGGTGGCACGGTCTGGCTGAAGACTCGAAACTTAGCGCTGCTCGGGAGGCAACCCGGGGTTTTATATTGATCTTGTTGTTTTTATCTTTCTATGTTTCAGGGCCATGGCGACATTCAAGTGTGGGGAAGATGTATAGATATTTGGGTGAAGGTGGTGATAGGAAGTCGGATTATCTACAACATCTGTTGTGGAAAACTTCACCAGGTCAATGTACTATTTCCTTAGTCTTGTTGTGTTCTTTAGCTTTGAAATGTTGGTAGTTAGTTGTTTGCTTTTGTTTATGGTTGGGAGGTTGGGTGGTGTAGTGTGTGATTTTATGTTGGGTTGGTGCTTGTTGGTGGTGTCATGTTTTAAAAAGAAGAAAAACATAAAAAAATTATAAAATGAAAAATCCAAAAAGAAGTTTGGGGTTTGAGTGAAGAAGTTTTTGTTGATGTTGAATGAATTTAGTGATCAAAGCCTCCTAAAACCATACATTGGGGTCAATGTATCCGAAGTGTGGGGATGAGGGGAATTTTTGAAGGTTTTGAAAATTTTAAATCAAGCGAAACGATGTGAAAATTTGAACACCCTAGATTAACCCCAAAATTGGTGCACCGGCAACCCTTGATACCCTTTCATTCTTGGTGAGAGTTGAAGCTACGTTTGTATATAAATAATGATTGTCTTTGATGAGAGTGGCTACGGGTGGGGGTGCATTAGAACTTGTGCTTGAATGCGATTTGAGTCCTTAGTTAGACATGAATGCGAAAAGGATAAGGGCATCTAGGTAGCCTCGTCTTTAGTGTGTGTGAGTGTGGAATTTGGGGGGTTGGACCTCATAAGTTATATATATGAGCATGGTTGCGAGAGGGGCGGGGGTTTGGACATTTAGTTGCCCAATTTTGTGCCTAAAATCCTATCATTTGTTACCCCTAGCTACTTACTTAAAAACTTACCCAAATTTGACCCGGTCTTATAGTGTTAGTAGTTGTTATAGTTGTGTTTAGATATGTTTTGTTGAATGTTCCTCTATGCTAAAAAAAAGGAAAAAAAAAAGAGAAAAAAAAAAGCAATGAAAAAAAGAAAAAGAAAAAAGCAATGAAAAAGAAAAAAAAAGCGATGTTGAGTTGTCTTGTATATAGAAGTTATGTCATGTTTATTGTTTGTTTCATTGTGTAATAAAAAGACCGGGTTAAATTTTCGTTACTTCATATATATTCCATTTCCTACCCATACACCTAACCACGTTACAGCCTTGAAAGTCCCTTTGATTTGCATTCATGTTTGGCACTTGTTAGGAGAAGGATCGATTTAGGTACAAGCCTATAATTGTGCAACCGGCCGTTAGTCTTTGTGTGTCTAGCTCATATTGCTAGTGCTTACTTGTTACCGAGAGGAGAGACATAGTGAGTGGTGCATTGTTTTGGGTGTTAAAAAGGGGTTAGCAAAAGGATTTCAAGTTTTTGCTTGATTTGTATTGATCACTTGTTGAGAACTTGAATTGATGGGTTGCTTGGGGCAAGCAACGGTTAAGTGTGGGGATGTGACGGGTGGTCCATGGGACAACCCTAAAGTGTGTTAAAAGACGAGTGAATCCCTCATTTGATCATGTAATTGTCTTGAATTAACTAACTACGGTTGCTTGTGTTTCAGGTACATTTAGATCTTAAAAGTATGGAAATAAAGCTTCGAATAGACACGACTGGATTGTAGATTGAAAGACGGAGAATAAATGAAAAAAATAAAATTTTGGAATTGAAGAATTAAGAAGATAACATGATAGAGGATGAAATTACGAGAACGTAGGCGAAAACAGTGAAGAAAACGGAGTTGAAACGAGAAAGTTATGAAGAAAACAAAAATTGATTGCTGAAGCCTACCGTAACTTACGGTGGTACCGTAATTTACGGTAGACTCTGACAAAAATTGATGCCGTAACTCAGTTTAAATCCACCGTAAACCATTTTAAGCCACCGTAACTTACGGTGGTACCGTAAGTTACGGTGGAAGCTGCGGAAAACTTGTAACTGCCATCATTTATTCAGTTTTATGGTGTCTTTTCATGTATTCTCATCATTGGTCGGTTATTGGAGACACAAGGGGCGATTTTGGCTATTCTTGCTTGGTTCTAGACAATTTCTATCATTCGGTTTGTGATTTTGATTCGTATGAGCATTGAACTTATTGTTATGATGATTCACCAAGCTATGTGTGGCTAAAACTTTCGGTGATCATCTTAGGTGAAGGTTTCTCTTGAACTTTTGTGTGTTTATTTCTGAATTTCTAGAATGATAACTTGTGTTTGCTTGTTTATCATGGTGTATGCATAATTGTTTGTAGCTTGTTAATTGATAGTACAATTTCTAGTCTCAATCGTACGTTCTTGGTGCCGTTGGCAATCGAG
Source organism: Helianthus tuberosus (assembly GCA_030545235.1). Taxonomy (NCBI): domain Eukaryota; kingdom Viridiplantae; phylum Streptophyta; class Magnoliopsida; order Asterales; family Asteraceae; genus Helianthus; species Helianthus tuberosus. The sequence continues at coordinate 204,201 of JARYGA010018373.1, read as the reverse complement.
ATATCACGGGAAGGGTTAGGGTTGGTTATTGATTAATTGATCATCGGGAAACAACCTCGCGTTTATATAATCCGAGTACTTTGTTCCCTTTTATCACTTCAAATATTTATGCACGAGTTATGTCTATGTAACTCTTTCTAGTTGAAATTTCACACAATTGTTTAAAGAAACTGAATCCTAAGATGGTCATTGTTCTCCTAATCTGTTAAACAACCAATTTTGATTTGCAATTAGTTATTAATCTAGTTTTCTCAAACAACAATCCAAATCATTGATCTTTATTTTCTGTAAATTAGGTTAATTGTAGTTTAATTTCAAGGCTATAAAAACAGCACACTTTCCACATACTCCCTGAGTTCGATACCCATTTACCACTGTCTATAGTTGTTATTGGGATTAAATTTGCGTGTACCTGCGACAGCACGTCAGTCTTCAAAACTTTTCATCTTCCTCATTTCTTTTCCTTTAAAAAGGTCTGCAATTGTTTTTCCTAATCCCTATGTCCACCGGCGAGAACCCAGAAAATATTGCAGAAGAGATGTCTTCATCCTTACCTCTATTGAAGTGATCTGAAGAGACCTTCAATGACCTTGTTAAAAGTTTCAAGTTTCCTGAAAGTTGGGGTGCCATTTATCCCAAAGAAGGGCAAACGGCAGCACAGGCTCCGACGGTTACATTGCCCTGTTCTGGGATTACTTTGCCAACGGAAACTTCCGGTTGCCAGCCACAAAATTTGTTCTTGAAGTTCTGGGTTATTATAAATTTCACTTATCTCAGTTACACCCTATGGGGATGGTTCGGATACGCCATTTCGAATTTCTTTGTCAGTCCATGGGTATTGAACTATTGGTTGAGTGATTCCGAGTTTTCTACCAGTTACACTATTCACAGGGGTTCTATTCGTTTATGCAACGTTCTTTGGTGAAAAAGATTCTTCTTACCCCTCTGAAATCATTCCATGAGTGGAAGTTAAATTTTTTTTTATTAAATCAGGAGTGATACTGGTGAAAATGGAGTTCCGAGGTGTAGAGGAAATTCCACTGGAAACCCTGGAAGCTTCGGTGACTGAGATATGGTACCAAGACATTAAGAAGATTCCTTCTATTCAACTGCCTGAGAGGGCATTAATTGCTGCTAAAATGAGCCTGTTTTGGAGAGCGGATTGTCGTGATAAGCCGGTGTATGTAGAAGACAAAACTAGTAAGTCATGAAATCCTTTCCTTGTATTATGTGAAACTGTTTGTTATCGGTTTTCCTTTTGTAGATGTCGCCTTGTATGTAGTGGCGTATCAGAGAGAAAAGGGGAAAATGACAACAGTCCAGCTAGGTGCCGATGAGAAGCCATGGTACCATCAGATGGTGAAGAGCTTTGCACTTCCCAAGGATGCAGACCTCGAGGCGCAACCTTCTGCTAATGTTGGTAAGTTCCTTTTTTGCATCTTTCATGTAATATTGCAATATTACTCTTTGCTGATGTTGCGCTTTGGGTAATATTGCAATATGACTAATCTTCTTCTGGATAGGTGAGTTGATCAATTTAGGAGTAGGCCCTGAATCCAAGAAGAAAAAACGCGAGCCTATTGTCTCTACTGCACCCAAGAAGACTGATATGCCGAAGGTGGATGTTCCGAAGGAAGAAAAGAAGAAAGGTACGGCATTGTGTCTGATTCTTGGTGTGATTACATAGTGGTGTCTGACTCATTAGAGGGTCTTGCGCCTGTAGCTGTGAAACAACCAAAGGCGGAGCCTCGAGATACCGCGGGCATCCCAGTATCAAACCCAGATGATCCCATTGACTTGGAGTCTAGCCCTGAGCCATTGGTGAGGACTAAAGCAGTTAAGAGAAAAAAGCCTGAGGGTGGGGCTGTGGCGCAGCCCGCGAAAAAGGTGACCAAAAGAAAAATCGGTAAAAAAGGAAATCTAGACGCCTTTGCTGCAAAACTTTCCCCAGGTGAGTGTCTTTTTCAGGTTTCCGCCTTTATATAATGAAATAACCTTGTTAATTTTTCTTTGCAGAAAAACCTGTTTCATAAGTTCAAGCAGAAACATTATCTACTTTCAATGATGATCGCCTGCCGTCTCCCCCCTAGTCTGTTAAAGAAAATTTAGAGGGTGCAAAGACTGTGGAAGCGGAAGTGGAGAAGACTGCGGAAACGGAGGTGGAGACAGTTGATGTTGGTGTTACCACGCCAGTGTCTCCTGAAGTTGTGGCGGCCGCGTAGGGGCCTGAAAAGAAAAAATCCATTATTGAAAACAAGTACCTGTGGTAACTATTCCTTCTTCCTCTGCGCCCACTTCCGAGCCTTCCAAAGATAATGTTGAAAGTATTCCAGAAAATGTTGAGCATCAAAGCTTTGTTTTCGATGATGTGGATGAAGAAACTCCTATCCGCCCAGATGAGACTCCGAGTGATTCTTATTATTATAGGACGCATTCCGAGAAGAGAGCTTCTGACATCCATGCGCCTGTATGGAAATTGATACATGGTGATGCATTTTCCGATTGGCAAGTATGCCGTGATTGGCTGCAGGGTGCCTTTCCGCCTGCTGAAATCAAATTTCAAAAGGAACAAACTCATAACCGCACCTACCACGCGTACCTCCTTAAAACTGTTAGTTCTACTTCCACCACTCACAGAATAGTGCACGAATGGCGCAGTATGCACAAGGAGTGGGATGCTGTTGAAGCTTCCAAAAAAGTTGCTGAGGAGAAAGCAACAGTTGCTACTTTAAGAGCTAAGCTTGAGGCTGATCAAGCCAAATTTGAGGGTGAATAGAAGACCGAAGAGTGGTCAGCTATGAGCTGGATAAAGAAGGCTGAAGCTGAAGCTACTCAGCTTGTGGAAGATCGCAAACGATGGAAGGAGGTTTGCGAGGGAGATAATAATGAGAAAAGAATTCTTTGAAATGATGTGGTCAATCTCAAGGCGGAGATTGAGAAGTTGAAGAAAGAGAAGGCTGTCGCGGAAGCTGCCCGCGATGAAGCCCGGTCTCACAGAGAAAGAAGCGAGCAAAGGGAGGTACAAACTTGCGCAACTCTTGCCCTTAGAAATAAGGAGATTGAGGAACTTACCTCTTTATTACTTGATCAGGAACAAGCCAAAGCAGAACTTGAGTCTTCGAAGAAAGATTTCCAACTTGCAAAAGTTGAAAAAGCTGAAGCTACGCGCCACCTCACCGAGACCAAAGAAAAACTTGAAAATTCTGAAACTGTAAGGGTGACGGCGGAAAGCTTTGTTGAGCCCTTGAAGAATAACATGCTGTGGATGCAACACCATGGGATCATAAATGTAAGTATCTCAACCCCTTGTATTATTTTGAATAAGTTTGTATGCAAACTTATTCTATGACTTCGCCTGTGCAGGTTGCAAACTCAGTTCTGAATTCTACAGAGTTGGATCAAACTGTTGCCAAGTTGATGGTGACTACACGCCACAACGGATATGCGCAAGGTTATACTGAATGTACTCAGCATGTCACCAATGCTTTAAAGGTTAACTGGGACACCAGCCGGTCTGCCACCCGCGGAGTTGATACCAGTGCTGCTCATGCTGCTGCCAAAGAAGAATATAATAATCTGCACCTTCCAGTAATGGACTTGGTGACCACTGCGCTTCAACATGAGAACTTTGTGGACCAGTTGAAGGAATTTTTCTGGATAAAGCGGAGACTTCAGATGATGAAGGCCTAGATTAGGTGGTTACAACTTTTGTGGAAATTGTTTTTGTGTTTGAACTGATTGGGATGTTGAATCCCTTTTGTAATGACTCGTTAATGCGCTTATGAGCAAGTAACTTTTCTTGTTAATATATTATATGTTTTAGTTACAATATTTACATTAGTACAATTACTTTGTTTAGGTGAGACAAATAAAGATGGTATAAAGCTTATGTGTGAATATAGGACTGGACCTTGCGCAGTAACATGTGAATTCAGGTTGTTCATGAGACTTATATTAGATTACCATAGTGTTTTTGTGCTTACCAAAAGAAATTGCATGCATTTGTAATAAAACATAAAGAAGGCATAATGTAAGTAACAGACTTTGCATTAACATTGATAAGGCGCAAGGGCCAATAAGTACAAAGCTGCTAAGATTACTTAGGATAAATAAGATAATTAATGTTGGCGCGTATGTAAATAGAAATCCTTACATTATACGTTGACAAGGTGCATGCGGCCTGTCAAGTATAAAGGATGCTAAGATTACGTGCGCGGTAAACCACCTCCAACCATACATGTTTTCTTTGCTTTCTTGTTGCTTGGACCCTCACCCCCTCTGGTGATTTGACGAATCTCTTTTCGATTTCAGTGCGCAAGCTGATGCAGTTGTTAGTTGTGTGACCCGTATCCTTATGATAATCACAGTAGAGATTTAGATCCTGACCTTTCTTGTTTTTCATCTGCACCGGTTGTTTGAACTGATAATTCTCTGTACTGAGAACTTCTGCAGGTGTTTAGGTTAAGGCGTCCATTGCCTTTAATGATTTTCTTGCTTAATATCTTTTTGAGCAGCAACTTTGTCGATCGTTGCGCGGGCATCTTCTGAAGAGTATGAGCTCGAACCTGAATCCTTCTAACTCTTATTGAATTTTCGACCACTGTTCCTGCTCATGTCTTGCGGACGATTCTAAGGCAATGGAGGTCGATTAGAGCTTAAGTTGTGCTCAGTTTGAGCGTAAACTTTAGCTGCTGCCATAAGTTTCTCACAACTCTTCGGTAACCCTTCAGTTCCTGATAACACCTTGATCATGTCATCACATCGTACCGCATACTTGAACTGTGCGCGAATCAAATTCTCATGTACGTCACCGATCTCAAGTACTTCCTTGTTATATCGCGTAATGAAATCCTCCAGACTTTCATTATCTCTCCGCCAGATGTTCATGACATCTGCGGAGTCTCTGATGGAACGTCTTTGCTGACTAAAATGAACTAAGAATTTCTCCTTAAGGTTATTCAAGGAAGTCAGTTTACCTATTGGCAGATTGTCAAACCAGAGGCGCGTAGCACCTGTAAGGGTTTGGACAAATAGGTGACACCACATAGGTAACGTCCATCCACCAATTAGCCCCGCGCTGGTGAATAAGCCAAATGATTATCAGGATCTGATAATCGATCAAACTTCCCTACGTTGGATGGTAATTTTGCACGCTCAATGGGAGCTAATGCAATTTCCCTAATAAACTTGGAATTCTCAACAGCTTTAGCCGGTCGATAGATCAAATTGTAATCATGCTCCGCTTCTGGATTATACACCGCACATACCTTTGGCTTATAACTATCACGATCCTTCTATAACCGATTGAAAGCACTTGTGTTATCATCCTCATTATATGTTCTATTGTATTCATCAGTCTGGGTGTCCCATTTTTGTGGGAAACGCGGGCCCAGCCTTGAATGAATAGATTGACGTTTCTGTGAGTGTTGCTCTTCAAAATAATCCCGACGTCTAGATCCAGAATAAGTAGACTCATATCTGGTGCTAGATTGAGAGTAAAATTCTGTATCTTCGACCGACATGTATGATGGTGAATCATAATGTAACACTCGAGGTGCAGATGGAGTTCGCACTAGAGCTGCAGATCTACGTGCCTGCGGTGCTGTTTGAGCAGTTTGTGCACAAAGTTGTGAATAAACGGCAATCAAAGCACCGTGGGATTTAACATACTAGGAAATCAGAGTTTCACCAGGAGGTAAAATTGAACTGATCGGAATTTCAGGCTGAACTCCTGGAGTGACAGGATCGTTCACATGATTTGCATCATGTTGAACATGATTATCATCGGATGCTTCTTCCACGATTTGAAGGACCTTATGCCATAGAAACAGAAGAGAGAAAGAAATCGAATGAGAAGATGGAAAAAGAAAGAAGCAATAGGTGGGCGCTAATGGAGAAACACCAGAACTAAATGACCTGAATCAGTTCAGATCTGGGGGTAGGGTTTCTGCATAAAATGGTTAATCCTCTTGCCGATAACTGCTGGACACTACTTCGTCGGAAATCACTGCAAAACAGAAACCCCTTAGCCTCGCCACGGGGAGAATGTGGGTTCTCTCTGTGACCACCCTCCTGCGTGAGAAGAAGCACAATGATCTCAAGAAGAAGATGAAGTAGTAAAAGTGAAAGTAAGTGAAAGTGAATGTGTATAACGTGTACCTGAATTCCCATGTTTAAAGCCGAAGTTTGGCGCCAAAAATACCACGGAGGAAATAACGGAATCTCCTTTTCCGTTAACAGTTATCTCCCCATCCATGCACACGGATCGCGATTCTGAACAACGACTGGGGAGCTACCACTTGGAAGGTAGCTTGATCTAGATTTGCAAGTAAATTGTTGCCATCATCGTGACTTAGATGACGGTTCCAAATGTTGCCACGTCACATTCGGTTATAACGAATGAGGTTGTGCACGATGGACATTTAATGCCTTCTAGAAGATCTATAGCTGTAAACCATTGATCTTTTGCCACGTGTCCATTCTGTTATAATAGAAAAGATTCCTTTTGTTTAAGTCCTTATTTCATGTGCGCGGATATGTTCAAAACTTGTCTTTTTTTTGTTAAATCTTCAAGCTAGAATATCTCGTTTGTGACAGATTACCTATGGGAAGCAAATGAGGGATAATATATTGACGAATTACCAACATATCCTCTATTGATAGATTACCTAATCGGATGGTTTCCTTTATGTTTTATCGATGGAATCCATCAGTAACTATAATTAGAATAAAGTGTAATTTGCGTCCCTATGGTTGGTGGGGGGATCAACTTGTGTCCCCTAACCTTTTTTGCCATCTATGTGCTTGTGGTTTCAAAATTTAATACTTTGCGTCCAACCAATCTTCTCATTGTTAATTCACCATGAGAAATAACATCTTTACCCCTAGGACATCTAGAAATTACAATTTTCCCCCCTCTCTCTCTTCTATCCCCCCCTTTCTCTCTCTATATATATATACAACCACCACCCACAACCACCATCATCATCACCTGTGTAACGCCTCGTATTTTGTACTTTCTATATTTAGACACTTGTATTCGTACTGTATTCGTATTTTATTTCAAATTTTGTAATCCGAGACGATCATAATGAAAATTCATATTTACATCATTTGTCTTAAAACCATACTTATGTTTTATGCAATCGGTCATCAGATACATGTAACAGCGAGGCTTATTGTACATTCAAATTATCATTCATACATACACAACAATTAACATATACGTACATACACTTCCGATGCTTGAAAACATGCTAAAATATAAGTTCATAGCATAAAATATCAACAAATATAAGTTCAGGGACCAAAAGTGTCAAACCAGAAACATAAATCCACACGCCACGTCACGCAATCATTTTCGGAGGGCCTTAATCCACAGAAAGTAGTTTTGGCCAACCGGGTTTCATCATTTTCCACCCCCTTTCTTCCCTAATCACCTTTAATCTTCATTAAAACACAAACCATAATCTACCACTATATATGTCACACCCCCAAAATCTACAAGCGGAGTATTACCGCGAGGCGTGTGACTGACCAGGATCATACCACCAATCATACTGAAGCTTAAGTAGTAAAGTAAAACCATCGCAAATAAAACGTTTAGTGTTCACAAAACCAAAGTCCAAAACCAAGTTTAAGAGTTAACGGAAGCATAAAGTCTAAAACCCATTAATAGTTTAAAAGCATAAAGTTTAATGTTAGGAACCCAACAGTTGATTACTTGCCACAACGTCCACTCCTCGTGTAAGCTCCAGCCATGTACCTAACGACCTGCAAAGCATGCAGTAGTGTGTCAACAAAAAAAGTTGGCGAGTTCACAGTTGGTTGTTCGTTTTAGTGTTGTTCCAAAACCATAAGTTGTTAAGTTCCTTGTTCTTTATAAAAACATGCCATGGGGAGCTACCTCATTGTTTTAAACCACTAGACCTGTTACCATATCGACTACTGACTTAAGTTATGTTGAGTGCCCCGAGTCAATGTCTATCATCATTGACTAAGTGCCCAAGTATATTAGTCCACGCCCGTCCTCTACGGCACGGTGTGAGGCTTGTCAAACCTAATAGCGCTATTTAACTAGTAACCCGTTCGCCATTGGCCCGGCGACTATGTCAATATAAATTATGGGGGACTTAAAGATAGAGTTGTTGTCTAGTATGCTTAAGACATGTATTATACGGTTGTCGTCCTTCCCAAGGAGGACGGTAGTACGTATTCTACCCAAGGCGAATACGCAGGTTGCATCCCACCCACGGGGGATAGTTGTTCTTTAACCCATTCCCAAACCACCGGGAATCCCATGCTTTGAAGAAAAGTGTGAACTCACCTTCGATTGCTCGGTTGGTCTCTTAAAATGGTTAGGAGTCAAGGTAGGTTAATCACGTCCTATTACTATTACCATTTAGTTTATTAGTGTGTTCAAGTAAGGCACAAAGCTCCTACACGTATCTAACACGTACCATGCACTCACTTTGACAACTTACGTACATATGCCCAATCCACATATAATTACTCGTGATCAAAGCACACAATAATTCAGATAACACTTTCATCGACATTAAACAAGTTTGATCATTCTCAGATAGCATAAAAAACATTTAGATACACATATAACAACTTATTACGTTTCAGCTTTGATGTCCAGAACTGGGCTGTTTTCGGGTATTTTTATAAAATAGTTGTCTTATTCCAAAAATTCTAAATAATTTACAGAACGTTCTAAGTGGTCCGCTTCACTTTGTGAAAAAATCTCAAGACCTAAACCATTATCAATTATTTATTAAAAATCATCTAATAAGCTGCAGTCAGATTCGTCGCTTTCTGACTGCAGTCCACGGAATTTTTTTTTTTAAAATTCATCGTCTGTCCGAATGGCAAAATTCTAGTGGGAGAATTTCGGCAACATCCGTGCCCAGTTGCTGTACGGATTTCACGACCTAACTCTACCTAGATTACAAGATATAACGTAAAACATAACAGGAAATTTCTGCAGAAAATAGTCAGCTTTAGCTGCTGTACAAAACAGTCCTTTAGAAATAGCAAACGACCTCAGAAATACGTGATTCTAGCGCCATTTGAAGCGTTTTTCGAAAACGTATGACTTAGACTTCAGAAAATCAGTTTTTCGATATATAACGACCTGTTTACAGCCAACTGAAGTTGGCTGTTTATACTACTCAGCATTCTGTTTTCGCATAAACCTTACTACAACAAGATTTCAAGCATCTTAAACATTTTTTCGAGATTATATGAATCTAACAAAACATTTTCAGTAGGTTATTGGTTGTTTATATCAGATTCGTTGTACAAGATCATCAAGATCACTACGCATATCCAACCCTAATCATACATCGAACAATTATATGGTCGAAACATCATTGCAACATGATTTCTAAATTACCAATTAAAAAAATGATATCAAGGTCATCAACAATAAGAAAAGAAACGCATCCATGTATAACAGAACTTAAACCCAAAACAATTAAAAAAACACTAACCAAACATGTATCTTAATCACCCTAGACCACAAATACACATCATAATACATCAAGAGTTCAAGTTACACAAAAACGCAGCTATGTTTATTGAAGCATATGGAACTGAATCAACCGAAAACACAAACTAACCTTAGAGAGTAATGAGAGAGAGAGGTAGCGAGGGAAAGGAGCAGCGATGGGGGGGGGTCTGCTGCCGTACGTAAGGGAAAGGAGGATTAGGGTTTGTTTTCCTTTTTTTTGTGATAATGTATATCATGCATACATACGTAATTTATTTGGGGACCAAGGGACTGTTTTGGGGTTGGGTCAAGAATTAAACAATTAAAAGGTGGGGTTTGGGCTGGCCAAAAATGTGAGAAGAGGGGAGGGGCTATAATTCGTTGGTGAAGAAAATAATAGATATTATTATTATTATTATTATTCTAAACTAATCTAACCCAATTCCTAATAATTCAATCATACACTAATTAACAATATGTACTTAGCAAGTTGATGTAATTATATAGTTTTCATGCTCTGGTTCGGGCAACATAAGTTCGAGTTGCGCGAGTGGTTTGAATCGACAAGTGAAACACTCGTTTTTATAAACTAGCGGATATAAAGAATTAATTATATTTTTTACGCTAAAAAATATAATTAAGGTCGCTTAAGTACCTAATTATCCGGGCAATCACATTACTCCCAAGTTGAAAGAATTTCCGTCCCGAAAATTTAGCACGTAGTTACCGAGGAAGCTAGTTGTGTTGGGTGTTCTCTTGGGGTATCACATCATCCCCCCGTTGGTTTGGAATTTTGTCCTGAAATTCCGAAGTACCTTCAGTACTTGACTCACCTTTCTTAAACAATTGGGGGTACTTGCGTTTCATCTGTTCCTCTCATTCCCAAGTGAACTCTGGGCCACCATGGGAGTTCCAACGAACTCGAACAATAGGTATCTTGGTTCGTTTAAGAGTCTTGATTTCCTGATCCATAGTTTCCACCGGTTCCTCGACGAAGCGCAACTGGTCGTCGACAGTGAGTTCCTTGAAAGGAATAATGAGGGTCTCATCTGACAGAAACTTTTTCAGATTCGACACGTGAAAGACGTTGTGAACACCACTAAGTTCTTCGGTCAAATTCAGTCTATAAGGCACCTTGCCGATTTTCTCAGTGATTTCAAAGGGTCCGACATATCGCGGATTAAGCTTGCCCCGTTTGCCAAAGCGAACCACACTTTTCCATGGTGAGACTTTAAGTAGCACTCGATCCCCAACCTGGAACTCAAGAGGTTTCCTACGCTTATCAGCGTAGCTTTTCTGACAGTCACGAGTTGCCGCCATTCATTGTCTGATTTGGGCAATCTTTTCCATTGTGTCGATAACGAGTTTTGGGCCAGTGATTTAGCTATCGCCAGCTTCTCCCCAGCATAGAGGTGATCGACATTTCTGCCCGTACAAAGCCTCGAACAGAGCAGCCTTGATGCTGGTGTGGTAACTATTGTTGTATGAAAACTCCACTAATGGTAGATGCCTTTCCCAGCCGTTACCAAAGTCGATAACACATGCTCGAAGCATGTCTTCTAGAGTCTGGATGGTGTGTTCAGTTTGCCCATCCGTCTGAGGGTGATAAGATGTGCTCATGTCAAGACGTGAGCCAAAGGGTTTGTGCATTGCCTGCCACAAATCAGATGCAAAGCGTAGGTCTCGATTAGAAATGATAGAAGTTGGCACTCCGTGCCTAGAGACTACTTCCTTTAAATAAATGTCTGCTAGTGTAGAAAACTTGTCAGTTTCCTTAATTACCAGAAAGTGTGCAGACTTGGTTAGGCGATCCACGATCACCCAGAGGGTGTCATTTCCTTGCTGAGATCTAGGTAAGCCAGTGACGAAATCCATGGAAATTTGCTCCCATTTCCATGTTGGGATCTTTGGTTGTTGGAGTCGTCCTGATGGCATCTGGTATTCAATCTTAACCCTAGCACAGGTCAAGCATTTACTAACATAGGTCGCTATGTTAGCTTTCATGTGGGGCCACCAGTATAGAATCTTGAGATCTTCGTACATTTTGTCAGAACCAGGGTGCACCGAGTAACGAGACTGGTGTGTTTCATCCATTACTAGCTCTCATAGGTTTCAATAGTACGGAACCCAAATACATTCCATGAAGTAGTAGGTACCGTCTTCCTTTCGTACAAGTTTCTTTTCCATGCCCCGCAGGGACTCAGCTTTGAGGTTTTCTTCCTTCAGTGCTTCAATCTGAACGTCACGAATCTGGGTGGGAAGACTGGAGTGAATTGTAAGCTGCAACACAAGTACATTCTTAGGTTTGGTTTACTTACGACTGAGGGCATCGGCTATAACGTTGGCCTTGCCTGGATGATACTTGATTGCGAACTCGTAGTCGTTTAAGAGTTCGACCCGTCGACGCTGTCGCATGTTCAACTCATTCTGCTCGAAGAAGATATGTTGGAGACTCTTGTGATCGGTGTAGATGGTGCACTTGGTACCGTATAAGTAATGTCTCCATATCTTGATTGCAAACACTACTTCCCCCAACTCCAAATCGTGGGTAATGTAGTTCTTTTTGTGAACCGTGAGTTGGCGTGATGCATAAGCAATAACTTTCTCACGTTGTATCAACACACAACCAAGTCCTTAGATTTACGCATCACAATAAACAACGAAGTCTTCTGTGCCTTCAGGTAACGAAAGAATGGGTGCGCTATAAAGTTTCACCTTCAATTGTTGAAACGCGGATTCCTGAGCATCACCCTATCGGTAGGTGACACCCTTCTGGGTTAGAGTAGTGAAAGGCTGTGCAATCTTTGAGAAATCCTTGATAAACCTTCAGTAGTAACCCGCTAAACCCAAGAATTGACGGATTTCAGTTGGAGTTTGAGGTGTAGGCCAGTTCTTGATCGAATTAATCTTGGATGGATCAACGTGAATCCCATCTTCATTGACTACGTGGCCTAGGAAATGGACTTCACGAAGCCAAAAGTCACATTTCGAAAACTTAGCGTAGAGCTGCTCTATTCGAAGATGTTCCAGAATAAGTCGCAGATGATGCTCGTGTTCCTCCTGACTCTTAGAATAGATCAGGATGTCGTCAATGAAAACAATAACGAACTTATCCAAGTATGGTTTGCATACTCGGTTCATGAGATCCATGAAAATCGTAGGTGCGTTTGTCAACCCGAAAGGCATAACCAGAAACTCGTAGTATCCGTAACGAGTCCTGAATGCTGTCTTTGAGATGTCTTCGTCTCGGACTCTCAGCTGGTGATAACCCGATCTAAGATTAATCTTAGAATAGAAGCTCGACCCTTGCAACTAGTCGAACAGGTCATCGATACGTGGGAGGGGATAACGATTCTTCATGGTCACCTTGTTAAGTTCACGGTAGTCTATGTACATACGGAAGGTATCATCTTTCTTCTTAACAAACAAGACTAGGGCTCCCCAGGGCGAAGAACTAGGACGAATAAATCCCTTGTCCAATAGTTCTCGTAGTTGCGTGGACAACTCTTCCAATTCTGACGAGGCTAAATGATAAGGCGGATGAGCTATAGGCGCTGCTCCAGGAGCTAACTTGATTTGAAACTCGACTTGGCGATGAGGCGGAAGACCAGGAAATTCCTTAGGAAATACCTCAGGAAAGTCGCGTACGACCGGGATGTCTTCAATCTTCTTCTCTTTAGCTGAGGTGTCAGTAACAAGAGCTAGAATAGCAGTGTGGCCCTTTCGTAAACACTTCTGGGCCTTAAGGAACGAGATGATGCCCACGACAGCATCACTCTTGTCCCCATGAATAGTGAGGGGTCCAGCGCTGGGACGAGGGATGCGGACAATCTTCTCATTACAAAGTATTTCTGCTCGATGTTGGGATAACCAGTCCATCCCAACGACAACGTCGAAACTACCAAGAATGATGGGAATGAGATCGATAGAGAAAGTCTGACCGACTAGAGTGAGATTACAACCCTTGACAATGTGCGTGGCCTCAAGGCTTTTACCGTTAGCTAGTTCAACGACATGCTTGGTGTTCAGAGGGGTCGGGGTACGCTTAAGCATCTGACTAACCCTTAAGGAAACATAACTAGTGTTGGCTCCCGAATCAAATAAGACCTAAACAAAATAGTCGTCCAGTTAAATACCGAACCCGGACCACAAAACCATGCTCTCGTTGAACGGGGGCTTTCACTCACTCCGTTCTCCTCCCCTGAAGGTATAGAGCGTTGTCTTTTTTGCTTTTTATTTTTTTTATGCCTTCAGGGTCAAAAGGGAAGGTGTAGCCAGGTGAGGGAAGCCCCAAAAGGCTTCTTCGCCGGGCGGCTAACAACAGTAGGGAAAAGATACCTAGAGATTTCATCTCTCTCTGCCAGTTGTAGCCAGGGGAATGACTGTTGTTAGCCGCCCGGTGAAGAAGCCTTTCGGGGCTTCCCTCGCCTGGCTACACCTTCTCTTCTGACTGTTACTTCGCCTTGACTAATCACAAACACGCGCCCATTAGCATTGTTGTTGTCGTTGTTCTTCCTGTTGTTGTTCCCATTACCTTGATTGTTGTTGTTGCGATTCTGGTTCAACAGTGGGCAGTTTCTTTTAAAGGGGCCCTCTACCCCACATTGGAAACACCCCTTGATGTTACCCTGTTGTTGCTGCTGCTGCTGCTGATTCTGTGGGGCTGGTTGTTGTGGTGGTCAGTTCTGATTTGCAGGATACGGACTCCTGCAATCCTTTGCTGCCCGGCCTGGCTTGTTGCACCTTTGACAGTTGTTCCTGGTGCATGGCCCGCTGTGGTGCAAATTACAACGGTTGCACTTGGGGTGATTTCCCTTGTATCCACCCTGGCTTTGATTAGTAGCAGACTGCTGGTTGGGGCTCTTGTAATCATCGGTCTTTCTCTGCTGAGACTGAGGCTGTGCGGAGCTCGAACCCTTGCTTGAATTTCCATCCCACTTGCGTTTTTTTGTCACTGGGTGCATCAATGGTAGCACTAACCCGCTAAGGCAACCTGTTCTGCTTGACTGCCTAGTCAGTGAGGCAGTGTGATAGTCGTATGATCTGCTGAATCGTAGGGAGGTTTGCTACAGTAACCATGCTCTGTATCTCTGGTACTAAACCCTTGATGTAGAGTTCGATGCGTTTTTAAGCTGGGTTCGCCATGTTGGGACACAAAGCGGCCAAATCATTCGACCTTTTCGTGTAAGCTTCAATCTCTGACCCTACCATCTTGAGGTTGTAGAACTCCACCTCCAACTTGTGAATATCATCCCGATGACAATACTCCTCCTTGATCAGCTCCTTAAAGTCGTTCCACGGGGTGGCGTTCGCAGCTGCCAACCCTAGCATTTGCACCTGTGTGTTCCACCATGAAAGCGCACTACCTTCGAGTGTTCCCGTCGCAAACTTCACTGGATTGTTGACGGGGCATTCACACATCTCAAATACAGACTCGATCTTCTCAAACTAATGCAGTAGACCACAGCTCCCTCTGTGCCGCTGAAGGAACTGGGTCGGCAATACATAAGGTCTTGAAGGTGCATGCTCGAGGCTGAGCAGGTGGACCTGTCGCGTGAGAAAGAAAAGAGATAAGGTTAAGAATGACGGAGCATCATGAGAGTAGGATCTAACATCCTAGGATAGGTTGAAATGGCAGGCTTTACCTCCTGGTGGGGCTGCTGCTAAGGCCTCAGCAACCCGTTCATTGATTAGGGCCGTCAGTTGAGCCCGAGTCAAGTTGAGGCATCCACTCATAATCTTCACATCCAGAAAACACAAGTGAGAATGATGACGTAGGAGTGCGAAAAGAATGACAGAAGAGAGTAAGCACATAGGGTTTCATGTAAACAGTCGAACGTCAAAAAGAGCACACTAGGGCTAATAGGCAACATGCTACTACGTTAACTAAGCATACCACGAGCAACACACCATGCGAATGTAAACTAGCAAGTAGGCAACATAAACATGAATCATACCACCTAAAGTGTTGAGCCTTGCACGTGGAGCGAAGTGTCATTGTGGATCGTTGAGCACTGAACAAGTTATAGTCTGGTTTTTGTCAAAAGATTTCCCCCTTTTTAAAACCAAGTTCACTATAACCAATGGCTCTGATACCAATCTGTCACACCCCCAAAATCCACAAGAGGAGTATTACCGCAAGGCGTGTGACTGACCAGGATCCTACCACCAATCATACTGAACATTAAGTAAAGTAAAGTAAAACCATCGCAAACAAAACGTTTAGTGTTCACAAAACCAAAGTCCAAAACCAAGTTTAAGAGTTAGCGGAAGCATAAAGTCTAAAACCCATTAATAATTTAAAAGCATAAAGTTTAATGTTAGGAACCCAACAGTTGGTTCCTTACCACAACATCCACTCCTCGTGCAAGCTCCAGCCATGTACCTAACGACCTGCAAAGCATGCAGTAGTGTGTCAACAAAAAAAGTTGGCGAATTCACAGTTGGTTGTCCGTTTTAATGTTGTTCCAAAACCATAAATTGTTAAGTTCCTTGTTCTTTATAAAAACATGTCATGGGGAGCTACCCCATTGTTTTAAACCACTAGACCCGTTACCATATCGACTACTGACTTAAGTTATGTTGAGTGCCCCGAGTCAATGTCTATCATCATTGACTAAGTGCCCAAGTATATTAGTCCACGCCCGTCTTCTGCGGCACGGTGTGAGGCTTGTCAAACCTAATAGCGCTATTTAACTAATAACCCGTTCGCCATTGTCCCGACGATTAAATTGATATAAAATATGGGGGACTTAAAGTTACAGTTGTTGTCTAGTATACTTAAGACATGTATTACACGGTTGTCGTCTTTCCCAAGGAGGACGGTAGTACGTATTCTACCCAAGGAGAATACGTAGGTTGCATCCCACCCAAGGGGGATAGTTGTTGTTTAACCCATTCCCAAACCACCAGGAATCCCATGCTTTGAAGAAAAGTGTGAACTCACCTTCGATTGATCGGTTGGTCTCTTAAAATGGTTAGGAGTCAAGGTAGGTCAATCACATCCTATTATGATTACCATTTAGTTTACTAGTGTTATCAAGTAAGGCATAAAGCTCCTACACGTATCTAACACGTACCATGCACTCACTTTGACAAATTACGTACATATACTTAATCCACATATAATTACTCGTGATCAAAGCACACAATAATTCACATAACACTTTCGTCGACATTAAACAAGTTTGATCATTCTCAGATAGCATAAATAACATTTAGATACGCATATAACAAGTTATTACTTTTCAGCTTTGACGTCCATAACTGGGCTGTTTTCGGGTATTTTTATAAAATAGTTGTCTTATTCCAAAAATTCTAAATAATTTAGAAACCATTGTAAGCAGTCCGCGTCACTTTGTGAAAAATCTCAAGACCTAAATCATTAACAATTATTTAGTAAAAATCATCTAATAGGCTGCAGTCAGATTCGTCGCTTTCTGACTGCAGTCCACGGAAAAAATTATTTAAAATTTATCGTCTGTCCGAATGGCAAACTTCTAGTGGGAGAATTTCGGCAACATCCGTGCCCAGCTGCTGTACGAATTTCACGACATAACTCTATCCAGATTACAAGATATAACGTAAAAAATAACAGGAAATTTCTGCAAAAAATACGCAACTTTAGCTGCTGTATAAAACAGTCCTTTAAAAATAGTAAACGAAATAAAAAAATGTGATTCCAGCGCCATTTGAAGCGTTTTTCGAAAACGTATGATTTAAACTTCAGAAAATCAGTTTTTCGATATATAACGACCCGTTTACAACCAACTGAAATTGGCTGTTTATACTACTCAGCATTCTGTTTTCGCATAAACCTTACTACAACAAGATTTCAAGCATCCTAAACATGTTTTCGTGATTATATGAACCTAACAAAACATTCTTAGTAGGTTATTGGTTGTTTATATCAGATTCGTTGTACAAGATCATCAAGATCACTACGCATATCCAACCCTAATCATACATCAAACAAGTATATGGTCAAAACATCATTGCAACGTGATTTCTAAACTACCGATTAACAACATGATATCAAGGTCATCAACAATAAGAAAAGAAACCAACGCAGCCATGTATAACAGAACTTAAACCCAAAACAATTAAAAAAAACACTAACCAAACATGTATCTTAATCACCCTAGACCACAAATACACATCATAATACATCAAGAGTTCAAGTTACACAAAAAACGCAGCTATGTTTATACAAGCATATGGAAACGAATCAACCGAAAACACAAACTAACCTTAGAGAGTA
The DNA here is from genome assembly GCA_030545235.1 of Helianthus tuberosus. Classification (NCBI taxonomy): domain Eukaryota; kingdom Viridiplantae; phylum Streptophyta; class Magnoliopsida; order Asterales; family Asteraceae; genus Helianthus; species Helianthus tuberosus. The sequence goes on along the minus strand of JARYGA010018373.1, from coordinate 186,445 downwards.
ATGAGAGAGAGGTAGCGAGGGAAAGGAGCAGCGACAAGGGGGGGGGTCTGCTGCCGTACATAAGGGAGAGGAGGATTAGGGTTTGTTTGTTTTTTTGTGATAATGTATATCATGCATACATACGTAATTTATTTGGGGGACCAAGGGACTGTTTTGGGGTTGGGCCAAGAATTAGAGATATTAAAAGGTGGGGTTTGGGCTGGCCAAAAATGTGAGAAGAGGGAGGGGCTGCAATTCGTTGGTGAAGAAAATAATAGATATTATTATTATTATTATTATTATTTCTAAACTAATCTAACCCAAATCCTAATAATTTAATCATACACTATTTAACAATATGTACTTAGCAAGTTGATGTAATTGTATAGTTTTCATGCTCTGGTTCGGGCCCCATAAGTTCGAGTTGCGCTAGTGGTTTGAATCGACAAGTGAAAGACACGTTTTTATAAACTAGCGGATATAAAGAATTATATATATTTTTTTTACGCTAAAAAATATAATTGAGGTCGCTTAAGTACCTGATTATCTAGGATATCACAATATAACCAAGCATCCCACACCTTTATTTCACTTTTCTCACACTCAAATCACTCTCAAAACACTATCGAGTTACTGAATTTGCAACATTAGGGCAGAATATCTTCAAGTCTAAAAGTGAGCTTCCAACTCACTTTTCCTTTTCTTCTTCAAGAATTCTTCCAACTCACATCAAGGATTGATACCCAATGTTCACCATGGTGTAACAAGGTGGTACAACTCCATAATTGATGTCCAAAGAAGATGCTTTTCTATTTTTACAAAGTTCTTTTACAACTTATTCTTGTTTGTATTTTTCTTATGGAAATCTTGCACCATACTTGGTCCCTAACTAAACCCATGTTGTGGGGCTTATGTTATGGTAAATTTCCAAAATTTATAAGGTTCATAACCTCCAAAAGACTTGCTGCTCAAAAGGTCACAAGTAACCTACAATGTGTTGAAATCATCCAAATATTCAACCATCAATGTTGAAGGACTAGTGTTTTGGTTAGGTGTGAACAATGGGAGCATTGACTTTCCAACTATGATTCTACCTACTTCACTTGTTTATTTCATTAGTTAGATATTCATCGTAGTTTCCAAGAAATCAAAGTAAGCCAACCCCACCTCGGCTCCAACATTTTCCATGTTGGAATGCACACGTCTGGGTTGTTCTTATTTGGCTACTTAGCAAATTCGATGCTTTTACATTTTAATTTTATTCATGACCAACCGAAATCATCAACTAAATTGATGATTTTGTGCTTTAGTGAATCATATAATGAGGTTTAATGGATGAAAACCATCCTACCTCCTTGCTTGACGTACATGATAATACTTGACTTTATGGTTATGAGACATAATATATATATCTATAAAATAATCCTAAAAACTGAACCCTAAACACTAACCAATTCATGGATTGATGCTAAGATTATGGTTGTATTATCTTAGATTAAAATTTCTCATATTTAGACTTCTAATAGGTGAACTTGTGCCTATGAAAAACACATAATCATGGTATCCAATTTGGGTGTTTTGTCAAGATAACTTTTATGTAATTTTATACTATGTTAAGCATCTTGCATACACTTCCCCATCCAAAATCCATGGAACTCATACGCCTCGTTTATCCTTGTAGGATAACTCGGTGGTTCCCAAACGCTCATCACATAAACTAACTTACGAGGAAACTTCTACACAAACCGTGAGTATATGTGAATCCCCTTTTATGCTTTTAACACTTTTGGGGTGTAATATGTATGACATAAATAAAGCTCACTTATGCACACAATCAAACTTATGAAATCACTCAATCCATTAAACATGATATTTGTTATACTTATGTTATTCATGCTAGATATTCAATCATTCATACATGCAAACTACTTGTCATTAACTTCGCTAGCATACCTAAACATGTATAGTGCTATAGAAGTAGCACACAACCCATTTTTGGTGTATGTTAAGTATTCAATCGTAAATGGTCTTGATCACTTGTTGAAAAGATCACGCTCGTGGAATCTTTGGTTTGACACTTAGGTTGTGCATGCTATTATGTAATTAAACTTAGTATACAAATGCCATGTTAGATTTGAGACAATCTTTTATACGTATACTATGTAATCAAAGTTGTATACTCGCTAACCTTTGTGTTGATTTTATTTTAATACATGTTGTAGGAAATGAATGATGATATGCAAGAAAGCTACTTAGGGTGAACTAGAAACGCACCGAATTTTTATTGTTAAGTATTTGCATTTGTTCGTTATGTTTAAGTGACAAACATGTGGTATTTTGATTTCCAAGACAATGTATTTCTATTCTGAATGAAATGAAATATGGTATATTTAAATATTGTCACACTAATATGTTATGAAGTCTCGAGCAATCTTGTTTCGTCTCACTCTGATGTTTCCGCTATCGGTTGGGGTGTGACAACCTGCCACCACCACCCACCACCATCATCATCACCACGACCGCCACTCTCCGACCACCACCACATTCCAAAACAAACATCACCATAATAGAGTACCACCATCAGGATGTGTCGATCTTCTTGCAACCTGATTGTCGAATCTTTCGATCTATGCTTACCATCAGAACTTGCTAATGTATGGCTTTCATGAAATACTCTACCAACATCAACATCCTTATAATTCTTTAAACAATCACCTAAATTCATATAACAAATCAAACAATCTATTAAATCACTATAAAAAAACTTAATCCTAATTTCCAATGCACAATAATCACAATAAAATGAAATCACATACTAGAATCATCAATTTCAGAACTTAAGATCTCAAAGAGAAATCATCATCCTCAACCTCATCCTCTCCTCACTTCTTCTTCTTCTTCTTCAACATATTCCTCCATTTTGCAGGAGATAACCCTCCTCCTTTACTCCCTGCCACCAAAACCACCAACTTCAAATTAAAATTAAACAAAAACCTAAATTAAAAAGCAGAACTTTAACACAAAGATACTTCAATTTGATGAGATAATGTCAAGGTGTGATAGATCAATACAGGATAATAGCAATAACGCAAATAAGACCAATCAAGATTCAATAAAAAGGGTAAATGTTAAATGTAAATTATGTTGATAAAGAGAAGAAAGAAATATGTGGGTGAGGGGAGGTGTTTGTTTATCTTCTGGTAATCTATTTACGAGTTGGTTCATTAATGGAGTGTGATTAATAAATGGATGACCTTAATCAGAGTAATAAGTGTGGTGTGTAGGGGTCAGTAGCAGGAGCAAAAACCAGAGTTGGGTGGATGAAAATCGCACTGAAATGGAAAGGGAGGTGGGTGATAGCGGTTAGTATGGGCAGAGAACAGAGATGAGTAATAAGACATGTAGTCGAAAATGGGTGTCGGAGGTGGCGGTTTTCTCGAGATAGGGAGAGAATAAAAAGGAGAGAAAAAAGAGATGAAAAGTGTGTGGGTGGAGGTAAAGATGTAATTTCACCTCTTGTTTAATGATGATTTAATAGAGAGATGATGGCTGGGATGTAAAGTGTTATTTTTTGAAACCACAAGTACACGGGTGGCAAAAAGAGCTTGGGGGACACAAGTTGATCCCATCATTAATGCATAGGTACACAAATTGCACTTTATTCTTATAATTAGTTTAAAAATATAAGTTTTAATATTTTTAAATTCAGCAGAAAGGAAAAATAAATTACTAGTTATAGAAATTAATCCTTAAAAATTACAAAATGCACAAATAATAAAAAAAAAATGCACCGTAAACCAAACAAGAATTTAATTAAATAAAGTTAACATAAAAAAATAACTTAAAAATTACAAAATGCCCAAATAATAAAAAATGCACCGTAAACAAAATACTTATTATCTTACTTTTTATAGTTTTTAACCAAGGAAATTATAAATTTATAAACCAAAAAAATAGTGCTTTAGCAGATTAGTTTATTACTTAAGAAAAAAAGTAAAAATAGAATAAACACCCGTATATCAATTTTTTTGGTCCAATACTTGTACCATATGTCTGAGCTTTCGGGAGTATCTAACATGTTTGGATTCATTTTGCCATCCCCACAGAAGGGTGCGGGAGGTGGTGTTGAATCTGACCCTTATCTAAATTGTTGGTCTAACATCCATGCATGGTTCTACTACTTTTTTTTGAACGGCCAACAAATACTATACAAGCCCGACCATCCAGGTAAATCAATTGACGAAAGGCCACCCACACCCTACGAATGCGACAACGATAACGACCCGGCTCACCCACTATTCTAGAGAAAACCCAACGCCGTAAGACCCACCGTATAAAACCCTGACACACCTGAAGAAAGTTGTACCAAGTGGGGACTTGAACCCATGACCTTCACATTTGAAGGTCATGAGGTGCCTCCTCCCAAACTAGTTGATCCAGGAGTCATTGGCGGTTATATTAGTGACTACTATCATATTACCAAAAAAACCATTTTATCAGGATTCGTCCGTGTATTGTCGGTAATTACAAGTAGATTGAGAGAGAGAGAGAGAGAGAGAGAGAGAGAAGGTTTCGACAGCCGAGAGATATACATGGCTCATTCCTCCAATGGATTCGTTTTTCAGTTTCCTTGCGTGTTTGTAGTGGCCAAAGATGGTTGTAGATCTGGAAACTAGAAGAAAATGGTGGGTGGGGATTGATTGAATTTGTTCCGGAGGTGGTGGAGTTTTTTGCATAAATATGGGACTTCAACCACAAAAGTGTGCAGGTAGGTGGGCTAGAAAATAATGAGCAATTTTAGTTAATTCGCTATTTGAAACAACGAGCTTCTCTGTCACACCCTCAATTTCCCATGCAGAGTACTACCGTGAGGCGTGCAACTGACCAGGATCAAGCCACCAATCATATTGAACAATAAGATAAATGAAACAGTTTTCAACATAAACAACACGATCAGTGACTAATGTTCAAAGTCCACAGTTTAAAAACAATAACTAATGTCAACTGCGGAAGCATATGTTTAACAGTTTAAAACATCAGTTTAAAGTTCATAATTATTAATAGAAACCCAAGACGGGTTCATGCGACCACTACACTCCCTACTAAAAGCTCCCGAGCTATCAATGAGTACCTGCAAAGCATGCAGTATGGTGTCAACATAAAGTTGGCGAGTTCACGAGTTGTCCAGTTTTAGTTCCAAAAACTTGTGTTTGTTAAATTACTCATTTATACCATGCCATGGGGAGATACCCCATAAATACAAGCTACTAAACTCCACGATAATACCGAAACTTTCGCACTTAAGTTGTTGGTGCCCCGTTTGTCAATGTCTATCATCATTGTCGCTTGCCGAAGACTACTAGTTCACGCCTTTCCACTCACGGCATGATGTGAGGTTAGTGAGACCTAAATAGCGCTATTTAACTAATATCCTGTTCGCCCGGCTGGGGGACTAATTGGTATAGTAATGTAGGGACTTTGTGATAGAGTTTCGTTGAGTAGGCTAGTTCATGAAATATAAATAGCATTTAACTTGAGCACCCCGCATAAGAGGAAAGTGTTGTTCGTTCCGTTCCCAACCACCGGGAATACATGCTTTAGTAAAATGTGTGAACTCACCTTGGTTTGCTTGGCAGATTGTTTACTTGTTTAAACAGTTGGTTAACCACGTCCTATTATGGTTACCAATGCTAGTCAGGTTTTTGTTATGCAAGTAGTTCAGGTATTTGTACACATATATAACAATTGACATGCAAGGTAACACATATAACACAAGTATACATACGGGTCACATAGACAAACAATAACTTAGATAGCCTAAAATATAACATGTGGTATGCGGCCTAAACAGTTTGTAGTCCAACAACACAGCACCTTAGATGTACGGTCCACAGCTAAGTGTGTGGTCCAGTAATATTGGGCCAATAATCAGTTTACAAGTATGTGTGCGGCCCAATAGTTGAATGGCCCAAAAAGAGTTTGCAGCCCACTGCCTAGTGTGCGACCCACGTGAGAGTGTGCGGCCTCTAGGCAGTGTGCGGTCATGCTATGAATATTGTACCACTAGAGTGTGCGGTTTATCAGGTGTGCGACTGTGTATATTTCACTTGTACTATGGTGCATTCATGATTGTACTAAGAAGAGGTGTACGGATTAAAGTGTGTGACTCAGTATCATCCTCTTGTACATTGTGTATTCACAGCTTGTACATTCTGAGAATGTGCGGCACACCTGGCATATATGATTGTGCGGTGTGCTGTGCTGGTTTGTACATCAGGCAAATCATGTTGTACATGTGCGGTACCATTTATCTTAAACACATTATGTCACCATTTCAAGATAAAATCAAATAAGACAAAACAGATATTCTCGTACATCATCATTCATGTTTTTGACAACCATTTGCAAACAATCTACATGCTCATACACATATTCAACGCCAATTCACAGTAATCCTAATGTTGAATTCTTCTTATTTCAGTGGATCAATTTACATCAACATATCTAACTTATCCTAAACAAATTCATAGATTTAGTCCCATCTTTTTAAGCTCCAACAAGATCATACAAGAACATATATCATTGAAAAACAGAAACACACTAACCTCGCTTCTAAGCTAGAATGTATAAGCAAGTATGTATTCATAATTCGTAAAACAGAAACACACTAACCTGGCTTCTAAGCTAGAATGTGCGAGAAAGTAGAGAGGGATCCTTGGAGGAGAAGAAGGATAATCGCTGATGATGGTGGATGAATGTACACCGCAAATCTTCAAGATGTGAAGGTTGCCGTCAAAATCCAAAGAAGGGGGAGAGGATTTGGTGTGTTTAAGGGTTTTTAGAGAGAGAAAGTTAGAGAGAGAGGATGAATATTTTTAGGGATTGCTGCCCTAATGATTTGCTACCAGCATCTCTCATGTCGGCTGCAATGAGGGAATTTATATATAAGGAAGCCGCACATATTTAAGTGTGCACCCCACAAGTGTGTGGCCCTTTTAGGGTTTCTCGTGGGCTTGAATTAGGCCTGAAACAACAGGGTGTGGTGTGTGGTGGAGTCCAAACATGAGAGTTAGAGGGGTGTGTGGTCCAAGAGAGGTGTGTGAGTCGTCGAAGTGTGCGGCTGCACCCTCATGTGCTACCCATGTACAAAATTGTAATTACTCATATATAATTCACGTAATACACATATATTTAGATCCAACAATTATAAAATAACTTTCGTTTATTAAATCCACATAATTAGCTTCACATAATCACACCATACAATGAGAAGTGCAGGAAAACCCGAATTGTCACATTATCCCCAAGTTCAATGAAATTTCGTCCCGAAATTCAGTAGTAGCCTTTGTGCTGGAAGTATTGTTTACAAACAACTGGGGATACATGTGCATCATCTGGTCTTCCGGTTCCCAGGTAAACTCTGGTCCGCGACGTGAGTTCCAACAAACTCGAACTATAGGTATCCTGCTACGCTTGAGGGTTTTGATTTCTCGATCCATGATCTCAACCGGTTCCTCAATGAAGCGTAGCTAATCGTCGATCGTGAGTTCCTTAAAAGTAACGATAAGCGTTTCATTTGACCGACATTTCTTCAGATTCGAAACATGAAAGACTTTGTATACCGCGCTCAGCTCTTCTGTAGCGCGGGTTAAGCTTGCCCCTTTTGCCAAAGCGTACCACACCTTTCCAAGGTGAGACTTTTAGTAGAACATGGTCCCCGACCTGGAATTCCAAAGGTTTCCTACGCTTATCAGTGTAGCTTTTCTGACGGTCTCGAGCTGCCGCCATTCGTTGTCTAATCTGGGCAATCTGTAGGTCCCTATCCCGTGGATCGTAACGAGATTGATAATCAATCAAGGGTGCGGAATCCCCTTGATTAATCGAACAAACAGAAACAAGAAAATCAAGATGACGAACACGTAACAATCACTTTCAATCCGGTCTTCTATTGATTATCCAACACAAGGTTTACAATCAATTAAAGACCTTCACAAGAAATCTCTCAGCCACTCTCTGTAGATTTCTCTCTAACTCTCTTTTCCTCTAAGTGTCTACTAACAGGCTAACCTAAACCCTAATGCTAAGCCTTGTTTATATAGGACAAGGTTTGCATACTGGGCTTTGGTCTGGGCTTGGCCATTCTCCTAGCCCATTACACTAATTAACTCCCTAACCAATATGCTAAGCCCATTACAAAATATCCAAAGACTAAATAATCAAACTAGTAAGCTGTTGTCACAGAACATGCACTAACAAACTCCCCCTTGACAATAGCTTCATAGTGTAACTTTGTCTTCAAACATCTTGCAGTCTTTTGGTCTTTGGATAGCGTCAGCTACACAGTTTCTGACATCAACAAACTCCCCCTTAGCTGATGCTTCCAATCTCCAAAACTTTCATTCATTGTAGATCAGTGAACTAGCAATCTTTGCTTAAGCAAGTAAACTTCAACTCTTTCAAATCTCTTTCTCTGCAATGTAGTAGAAGGATCCTACCATGCATCTTCACACATTCTTCACTTCACTCTCAATCTGCACTTTACTTGTATTCTGCACTTCATTTTGATAACTGAATCAATCTATTTAGCAACACAAGCAAGTATCTCGAAAAACCATTAGTCTTTTTCACATTTAAAAGATAAACCAATATTTTATCTTATCATGCAAAAACAACTAACTGTCAGTTCAAAATGGGATATCTTTTAAAAGGAAATATTTTTGGTATTTTTAATATTTTTCAAAACAAACTAAACTAAACTAAACTAAAAAATATATATTTACAATTTCATCTTTTTGTGAGAATCATGTGTAAGAAGATCATATCAACAAAATCAAACTGTTTTCACACTTGTAGTTAATTCTTTATTTATTTTCTTGAAAAGCAGTCCAAGACGATTACCAGTATGTTTATCCACTTAAACAAAATGCATGAACATTTCAAGTACCATTACTGTATGATACGTTAAGGTAGAATTATTACTGATATACTAGTGTGTCCCACTTCAGGATGTACCCCCACGATCAAGGTATGCACAAAGATTCATCGTAGTAGGTGAGTATACTGAATTCATCCGTTTTGTTTTTCAACGTTTAGATAATAGGTGAATAGGTCAGTACTTCCGTACAGCAAAGAGACCAAAATATCTAACGAGGGCTAAGACAAATACCATTTTTGGTACGATTTATGCATTTTGCACATTTGAATGACTCTCTATGAGAGCTTCTTCATTTTCAGGGTTTTGGCATTTTTAGCTCTTTTAAGATATCCTGGTTGTGTCTAGGTCAGCATGTATCTGGATGCAGCAGAAGGACAACCATGATATCCCCAGATGAAATAACAGTATAAAGACCCAAAACTTTAGATTTTGGCAATCTATCAACGCAAGAATTAAGGTCATTAAACCATACACCACTGATGTGTTCCCCACTCATACTCAGTGCATTTAGGTTTATATCACATTGGTAAGTTGATTATTTCATGCTTTTGCCTACTGGTACATCATATAATGAATCATATGATGAAGCTGCTATCACACTTAAGCAATTTAATTCAGTTTCAGTGTGACAGTCTAACTTGCAGATGTACTATCATTTCTTCCTTTTCACACAGTGATAACTCATTTTTGATTTTCTGTTTTTTTTATGTTTTTGATTTTTCAGTGTTTTTGGATTTTTAAAATTTTATAACTTACTCCTCCTAAACACACGCACTATCTAAACTCTTTTTGGCGTAGAGGAATTTCTCCCCCTAAATTTTTGTTTTCATGGAGTAAGTTTCAAAAACACAAATTTAAACACAAACAGACTCCCACTTTAAATCTAACAAAAGTTTTTCACGTTTAAAATATAGAATAATCAAAACAATCACAAAAGTAAATAGTTCGTTACCCATGTTAACCTACTATTCACCTCAGATGCTTTACAGGAATAACCACTGTTGAACACATCAACAGTCCTTCTTGGTCATCATGCACATTCTCAACAACTTAGTTAGACTTAACAACCTAAACCTGACCGGTTTTGGGTCGACCATGTAAATCCGTATAAGATGCTTCTAACCAATATCCATCATCCTCAGTGGAGTCTTGGATTGCTTCCCCATTGTTGAACAAGATTGATAATTTCCACTAGGTCTTTGATTGCGAGAGTTCCAACAACCTCTCGGATTTTCTGAACTTTGGAAATTATTATCTTGATACCTGCTTCTCCCATTATTATACCATGAATTTTGAAAAAAAAATTGGATGTTGTTGAACATTTGAGTTACTGAAACACCTATGTTCATTTCTTCTTTGAAAATTTCGATTACCAGAGGTCTGGTATCGATTTTGATATCCAAAATTTTTATTTTGACTTTGAAACCGATTTGATTTACCATTATAATAACTAAATTGTGGAGAAATACTTCTTGGTCTATCAAATCTTTTCGAAGTTGAGGGTTTTGATTGAAATCCAGGTTTATTTGTCTGACAACTAGATTTTACACTATTGTTTAACCCAACCTGATTCTCATCCTTAACCTCATCAACTTTTTGTTTACCTTTCTTCAAAGGACAACAACTCGCCACATGTCCTTTGTTGTGACATCTAAAACATGATCTTTTCTTATAAGTTTTCTTTTTGTTTGATCCCTTTTTAAATGTGTTGACCTTTTCGTCTTCAGTATCCTCATCCACTTTATGAGGTGTACTGTTAGACCCTACAGATTCTTTCAAAGAAACTGGACTATTTGGCAAGTCCACAGCTATCGGATCCACTACCTCTTGTGTAGTGGTTACAAAATCAATTAGCTCTTCTTCATTTGGTAGAAAAGAGTAGTCTTGATTTTCAGAAGATGAAGCTTTAGTAAACCCCACCCCTATTTTATCATTACTTCTTTTTAAACCTTTTTGAATATGCGTTCCGACTAACGTAGAATTTCCAAATTTGTCTAACTTACCTTGAAGTTCTACAATTTTGGCTTGTGCATCAGCCAATTCTGTGCACTTTTCCTTAAGCTCGTTAGTCTTTTCTTTCAGAGTTTCACGAGCCAAATCAATGATCTGTAACTGTTCATTGACTTTGCTTGTTAAACTGCTGATTTCTTATTCATTTGATTTCAGTTTATTTAAGCAGTTTGACTCTCTGTTAATCGAAAGAACATTTGACTCTTTTAACTTTTCTAATTCAGCTGACTGAATTTTGTTTTGCTCCGATAGTCTGTTAACTTTACCTAGTAGTTCAGTGCAATTAAGACATGTATGACTTACAGATTCTGATGATACCTTCACCTCTGATGTAAGTCCATTCACATCCTTCAAGCCCCTTGAAACTTCTGCATCTTTCTTCTCAGCAATTTCCTTATCAGCTTTCTTCTTTTCCTCTACTTCAGCAGCTACTTCTCCTATCTTCACAGCTGCAAGCTCAGCTACACAAGATTGATCACATGTATTCAATCTTGAAGGAATCTGATAACGTTTTTCCAAAGCTTCCCACAGCTCACTAGAAGTCCCATACTTCTTAAGAGTATATTTAACGCTCTCAGGCAAGGACATCTTTATTGCTGCTAAAGCTTTCTTCTCAGCATCAACTATAAGTTTCTCAGATTTATCCATCTTCTCATAAGAAATCACCTTAACTCTTCCTTCAACACGACGTGTGGGAGCAACATATCCATCTATCATACAGCTCCACATTCTTGTATCTTCACTCTTCACAAATGCCTCAAACTCCTCTTTCCAGATAGCATATTCTTTGACGTTTTTAAGCTTTGGCCAATTCTTAACAGTCTCCCTGACCTTATCCATTTTGGCCATGACGCAGCGTAAAAGTTTAAATGGACTTTGGTAACCTGTGTCAAAATCCAAATCTAACTCGACTACTGGTCCTTGTCTAGCTTTTACCGTGATGATGAAACCGTACACAAAAAAATTTTCGCTAACTCAATCCCTTTGCAACACACACGAACCAGCTTCCGAACCGCACTTCAAAAACCTGTCAAATCTTTACCACAAACCAAACAAATCTTCCCTTTTTTTTTTAATTTTTAAAACCCCCGTTTTTTTTTATTTAGTAAAACTTATTACTATTATTATTATTATTATTATTATTATTATTATTATTTAATATAATACCTAATGATTATTTAATGATTATCAATATTATATTAAATAAAATTGTAAAGTCAATTTCAATATCACGTCTGCTTTGTCTTCTTCGTTCACCACAGCCCACAAAACCTAATTTCAAATAATAACCGCCAAAATGTCCGGTGATGATTATCACGACAACCGGTGATAATGAAGATGACCGGAGAAGGCAATGGTGAGGTAGGAGTGATCGGAGGGGGTGGTTTGACGGACTAGGACAGCAGTCGACGGTGGTGACGTTTGTTGCCAGAACTGATTATGAATGACGGTGGTCGGAGCCGATGAAGGAAAGTGGTTGTCGGACCTCCGTTATAGTCGGAGGTGATGGACGGTGATGTAGCGCCCGAGAAAATGATGGTGACACTGAACCGAAACGTTTGCGACTCGAGAACTCGAAACAGCTGACTCGAGACCTCTCTTGAAGGGAGTCGAGACCGCGGATGATGAATGACTCGAGACCTCTGTGATGTTGAACTCGAAACCGTAAAGTTGTGAGTCGAAATAGTGGTTGCGACTCGAGAAGAATATGGCTGACTCGAGAACTGTGGAGGTTGCGACTCGGACTCGGAACCGTGATGAGTCGAGACCGTGGACTCGAGACCTTGATAACTCGAGACCAGATGCGCTGATGACTCAGAACAAACCAGTTGAGTCGAAACCGGTTGTGAACTTGAAACCTTGTGACTGACTCGAGAGTAGAAGATGTTGACTCGAGATCGTAATGAAGATGATGTTCTTGTGGAGTCGAAACCGGTGATGGGAAGACTTCTAGAAACCTTTGTAACTGTTTCAACTTTCCAAAGAAAACCCACGTGCAGTTGTATCAACTTGCCTAAAAATAAGGATTCTTTAAATCTTTTTAAAAGTTTTGAAGATATGGGGGACAGTTTCAATATTTCAAAACTTGATTTTATCTTTTCAAAAACACTATCAAAAGGAATCGAACAAGCAAATTATAATGATTTTTCACAGAAAAACCTATGAACTCGATGAATATCGCGACGAACTTGATGAATTTCCGGAAAAAAACAATAAGAACCAAACACTGGAACAGAATCCGAACGAATCAAAACAGTCAAAACAACACCTTTTTCTTAGAAAATCTTGAATCCGTATCAATCTCGAACCAACAACTAAGAGCAAAAGCTCTGATACCAATTGTAGGTCCCCATCCCGTGGATCGTAACGAGATTGATAATCAATCAAGGGTGCGGAATCCCCTTGATCAATCGAACAAACAGAAACAAGAAAATCAAGATGACGAACACGTAACAATCACTTTTAATCCGGTCTTCTATTGATTATCCAACACAAGGTTTACAATCAATTAAAGACCTTCACAAGAAATCTCTCAGCCACTCTCTGAAGATTTCTCTCTAACTCTCTTTTCCTCTAAGTGTCTACTAACTGGCTAACCTAAACCCTAATGTTAAGCCTTGTTTATATAGGACAAGGTTTGCATACTGGGTTTTGGTCTGGGCTTGGCCATTCTCCTAGCCCATTACACTAATTAACTCCCTAACCAATATGCTAAGCCCATTACAAAATATCCAAAGACTAAATAATCAAACTATTAAGCTGTTGTCACAGAACATGCACTAACACAATCTTTTCCGTGGTGTCAAGTATGAGTTCTGGGCCGGTGATTTGGCTTTCGCCAACTTCCACCCAACACAATGGTGATCAGAACTTACGCCCGTACAATGCCTCGAACGGTGCTGCCTGAATGCTAGTGTGGTAACTGCTGTTGTAAGAGAATTATAGCAGAGGTAAGTCTCGTTCCCAATCGTTACCAAAGTCGATGACACATGCTCTCAGCATGTCTTCAAGAGTATGGATGGTACAACGGGTTATAAGCAGTGCTCATGTCTACTCGTGAGCCAAAGGATTTGTGCATAGCCTGCCACAAATCGGATGCAAAGCCAGGGTCACGATCAGAGATGATAGAAGTTGGCACTCCGTGTCTAGCAACTACTTCTTTCAAGTAGATGGCTGCAAGTTTTGAAAACTTGTCGGTTTCTTTGATCGCGAGGAAGTGCGCAAACTTGGTTAAATGGTCTACGATCACCCAAATGGTATCGTTTCCGCTCTGGGATTTTGGTAAACCGGTGACGAAATCCATGTTCCATGTTGGCAACTCTGGTTGTTGGAGTAATCCTGACGGCTTTTGGTATTCAATCTTAACTCTAGCACAAGTCAAGCATTTGCTAACTGGTGTGTGCGAAGCGTGATATATTTGATATTTTAAGCCCATTTTACACATTACTCAAGTTTTAAATTTATAAAACACGATATTCTACTAACACTAAACACACACTTAGGCAAGTGCACCCATCGTGAGCGTATATAGCGTTGGTAAGATACCGAGGTCATCCAAGGACACAAGAGCTTTTAGTACCGGTTTATCCTCAACGTCTAATCAATCTAAATTTTTTTTGAGAAAAAGTTTTGAAATATGAAAATAAAAACTAAAAATGCAGAAGTAAAATAAAATAAAAAAGATAGATAGATAAGGTGAATCACTTGGATCCGACTCGCCTTTAATGTATCCTTTGATGATTTTCGCACTTTCGAACTTTTTAAGAGATTATCTTAGTTATAGTAGTAGGCCCCACTTTTGAAGGTGACGTTACCCTCAACCCAATGGTTTGAGTCAGCAGGGATACAATCCCAAAGGGTCGGAATATCGTAAGTTAATTAATTAAGTTATTAATGCGAAAAGTGGTAGGCCCCTCTTTTGAAGGTGACGTTACCCTCGGCTAAGTGATTTGAGTCAGCAAGGATACAATCCCAAGAAGCCGGTTTAATATATTAATAGTAGTTTACAAATTAGGGGTTCAATCTATTCGCACCCCCGCCATTCAATACCAATGGGTATTGAAGGAGGTCCTAGTAAGCTTGAACCAGGTCCTTGCATGATCTATACACTGAACAAGGCAAGAACCTTACCAAAACCATTCCCCTAACCCCCGACCAGGTAGTCAACATGCTTTTATATAGACCATAAAAACATGAATGGTGCAATCTTTTACTTTATATAGACAGTAAAGTAACGCCAAGACGCCACGGAAAAATGATAGGAAGAATTCACCTTCAACATAAGAAACTAGTTATTAAAATCATTAATACAAAACCAAATAAAAAGTGCCAAAAGATTAAAAATCAAAAGTAATACATAACAGACTTGTCTTCACCAAGTGATGTAAGAGGCTTAACCAAACATGGCCTTTGATTGGCAAGAACCCTTACGATCAATCTTGGTTCCCGAGACTACTACACACTCTAAAGATGGATGATGGATGATGGTGGTGGGTGATGGTCTTGTAGTGGTGGTGGAGTGTTGGCAAAGTGGGAGAGTAGTGGTTTGCCAAGTGATGCCTTTGAAGTGAGCCAAGCACCCCTATTTATAGCCTGCATAGTGCGCTGGCCACGGCCCCGTGTCCAGCGGGCTCGCCCCCGAGGCCAGCCTTTTCTCTTCCTTCATTAAATGCAAGTGTCAGCAGAGGGTCCCACACGGCCCCGTGTATAGTGGGCACAGCCCCGTGGTCAGCCTCGAATCTGTACTATCAAGATTTTGCAAGATTTTGCGTATCTTTGCGTTGACCACGCCCCGTGCTAAGCTGGGCACGCCCCCGTGGAGGGCGTTGAAGCTTCTACAGGTTTGTTTTTTCTGTAGGACCCTGACCACGCCCCCGTGTTCGGCTGGGCATGGCCCTGTGGTCAGTCTTCTGTTGTCTTGTTTTTGCTTTGGGGATGCTACCGAGGGGTCGGGCATGTCACGTTTATTCCCTTTCTTTGTATTTATGTTGGTTTTGGCTTCTTATTTGCTCCTTTTGTACGTTTAAGCTCATTTGTTCCTGTAAATTCAAAAGGAAGACAAAAACAAGCTTTTTCCAATATTAGTACTAAAAAATGGTTAGTTTTATGCCTCATTTAATGTAACTAATATGTTACATTTTGCACACATCAAATACCCCCACACTTGAATCTTTGCTTGTCCTCAAGCAAAACTCATTAATATGTGGCTCACACACCCAAATGGAAGAGGTAGATGAGAAGTTTTGGGCTCATCTTGAGTGTCGGGAATCCAAGATCTTTTATTGGGTTTTATTTTTATTTTATTCACAATCCTATTCGTCATGATTTATTTAGAACATTTTATAAGAAAAATTACTTATTTGGGCATAACATGCCTCTTTAAAATTCCATTTATATAAAAGTTCACATACCTCACAGGAGATTACTCAACACTCGGCCGAAGATGTATTTTTGTGAAACACTCGAGACCAGCATGGAACTTATTTCTACCATAGGCTTGCCAAACGATCAATCCTCCTCCTTTTAACTATAAACCTTGGTAAATATCAAGAGGACTTGGGAAAGGGTTAGGCTTGGGCTAAAGGTAAGTGGTTTTGGTTAGTGGTTAGTAAAAATGGCGAAAAGCATAAAAAGCGTTGGTCGTCGTAAAACTTTTTGTTTTTGTGACTTTTATTCAAACTAAGCACATTCAAACAAGATTTCTTTGAGGAACTTGTTTGTTTATTGTAAGACTTTCATTTTTTTGATAGGATAACCGAGCTTTTTATTAAAACAAAGGGGTTGAAAAAGAAAAAGGTTTTGGTGGGTAAAGGGTGTTTGTTTTGTGGGTTTTGAAACGAAAAGGTTTAGGCTCAAAGGGGTTAACTAGGGGGATTTTGGGTAGGTGATAATAAAAAAATGAAAATAATGGTGTTGAAGGGAAAATGGGTTAGTCCTAATGCCTCTATCATTTACTTACTTGGGTTCAAGTTGGTAAGGACTGGGTATATATCATCATGGCAAGTTCTAGAGTCGTAAGAACCAAACGGCTATTCACACAAGGAACAAAAAATTAGCATTTAATTTAAAGATATATGCGTGTATGCTCAATAAAGACTCAAAACTCACTTGTTGTGGGAATGGGTTTATAATGTGATCAAGTATATATAATCAAATTTTAATTAGATTTGTTATGCCTTTTCATAGTTTTCTTATTTGGTTCTTTTATCAAGACGCTATCGGTTGTAAATTTGTAAAAATATAACCTTTTTACAACTTGTTATTCCCAAATTAAACCAAGACAAGTAAAAAAATTGAAAATTTTTGAAAAAATTTGGGGTGATTAGCGGTTCCAATAGAGTTTTGTGTAAGGCTTGTTATTAGGACTTGCGAGATTCAAGGTTTTATCATCCACCCCCCCCCCCACACTTAAATTACACATTGTCCTCAATGGGTCCCAAAGATTAGGTTTTAGGTTGATTGAATGCGTAAAAAGGGCGTCGAAAAACAAGATTTGGTGTTACTAGGCACCTGGCCACGGCCTCGTGCTGGCTAAGCACGGCCCCGTGGTCAGAGTGCCAGTAACAGAAACTTACAGAAATATGGCCACGGGGCGTGCCTGGTGGCCACGACCCCGTGGTGGGTAGGGTTCAGACAAACATCAGTTCAGGGGTGTGGGCACGGGGGCGTGGTCGCTGACCACGGCCCCGTGGTGGCACTGTGCATTTGATGATTACAGGTTTTTGGCTTTTGGTTCGGGTTTCTGAACTTATGTAGCACTAATGTTTATTGCATCCAAGCTTCCTGGGTACCGGTTTTGCTAAACACTACACCATACATAACATAACAAACATCCTAATTTTACCAAAGTTCATCATCCATCATCACACACATAAAAAGAAAATAAAATGCAGAAAATAAAAGTGTTTAGGAAAGTAAATTGTCCAAACCATGGCACGCAGGCCAGAAATTGTCTGTGGGATAGAAAAGGGTTAACCTGATATACCGCATCCAACATCACCCCACCTCCAATGCCTCTAATCTATCCATATCCTCGTCCTCATCGTCTTCTCCTCGGTACACCATATGCTCCTGGATTTGGGTGATGTCATCATGCATAGTGGAGATGTTGCGCTCCATTGCTCCGACCCGGGTAAAGGTGTTGCTGGCCATATTGTACGTGTTGCGGGAGCAAAGTAAGTTTTCCTGCAAAAGATCATGTAAACTTTGAAAGTTAGGAAAACCACCGCTTTGAGAGGAGGAGTCCGCTTGGTGGCCTTGATACTGAGGAGGAGGACGGTTTGGGTCAGCATGTAGGACGAGGGCTGCTTCCGGATTCCAAACGTGTCCTTGAGTGGTATGGAAGCGGACTGTCCCGTCACCCATATCGTG
Organism: Helianthus tuberosus; assembly: GCA_030545235.1. NCBI lineage: Eukaryota > Viridiplantae > Streptophyta > Magnoliopsida > Asterales > Asteraceae > Helianthus > Helianthus tuberosus. The sequence goes on along the minus strand of JARYGA010018373.1, from coordinate 168,150 downwards.
GATGATTCCGATTGAGCGGCATTGGGTGAGATCTACCTTCCCCGACCATGGACCTTTACGGAATGATTTTGGCATGCGTTGAATGTAGGTCTTGAAGAGGCGGTAGATCCATCCCCCGAAGAAGATAGGTGTCGGGGAGGAAGCCAACTGATTCAGATGCATGTTTCTTAGGAGTAGGCGAGTGACATCGAGAGGAACACAGTTGTGGATCTAATACAAGACGGTAAGTTCACGCAAGTTGACAACACCGGTGTTATCACGCCTTTGAATTAGAGAGTTGCTAAGGACCCTGTGAATGTAGCGGTAGAGGGGGTCCCACAACTGAGAGCCCTTTGTGACACTTGGATCATATGCACCATCCCTGATTTGAGCCCATGCTGTCTGGCGCGTGTTGTTCGGGAGTTCACGGTGACCACCCATGTTCTCCTCTTCACCAGACTCTTCCTCGGTGAACAGACCCACATTCACTCCAAACTGTGCGATAGAAATTGAAAGCACCTCTCCCGCACATCGGAATTGAACTCCTTCTTCGTCAAATGGCTTGGCTTTTGCTTTGAACGCGAAAGAACTGTAAAACTCCACGCTATACTCATGAACCGTATGGAGTCTTGTGCCGAGGGACACCCTTAGTGGTCCCGTAACCAGTGTGTTGTAGCGGTCTAGTTGCCCAACAGCTTCCAAGGTATCAAGGCATGCTTATTTTGGTGTTTCCTCAGGCCTTGTTTGAAGAATGTCACAGCGGGCTTGGTAGTCCCACTCTGTTGGTTTGAATTTCGTGAACTTGCTGGCTATCTCTTCAAAAGAAAACATAAAACAATCAGCATGTAATGATAAATTTTCGAAGAAAACTGAAAACAGGAGGCTGGACACGACCCCGTGGCCACTGGCCACGCCCCGTTTTCAGCTTGTTTCTCCTGGCCTCGCCCCGTGCTCGCTGACCACGACCCCGTGGTCAGGGTTCTGTTTCCCAAAATCATCATTTTTCGACCTGGTTTCAAAAACTTGAAAATTTTTGGTTGAGTAGGGGCGGTTTTCCCTGAAAATGAAACCCCAAGTGCCGTTTTTCCAAAAACAAACTGTTTACCCCATCAATTTCATCTTTTTCGGTTCAAAAACAAGGGTTTGAGGTTTATGCTTGAAATCGGGCAAATGTACAAACAATTTCAGTTGATTTACTTCCTATAACATGCACCTATACTAATACTACTAGATCTAAGCAAAAATTTGGGGTTTGGTTCAGTTCAAGTTGAAGAACCCTAGTTTTTTCTCCAAATTTTTTATATGAATCTACATGCAAATCGTTAAACTAAATACAGAAGATGATAGAATCATACCTTGTTGATGTTGAACGGTGGAAAAACGTAAAAATCTGCAGAGAATCGCGGAGGAACCAGAGAGTTTTCGGGGTAACGGGTTGTGGTGAAATGAAAATGAGAAGACAAAACGGGGTTTATCCCAACAATAGCCTAACACGGCCCCGTACCCGCTGGGCACGGCCTCGTGGGCGGCTAAAAAGTCAAAAAAAATTTTAGTGCACGTGTGTGTGGCCTGTTTCCCGAAACTTGGTTTAGTTATCTTACCCATTTTTTGGAGCTTTCCCAAAGTCCATTACCTACAAGACATTATTTTAGTATGCAAACCTTCGTTTAATCATTCTTCGACTGCTTGTAGCGAGATCTCTTCCTCATCATCCTCAATGAATCCTTGATAAAGCTTAAGCCATTGTCCGTTGACTTTGAATGGAATTCCATTTGAGATTTAATTTAAATTGAAACGTGTGGAAAAATATGGGTGATAGAAAAAGGTCCCGATCACCTAGACTTGATCTCCTACTCGAAATTCATTAGGCTTAATATGTTTATCATGCAAGTTTTTCATTCTTTCCTTATAAATTTCGGAGTTGGAGTATGCTTGATTCCTTAATTCGTCTAATTCGTTTAATTGACAAAATCGATTCTTTTCGGCGGTTTCAATGTCTAAGTTTACGTTTTTTAATGCCCAGTAGGCCTTGTGTGCTATTTCTACTGACAAATGACAACTTTTTCCATAGACCAGCTTATATGGGGTGGTACCTATTGTTGTTTTATATGCGGTTCGAAAAGCCCATAAAGCGTCGTCTAATTTATCGGCCCATTCTCTTTTATTTAATCCTACGGTTTTTTCAAGTATTCTTTTTAAACCTCGATTAGTCACTTCGGCTTGTCCATTTATTTTAGGGAGATATGCAGTTGAGATCCGGTGATAGACCCCATATCTTGTTAAAAATTTTTCAAGTTGATAATTACAAAAATGGGTACCCCTATCAATTATTAATGCTTTCGGAGTTCCGAAACGAGAAAATAGTCGTTTCAAGAATCTTACCACAACTCTTCCATCATTTGTTGGAAGAGCTTCGACTTCGGCCCATTTTGACAAGTAATCCACTGCCACAAGTATATATTTGTTTCCTTTTGATGGTGGGAAAGGTCCCATAAAGTCTAGTCCCCACACATAAAAAATTTCACAAACAAGAATGCCGTTTTGTGGTATTTCATTTTTAGAAGAAATATTACCTGATCGTTAGCATGCATCACATGTCTTGATAAGACTATGGGAGTCTTTGTAAATGGTTGGCCAATAGAATCCTGAATCAAATACCTTTCGTGCGGTACTAGCGGCTCCATGATGTCCTCCGTATGGACCTTCATGACAATGTTAGAGAATTTTTCTTGCTTCACTACCATGCATGCATCTTCGGATAAGTTGGTAGGCACACATTTTGAAAAGATAAGGATCTTCCCAAAAATAATGCTTTACATCGGCAAAGAATTTTTTTCTTTGATATGTGACCATCCTTTTGCGACTATTCCACTAGCTAGGTAGTTGGCGTAGTCGGCGTACCATGGTTCTTCTCGGTATTCCACCATTTCTAAGGATTCTGTTGGGAATTTTTCATTGATGAGCTCGTCCCTAGTTGCCTCCAAAGCTGGATCTTCCAAACGTGAGAGATGATCTGCAGCAGTGTTTTCTGCTCCTCTTTTGTCTTTTATTTCAATGTCAAATTCTTGGAGGAGTAGAATCCATATGATTAAACGCGGTTTGGCGTCCTATTTTTTAAAGAGATAACGAATGGCTGCATGGTCTGTATAAACTATCATTTTAGAAAGAACAAGATAGGAACGAAGCAAATACTACAGATAGCAATTCTTTTTTAGTTGTTGTGTAATTTTCTTGTGCATCGTTAAGTGTTTTACTAGCGTAGTATATTAGGTGAAAATGCTTATCTTTTCGTTGTCCCAAGACAGCTCCAACTGCAGAGTCACTTGCATCACACATGATTTTGAAAGGTAATTTCCAATCGAGCGCTATCATGATTGGTGCATTGACTAGCATTTCTTTTAGGGTTAAAAATGCTTGGTTGCAATCCTTGTCAAAGATGAACGGTGCATCTTTTTCAAGTAATTTTGTTAAAGGTCTTGAAATTTTAGAAAAGTCTTTTGATAAATCGTCTATAAAATCCGGCATGCCCTAGGAAACTTCTAATGGCTCTAATGGAGGATGGGGGTGGCAATCGGGAGATGGTGTCTATTTTAGCCCGATCAACCTCCATTCCTTCGCTTGAGATTTTGTGACCTAGTACTATTCCCTCTGTTACCATGAAATGACATTTTTCCCAACTAAGTGCGAGGTTAGTTTCCTCACATTGGGATAGCATTCGTTCAAGGTTATCGAGGCATTGGTCGTATGAATCTCCAAAGATAGAAAATTCATTCATGAAGACTTCCATAGTCTTTTCTATCATATCATGGAAGATGGCCACCATGCAACGTTGGAAAGTTGCAGGGGCATTACATAGACCAAAAGGCATGCATCGATAAGCAAAAGTTCCATAGGGACATGTGAATGTTGTTTTTTCTTGGTTTCGGGAGCTATCGGTTTTTGAAAGTAACCTGAAAACCATCTAAAAAACAATAAAATTTGTGACCGGATAATCTTTCTAACATTTGATCAATAAAAGGTAAGGGAAAATGATTTTTCCTTGTTGCCTCATTTAATCGACGTTAATCTATACAAACTCTCCATCCGGTGACGGTTCTTGTTGGTATTAATTCATTTTTTTCATTAGTGTCCACCGTCATACCTCCTTTCTTTAGAACTACATGGACGGGACTTACCCAAGGGCTATCAGAAATTGGGTAGATAAGTCCGGCGTCAAGTAGTTTGATGACTTCGTTTTTAAACACTTCTTGAACATTTGGATTTACTCTACGTTGTGGTTGTATTACCAATTTATAGTCATCATTCATTAAAATTTTGTGCGTGCTCATGGAAAGGCTTATTCCTTTAATATCTACAAGCTTCCATGCGATCGCATTTTTATGTTTTTGCAAAAGTGTAATTAATTTTTCTTTTTCTATACTAGTTAATTTTGAAGAAATAATTACAGGTAGCTTACCATCTTTGTCGAGAAAAGCATATTCCAAACCTTTTGGGAGTTCTTTGAGCTCAAGTAGTGGGTCTTTAGAAGACTCCTTATTTGGTTGTTCATTTTGGTCAAGGACCAAAAAGGTTTGTTCAATGGTGACCTCTTCTTCGACAAAGTGGTCGATTTCGTCTTCCGTATCAGGTGGTTCATCTTCGTCTTCAATTAGGGGGTCGTCATTGCCGATTGGATATTTCATTGATTGGTCAAGATCGACATATTTGTTGTCGGCCCCTAATTTAATGGGTAGGTTGTTTTGCTTCCGATTGTTCAAAGCTTTATGGGTTTTCACAAAAGGTCGTCCTAACACATGTGGAGCGTCATCATGAATGACGAAGTCGGTTGGGACTACCATTTGATTTGTTTGAATTAACACATCCTCAACTACTTTCATTGATTTTATTATTTTTCGATTAGAAAGAAAAATGGGTATATGAAGTGGAGAAAAATCACTAATACTTAACTTTTCGAAAATGTAGTTTGGCATTATATTAACACAAAGATCTTTATCAATTGTAATATTACTAATAAAGGAATTTTGAAAGAAACATGGAACCGGTGTGATGTTAACTTCAAATGGATCATCTTTTATTAGCGTAGTTTGATCGTTTGTTAACTTAATGCTTACCATTTCGTCAATTTTAGTGTTAGTGTTTAACTCTTTTAAAAACTTAGCATGAGTAGGTACCAAACAATGGTTTTCGAAAGAAGGTGTTAAGAGATTAATTTCTTGAAAAATTGTCTCTTTTTGAAGATTAGCGTTTTCGGACTTACCTTTTTCGTTGTTTGGTTCATGCGTCGATTTTTCACTTACTTGTTCTTCCATTTTTACCTCTTCTACTATTACCTCTTTAGTAAAAACTACCTCTTTCCTTGCGCGGGATTCTTTTATATAGCGTTCGATAGTTTTGAGGTGTTGTATTATTCTTTCGGCTTCGGGGAGGATAGTTGGTGGTTCGTCAAATTGAGTGGGATAAGTTTCCAAAAGCTTGAGTGCGGAAGTTCAAACCTTGGTCCTTCATAATACCGATATGAGGTAGGTGGTTCACACCATTGTTCCTCATAGTAAGTATATGATGGAGATGATTCATACCTTGACTCCTCAAGGTATGAGTATGAGGGAGAAGGTTCATACCTTGGTTCCTCATGGTATGTGTATGAGGTGGATGGCTCGAAAAGGTCACAATATTGTACCGAGTGAGGATTACCGCAAAAGTACAATACTCTTCTTCGTAATCATCCTCTTCATAGTAGTAATTGTAATCTCCTAAGTATTGATCCATAAGAATCACTCAGCAGACCACAAAGGAGTCTCGGGACCAGAAAACTAAATTAAAAACGGAAACAGAGGCTCACCACGGCCCCGTGGTTAGTGAACATGGCCCGTGGTCATGGTCTGTATCTGGGCATTTTGAAAAAATGCTACTGGTTTTGTGCAGCACGGGGGCGTGTTCAGTGAGCACGGCCCAGTGTTCGGACTCTGTGTCTGGATGTTTGAAAATGTTTTGCTGTTTTTATGCAGCACGGGGCGTGTTCAGTGAGCACGACCCCGTGTTCAGACTACTGTAATGCAAAAAATAAAAAAATATGTGAGCGCAGTTTTGAAAAGCTTTTGAAAAATGATTAGGCCGTCGATTTTAACCTTTATTAAAATCCTTGTGTCCCCGGCAACGGCGCCAAAAACTTGGTGTGTGCGAAGCGTGATATATTTTTATTGATATTTTAAGCCCATTTTACACATTACTCAAGTTTTAAATTTATAAAACACGATATTCTACTAACACTAAACACACACTTGGGCAAGTGCACCCATCGTGAGCGTAGTATAGCATTGGTAAGATACCGAGGTCGTCTAAGGACACAAGAGCTTTTAGTACCGGTTTATCCTCAACGTCTAATCAATCTAAAATTTTTTGAGAAAAAGTTTTGAAATATGAAAATAAAAACTAAAAATGCATAAGTAAAATAAAATAAAAAAAACAGATAGACAAGATGAATCACTTGGATCCAACACGCCTTTAATGTATCCTTTGATGATTTTCGCACTTTTGGACTTTTTAAGAGATTATCTTAGTTATAGTAGTAGGCCCCTCTTTTGAAGGTGATGTTACCCTCAACCTAGTGGTTTGAATCAGTAGGGATATAATCCCAAAGGTTCGGAATATTGAAAGACAATTAATTAAGTTATTAATGCGAAAAGTGGTAGGCCCCTCTTTTGAAGGTGACGTTACCCTCGGCTAAGTGGTTTGAGTCAGCAAGGATACAATCCCAAGAAGCCGTTTTAATGTATTAATAGTAGTTTACATATGATGGGTTCAAGCTATTCGCACCCCCCGCCATCTAATACCAGTAGGTATTGAAGGAGGTCCTAGTAAGCTTGAACCAGGTCCTTGCAGGATCTATACACTTAACAAGGCAAGAACCTTACCAAACCATTCCCCTAACCCCCGACCAGGTAGTCGGCATGCTTTTATATAGACCGTAAAAACATGAATGATGCAATCGTTTACTTTATATAGACTGTAAAGTAACGCCAAGACACCAAGGAAAAATGATAGGAAGAATTCACCTTCAACATAAGAAACTAGTTGTTAAAGTCATTAATACAAAAACAAATAAAAAGTGCCGAAAGATTAAAAATCAAAAGTAATACATAAAAGACTTGTCTTCACCAAGTGATATGTAAGAGGTGTTGGTGCATTACGTCTGTCGACTTCGTCTTGTATCGAGTCTTGTACTAGATTGTATAGATCAGGGCACGGAAAACGAGGAAATATGTGTGTTTTTAGGTAATTCCGTTTGAAATGACACAGGGTCATTTCAAACGAAATCAAGCTGGTAATTCCGCTTGAAATCAACTTGTTGATTTCATTTGAATGGTGATTCCGCTTGAACGTGATACCGCTTTAGCATGTTCAAGCGGAATCAGATGCCTATAAATACCCACTCATATGAAATCAGTTGTAAGCTTCTTGGTTCCGACGCCGAAGTGCTGTCGAAGTGTCTACGTGCTGTAAATTGTTATCAGATCAATAAACAAGACAGTTAATAGTGATTCTAGTGTTATACAAGCTGAACGAAGACCGAATCAATGAATTCCGCCTCTGATTCTGTCTAAGAACTCTTCTGAACGACTCGTTTGGTCGGTAAAACGATCCTACAAGTGGTATCAGAGCTTAGGAGGAAGAGTTCTTACCTTTTAGCTTGTTTTCGCTGGAAAATTCTGATTTCTACACCTTCTTTTCAAATTTAATCAAGTTTTCACGGTTAAAATGGACTGATCTTTTGATATTGTATGTAAAATATAGTTTTAACAAACCCTTGAAAGAATCAGACCTAAATTCAGCCTAAAAGTGACAAATTTGGACCAAAAAGGTGATTCCGTTTGGACGTGCACCTGATTTCGTTTGAAAGGTTGAGGGTATTTCATTCGAAATAACCTATTTCGCTTCAAAGTGTGATTTCGTTTGAACTGTTTCACACGAAATTACCTAATTTCGCTTCAGAAGTGTTATTCGGTTTGAAAGTGTGACATTTCAAACGGAATCAGTGATTTCGCATCAAAAAGGTTTTCCGTTTGAAAGTAATTCCGCGTGAAACTGGTATTCCGTTTGAACAGGTTATACCGTTTGAAAGTGGTATTTCGTTTCAGATTGTTATTTCGCTTGAAAAGGAATTTTTAGTTGAAAGTTGGTTATTGTGTGAAATTTGTCAAGATTGTTGATAAAATGTTTGATGAAAAAGAAAATTATCATCTTGAAAGATTAAATGATGGATATGGTTGGTGTAGAGGAAGCATATATGAACAAGATGATAAGAAGGTTTGGATTATGCGACTTGAAGATTTTCTGTGTAAAAAGAATGAGACATTGGAGGAGTTGGAAAGCAGATTTGATTATTTACTGGACAAATTAAAAACATTTGAGATAAGGTTGTCAGATGTTGAAAAGATATCAAAGTTTGCAGATGCGTTGCCTGTGGAATGGGATGATATTTTGAAAAATCTAAAAAGGGATTCTGAGTTTTCAAAATTACGTCCAACAGGCTTCGTCAATAAACTCAAATCACACAGTTATGAAAATAATAAGAAGAAGAGAGAATTGTTGGATAAAATAAAAGAAAATCTAGATAAAATGAGTTTGGATGTAATTGTTGAAATAGATAGAAGAGTATGTGTATGTCTTGCAGCAAAAAATGTCATGAAATATGACATTAAGAGGGGTTGTTATATTGACAAAAATATGAATCCTCTTGATTTCGTTAAAATTTTTTGTGCATGTACATTCCAGACGGAGACAAAAGAAATTCCAAAGAAAGAAGAATCTGAGGAACTTGTATCTTCGAATTCTGAACCAGTATCAAAGAAAGAGATTGAAACAAATGCATCTATCTTTGATCATTCATCAGAAGAAGAGAGTGATGATGAAAGTGTTCAAGTTGAAAAGATACAGATTGAAAAAATTCCAGCTTTGAAGGTTGAAAAGAAAGCTGATGATAAACAGATTCTTGATATGTGCTCAATTTGTGAAAAATCAAAATCAGATATTGTTAAACTCTTGAAAGATATTGAGAGTTTGACATTGGAAAACAAAATTTTGAAAGAAAAAATAAAGATTTTGAAAATAAAATAAAAATGTTTGAAAATGAAAAATTAAAATTTGAAAAAGATTTTCAGAGTCAAATAAAGATTTTAGAAGATGAAAAGTCTGTTATTTTTAAAAATAATATTGAAAAACAGATTGCAATAAATTCTCATCTCCAGAAAATCATTCGGCTTGAAAATGAAGCTGAAATTGCTATAAATAAAATCAAGGAGTTAGAAAATAAATTGAAAGGTTTTGAGACTTCGTCATCAGTACCAGATTATATTTGTCCAAAACCGATCAATTCTGTTCCAATAAGTGACGATGTCACAAATTTTGACAAAGTTAAAATTGAAGACTGTGATGATGGATCTGATGACATAGAAGAGAAAAAGAAAATATTTTTGAAATTAAAAGAAAAATTTCAAGAAACTGTTCTGCAATCAACTGAAAAGGGAGAATGCTCTACGAAAAAAAATTTTGAAGAAGAAAGTGGAACAGAAACAAAATTTGAAAAATTCAAAAAATGTTCAAAGTGAAAATAAAAGATTTTCAGTTCAATCATCCAATTGTGATAAAAAATCACAAAAATTTGAAAATCAAAACTCAAAAAATGTTGGTAATAAGTGGTGCAGGTTTGACCACAGTGCTCAATCGACAAATCAAGGTTAAAAGAGGAGTAATGAATACCACAAAGCCAATCAATGTTATGATATGAGTATGTGGTTTGATAGTGGTGAATGGTATGATAACAGAGTGTGTTACACCTGTGGTTGTCAAGGACACATTGCTGTTAACTGCCAGAGTCGGAGTTTTGAGACGAGAAGATGCTTTGAATGTCAAATCAAAGGCCATATTGCAAGAGATTGCCCAATGAGATCAAAGAGAAGATCGAGGGCTGAATCTCAGAAAATGGCAAAGACACCAGTCAAAGTCGATGAAAAGCCCAAAGAACAGAAAGTTCTAGAAAAGAAAGTAAAGCTTTCACAAGGGCAAAAAGACAGACTGAGACAGAAAAGGAAGAAAGCACGAGAATATCTCGAAAGGATTTTATCCTCGGATACAACCGGAAAATCAGATAGCAGTTCTGATAAATCATCTTGCTCGCCAAAGAATGACAAATCAAGCAAAATGAATTCATCAGATACAAGTCTGAGGATGAAAGGGATATTGAAGAAAGAAAAAGTAGTTAATCAAGAGATTAACAAAACAAAGAAAGTGAAATTTTCACTTTCTGACGATGAATTTGTTTCTTCGGAAACAAAGGAGCCATGTTTTGGCTATGAATCTTGCTCATCAAAGTCAGACAAGCCACGATCAGGCAATGAATTTGACTTGTCAAAGTCAAAGGAGCCACGTTCGGGCGATGAATCTGGTTCGTCAAAACCAGAGGAGCCATCTGTTGAGGTAAAAAGTGATAATTCCGTTAAGACAATCGATGATGCAAATTTTCCATCATTGTGAAATGGAAATTTAAAACAAAATGTTGAAAAGAAATTGAGTGATGATAACTCGAAAACACCCAAGATTCGTCTGGCTTGGGTGGATCTCTTTAAATGAAAAACCTGACTTACCGGAGCTTCCAGGTTGGTAAGAGTGGAGCATGAATCGGCATCATTCTTGAGAAATTCACTTCGGTGATATTTGGATTTGCAAGTGGTTAATCAGGGAAATTAAGTTGTACTTAATTTTCTACAAGTGAGTGTGTTGTGAAAATCGGGAAATGTTAAATCTTTACATATGATTGAAAGAACAATGTGATGATACCCCTAACCTACAAGTGGTTTATGAAAATCAACAAAACTAATTTTCTGAAAAAACCATTTTGATTAAAACAAACTTAAGTGTTTTGAAATCACTATGGGAAAATGTTTTGTTGTCAGGGGGAGTTCTGATTGTTCAAGCCAAGTGGATGGCGAATTGAAGTAATTCGCATCATGTTGTCATTTTATATGTACAGTTTGTTTTTAAATTTTCCCAGAAAATCAAAATTGAGACATATTTTGATTTTAGGGGGAGTAAAAATTTTTTTAAAAAAATTTGAAAATTTCAAAAACATTGAAAAATGCAAAAATGAGTTTTGTTGTGAAAAAGAGGAAATGATAGTAGATCAGTTAGACTGTCACAGCATGCTAAAGAAATGGAGAGATAAAATGTGATAAACGATCTCACTAAAGATGTGACGGTAGGCTCAGGTAGACTAGTAGATTTGCGATAACGATACAAACTTAAATGAGAAAAGCCTAGTTCTAGTGGGAAACATGGTTGAAAGCATAGCACTTGGTTTTTGTCCTTCTTGATTGTGTACCTACTCAGTAATCGCTGATTGTTGAAAGACATAAAACTGGTTAAGTTTGTGAACTTTCACAACTTTACTGAAAAGTCGCTGTGATTGTGCATTTATTTTTGCAAAGATTTAAACTTGTTTTATTTCTTTATTTTGTTTAAGCATTGGACATCCTCTACGTATACGTGAGTATCGACCTGGATGTTATTGCCTAAACGTTCTGCTTTATTTTCTTTGGTGTTTTGTTTAAGATTTGGATCACCTCTGCGTATACGGGAGTATCGACCTGGTGGTTAAAGCCTAAACAACTTCAACTTATTTTATTTTTCTTATTTTGTTTAAACATTGGACTTTCTCTGCGTATACGGAAGTATCGACCTAATTGTTAATGTTTAAACATTCTGCTTTATTTTCGCACATATCACAGATGATGAAAGTTTAAAGGCATTACTTGAGTCAGTGTATTGCATGATGAGGGGATATGCTGAGATCGTGGGGTCCATAAGAATTTAGTGCAAAATTAATATACCTTAACGTATCGGTAAGCATTTCGAAAGTTTTAAGTTTGAGTTTAAGTGGACAACAATATCGTCAATCTATGTGAGTCGTTTAGAACTGAAAATGTTTAAAGCTTAACGATGCTAGTGATTGGTCACATAAGCTGATATGATCCTCTTACACAAACTCACAAAAATAATTGTCTGTAAATTTTTTCTTTCTGCATTTCATTCTTTTAAAAAAAAATCCAAAAAGATTTTCGGAGTGTTTTAGTATAAATTTTGAAAAATTCAAAAAGATTTTCGACAACTGATGTTGGAGAGCTGATTTTCAAAATCCCAAGTGCTGAACATGATGAACAGGGTTGGAAGTTTGTGTTTAAATGAAGAAATTTGTTTTGAGAAGAAAGTTTGATTAGTTAATCAAGTTCATTAAGTTGAATTTGATGTAACTATTGTAAAAACTTATGTGTTTGTGAGAAAGTGTGTGCAGGAAATGTTGAACAAAGCAAAGTTTCGATTCCTGATGATTGAATTCCAGGCTTTCGTTACTATGCTACAGGATAAAGAATTCCAGACTGCGATCCCAACTGAGTGAAAGGGGGAGTCTGAAGACAAAGAAGCAAGGTACCTGATCTTGTTGATATGAAAAGCCAGGAGAAGTTCCTGAAGTTGAGAAGACTGATAAAGACTGAAGATTGTGAAGACTCGATTCTTCAGACTCATCAACATCCGAGAGGGAGTCTGTTGGTGCATTACGTCTGTCGACTTCATCTTGTATCGAGTCTTGTACTAGATTGTATAGATCAGGGCATGAAAAACGAGGAAATATGTGTGTTTTTAGGTAATTCCGTTTGAAATGACACAGGGTCATTTCAAATGAAATCAAGCTGGTAATTCCGCTTGAAATCAACTTGTTGATTTCGTTTAAATGATGATTCCGCTTGAGCATGTTCAAGCGGAATCAGATGTCTATAAATACCCACTCATACGAAATCAGTTGTAAGCTTCTTGGTTCCGATGCCGAAGTGCTGTCGAAGTGTCTACGTGCTGTAAATTGTTATCAGATCAATAAACAAGACAGTTAATAGTGATTCTAGTGTTATACAAGCTGAACGAAGACCGAATCAATGAATTCTTCCTCTGATTCTGTCTAAGAACTCTTCTGAACGACTCGTTTGGTCGGTAAAACGATCCTACAAGAGGCTTAACCAAACATGGCCATTGATTGACGAGAACCCTTACGATCAATCTTGGATCCCGAGACAATTACACACTCTAAGATGGATGATGGATGATGGTGGTGGGTGATGGTGTTGTAGTGGTGGTGGAGTGGTGGCAAAGTGGGAGAGTAGTGGTTTGCCAAGGGATGCCTTTGAAGTGAGCCAAGCACCCCTATTTATAGCCTGCACAGTGCTATGGCCACGGCCCCGCGTCCAGCAGGCACGCCCCCGTGGCCAGCCTTTTTCTCTTCCTTCATTAAATGCAAGTGTCAGTAGAGGGTCCCACACGACCCCGTGTCCAGTAGGCACGGCCCCGTGGTCAGCATCGTATTTGTGCTATCAAGATTTTGCAAGATTTTGCGTATCTTTGCGTTAACCACGCCTCGTGCTAAGCTGGGCACGCCCCCATGGTGGGCGTGGAAGCTTCTACAAGTTTGTCTTTTCTGTAGGACCCTGACCATGCCCCAGTGTTCGGCTGGGCACGGCCCCGTGGTCAGTCTTCTGTTGTCTTGTTTTTGCTATGGGTGTCACACCCCGACAGCGTAAAACAATAAACCGCGACGGAAACGTCGGGGAGTGTCGTAACAGAATCATTATTTCACAACACAGGGATACTGAAATTATGTTTTATTGAATTAATAATTGTATAACATTGTCTTAAAGTAAAACAAACGAGTTTAGACATATTGTCTTTCATGTTTTATGTCACTAAGGCCTTATCCATTCCTACGTTTACATGCATCATATTCATCAAACAACAGCACCTGAAACATATGTGAAAATAAAGTCAGCATAAAAATGCCGGCGAGTACATAGGTTTTGTGAGTGTGTCAAATTGATGGATTGTGTACATATTACAATACCTCATACGACTACTAGAGTCGACAATTGAAAACCTTGTATCGAAAAGTGTTTGGTATTGTAAAATGATTAACCAACTAAAACAAGTTGGTTATATGTTTGTGAAAAACCTCATTGCCATGAATCTTGACCCAAAACATTTGCTTTTGTAAACCAAATTGTAAATCGTCTCATGAGAAAACTTGTATGGTTTATATCATTTAGTAAACATCGGTGTGTGACATCGTTTGAAATCATTCGTACAAGTGAACTAAATAACGCCACGGAATATAATATGATAAAAGCACTTATATATAAGAAGTACCAGCGGCGTATCTACCATACTTTTATCACATTACACCCGTCCCGTTATCAAATCACTTACCATAAAACAATTGTTCAATTCGTCCGTGTTATAAACCATCGTTCAATCGTTCGTGTCATAAACCATCGTTCAATCGTTCGTGTTATAAATCATCGTTTGATCGTTCGTGTTATAAACCATCGTTCAATCGTCCGTGTCATAAAACCATTCGTTCAATCGTCCGTGTTTTAATTGTGAAAACTAACTTTTGGTCATTCTAGTTGAACACATTCAAACCTGTGTGACTCGTCTATACCACCAAAGGGTATCTTTAATCGACTAACAAACCACCATAGGGTTTATTAAAATAACAGGTTATGTCGTTACCCACATTACCCCCATAACCATGGTGATAGTCCGATAATGGGATTTGTCAGATCCTCTGGTACTATAACATACTACTGGTCGGCTTGGCCAAAGCTAATGAATGTCATTCGTGTTATGTATCAACGCACCAAGAAGTTCGTCCACATTATTGAAATCGTTGTGTTTAATATAAACCATAGTATTTGTTTTTGAAAACTCGAAATCGTTTTAGCACATATGAATCACCCCAAAACAATTGAAAGCATAAAATAGGGGAACTATATACTCACTTGAGATTGCAAAGTATCCTAGATTAAGTGAACTACCAAGCTCGGGAAATCAAGGAATCAAGTGGCACTTAGTATCGGACCACTATGTTAATAATCGGGACCTAAATCGGGAGATCGGGTAGAATGAGGTCTTGTAAACCAAATGAGTGTTGGAACTCATATGATATGGTTTAACAAAGCCTACATTCTGATTTGAAACCTATCCTAAGTGCTTTTGACCCGTTATGACCCGTTATGGTAGTTTACGCTACTTTAACGCGTCATTTGCGCGAATGCGCGTTCGGATGGTCTAACTAGTCCTATGATAAGTCTTATATGCCTAAACATGTTTAGTAATGTTGCATAATCAATTTAAGTGCAAAAATTTGGGTTAAATATGCTTAAATTGAAATTATGCGTAAAAAGGGCATTTTGGTCATTTTCCTAAGGCATATAAACTACCTATAATACAACTAATCAAACAAAGTGACCATAAGGTATAACCTTGGAAGGTTATTCCCTATACAACTATGGTCATAAAATATGTTTGGTTGGACCCCGATGATCGACCAAACGGTTCGGGTTCGAAAGTCTAAGCGGTTGTCGAGACCGCTTGACTTACGATCCTAAACAAGCACTGAACTAAAAGTGACGAGTTAAACATTTTAAACAAAGTGTTTTGACACCCGAAAATAGTTTTGTCGCAAAATGCACATAATCGTGCATTTTGACCGAAACTTTGACTCATCACTTCGACTAGTCAACGTGGTAATCAGTAGGTATAGTCGCAAGGGACTATAACCATAGTGATTACGCTCACGTTGCAAAGTTCAAACGAACTTTGTCTTGACCAAATCATGGTCAAAGCTGAAAGTCAAACACTGTTTGACTTTTTAGCTTGAAATAAATAAACAAGACATGAAAGAACACTTACAAGTGCTCTAGGCTGGAAAATAAGACTAAGAATGCTCAGGTATGAGGCAACCAACAAGTGTGGTAGCCTCAACTTAGAGCTTTAGAGAGAAGAGAATGAAATGAGCAAGTGAAGAATGAAATGGTCTTGGCTATTTATAGTAATCCTAGAATCATAAGATCATGACAAGTGTTTGTGTGGTGATCAAGGAATGATCTACACCATACACTTGTTAGGACCTGATTAGGGAACTTGTAGAACAATTTATTTGGCCCCCATTCATGAAAACAAGCAACCAAAACCAACTAATTCAGCTGATTTCATCAAAACTGGTTCTGCCGAGCTCTGGCTGTCACGCCCCACAACCCAGATAGTCCTAGGAATCGCGGCCCGCCTACCAGTCTGCTATTCAGAACTTTAAGTTTTGGCAGAACTAGTCCCTGCAGCTTAGAACTTGTTTTTCGACGCGTTTAACCCCCGTTAACCCAATTTCAAGGCTCTACAAGGATGTTAAAGTATAGGGACTTGAAATATGCTTGAAAATATCACAGATGTCGGTTCGTTTGGTCGTACGATTGCATTTTTCGGTTAATTACGACGAAATTCGAACAGACGCGAAAACGATCCAAATTACTCGACGAATGGTATTTTTGCATTCCCATCACTAAGATATAATATTTTAGTGATTACAAGAATTTTTGGATGTCCAGATATGGTCAGAACGCAAGATATGCACGCATTTGCATACTTTCACAGTTTTGACGCTTTTAGTCCCTGTGATCAAATAAGCGTATTTTCGCATACCGAACCCCTCAAAACTTATTTCTAAGCTACGTTAAGGATATTTAGGGTATTTTTTGCTTATGATCTTGTTCCGGGGTATATGTTGTTATACGAATTGGTAGACTTTTGCAGTTTGAAGCAAATAGTCCTTGTGATCAAATAAACTTGTTTTTTCCATACCAAACCCTTCAAAACTTATTTCTAAGTTATATAAAGGTTATTTACGTTATGTTAAGCTTATGTCATTGTTCTGGAGTGTATGTCGCGTTAAACTGATTGCGTTTACGTAACAGTTTACGTATAACTTTCTAGAAAGTGTTTAAGAGCTTGAAATCGAACAAGAATTGATATGTGTAAATGTCACATGTAATTGTACTAATCCCGAGAATGGAACACAAGATTTCATTGGATTTGTATTTGTATGATGGTCGTAGAGGCATAAATGTCACAGTTTCCCCTACTTTAGGAAATTGCATCCCGAAATTTATTCGTAGGAGTCTGTTTGTATAAGTTGTGTTAAGCGATTGTCTTGCGTGGAATCTAGAGTTTTATCTATTTGCATAGAATACCCCATCAAGGATTTCCACGTAAGGCATAACTTTATTATTCCGTAGTGGATGCTTCCTCAGATAATGCAGGAAGTGGGAATGGGCTGTTATACCTATGATGCTCGTCCCCTAATGGATACTCCCTCGATTAAAGCAGGAAGTGGGAATGAGGGATTTGATCAATGATAAAACCAAATCAACCAATAGTTCTCTGAGTATCCTTTAAAAATCTAACTATTAAAACAAAAAGATTTTGTAAGGATTTGTATTTCATTTTCCATAGTGGATATTCTTCAGAAGCGGAAATGAATGGTCAGTTCATCTTCCTCAATGGATTCTTCGTCAGAATTGAAAATGAAAGAATGTATAAGTTGTTCATTTCCCAATGGTTATTTCTTCGGAAGTGAAAATGAAGGGATAATTCATTTTCTTCAGTGGATACTTCGTCAGAAGTGGAAATGAAGGATTATTTTATAGATTATTCATTTTCCCGATGGATATTTCTTCAGAAGCGAAAATGAATGGATAATTCATTTTCTCAGTGGATACTTCGTCAGAAGTGGAAATGAAGATTATTGTATAGATTATTCATTTCCCCGATGGATATTTATTCGAAAGCGAAAATGAATGGCTAATTAATTTTCCTCAGTGGATACTTCGTAAGAAGTGAAAATGAAAGAATTCATACAGGATTATTCATTCCCCAATGGATATTTCTTTAGAAGCGAAAATGAATGGATAATTCATTTTCCTCTGTGGGTACTTCATCAGAAGCGGAATGAATTTATTCATTTTCCTCAGAGGATATTTCTTCAGAAGCGAAAATGAAGGGATAATTCATTTTCCTCAGTGGATACTTCATCAGAAATGAAAATCAATATGGTTCTCGAATGGATTATTCATTTCCCAATGGATATCTCTTTCAGAAGCGAAAAATGAGTAGCTAGTTCATTTTTCCTCAGTGGATACTTCATTAGAAACGGAAATGAATATAGATAACTTTTCTTTCTTGTTTAAGTTAACACATGACAAAACTTGTTGTGGTTTCTGTGCACTGAAATACATAATTATGTATGCATCCATAATTACGTAATTCCTTGCACAGTCCATACAGTTTATTTTATAATGTGTAGGGGAAAGAATCAAACGAATAATCTTGTGATAACTTTGACTAGACCACCAAAGGGTCTCTTTAGTAGATCAACACAAGATCTCTTTAACTAGATTGACGAATCAATCTCTTTAAATTTGGAATAGTACTTTAAAATCCAGAGGTCTTAACTATTTCATAGAAGCCTATTAAGGATTACGATAGTACTTTTGGATATCCTTTTTAAGAATCTATCATATGAAGATATGGAAAACTCTACAAGGATTTGGATAGCGAGCATTTGGATCACACATAAACACATAATTGTCAACTTGGTCATCAACTTGTTATTAACTTGTTGTCGATTTGTACACATGCATTTAAAGTACACTAGGAATCCAATCAATGGACTTCAACTAGTACTTTAAACATCCTCGAGGATCTAATTATGAAGGCAGGAAGATCCTATAAGGATTTGAAATTCGTGTAGCAAAAAATGTTTTGAAAACCATATACTAGGTATGCTAAGTCAACATACGAAGTATAGTGTTTATGATACGAAGTATAGTGTTTATGAAATCAAGGTGCTAGTTATACTAAGTCAACATATGAAGCAAAAAGGATCCTTGAAATCAATGTGCTAGGCATGCTAAGTCAACATATGAGTAGAGTGTTCTTGAAAATCGTTTACCACGTATGCTAAGTTAACATACGAGTAGAATGTCCTTGAAAACTATGCATAGGATCTTTGAAAATATGTTTAATGTTTTTGAAACGTTATGTAATGTTTTTGAAATCATGTACAAGGTATATTAGGTAATTATGTTTATAAAATGTTGTAAAACCAGGTGAAATGCCTTTAAAATCATGTATGAGGTTTTTGAAAACATGAATAATGTTTTTGAAATTATGCGCTTGGTATATTAGGTAAATACACTACGTTAAATGTTTTTAAACCATATGAAATGTTTTCAAAATCATGTAAGATGTCTTTGAAATCATGTACTATGTATAATGTCATGAGAACCAGAATGTAATGATATGTACATAGACATATCGCATAAGACCAATTAAGGACTGTTAGGATCTGAGGCCCTCATGATTGTGTTTGTTTGTGAGATTTGAACAAATCAAATAGATATGAACAGTTTTAAGTGCAGCGGAAATGAATAACAAACTTTGTAAACACAATCAAAGGAGAATATAGTTTGATAAACAATTGCTTTTCATAGAGTCGAAAGATTACATCAAAAGCAAGAGGTTACAATGCAAGCTTACAGACTAAACTCCCCCTCAGCCTGATACTCCAGAGTTGGTTGCACAAGATGAAAGGATTGAATTGAGGAGAAGAACTCTCTCAAAACGAATCAAATATAACAGTACAGACTACTGTCATATTTATAGGCAAACCAAACTACTGATGTACCTCAGCTGACGTCACCATGATAGTGACATCTAACAGCCTAACAACCTGTAAACACTGGTCTATACAAACTACTGATGTCTAACAACTGATTGATAATAAAATACAAAACAAGTCTAACACTGTTCACGTTCCACTGTTGTGGCCTAAGCACTGATTACTTGATCATCAGTGCTTTCTTCAAAAGGTGATCAGTCTTTGAATGAGCAGTGCTTGGGTCTTCAGCAGTACTTAAGAGACAGCAGTGGATAGAGCTCAGTATTTGCCTTTTAGCAGTCTTTAGTTGTTACATCAGTGTTTGGTTCATCAGTTGTTCTTCTGAGCAGTACTAGGAGTGTATCAGTAGATAGGTAACCACTGTCAAGGGGAGAGCTTAGAGTAAACGCCTGCTTATAGTGAATCCACTGTTGTGACCAGGTTTTGGCTTTACATTATCTGTTCCTCTGGTAGGGTTCAATCCCAACAATCTCCCCCTGGAACAGATAATGCCAAAACCTGTCATTATTCTGGATCTTTATTACTCATCAAAAGTTCCCTTGCTTTTCTTTTGAAATCTTCTTCAAATTCTTTGGAACTTATGTCATCTTCATCCCTGCACAGTGAAAGTTCAAGGAGATCCTGCAAATCTTGAACACTAAGGCCTAGTGCTTCTTTCCTTGATATGTACTTCACATCTCCATTGGATCTGACAATAGTCAATACATGGGTCTTTTGGTCAGACATCCACTTTAGTACTTTCGAACCCAATGGATTTCTTGGGAGAGATTTATTTGAAGATGAGTTGGGAGATGTTGGCCTTGTGAAAACTTGCAGACTTTCAGACATTCTTTTGAAAGCCATTTCAATGACATCGTTTGCTGCAGCTATATCTTCTGCAGTTTCTCTTTCAATCAGCTCCTGCCTTTCAATGTCTGTCATGTCTGTTGAAGTGTTTGGTGATGCAGGTTTGGTTAATATCCTTTTAAAAAGGTTTTGAAGTTTTTCTGAGCTTTCTTCTTTTAGACCCATTTTCATGATGGATTCTGTGAAGTACTCAACTTCCTTTTCTTTAACCTCTTCACTGGTCAACTGTTCTTTTTCTTCTTGGTTTGTCACAAAAGTAGACCGGAACAGTGTTTTGAGGTTTTCTATCTGCTGTTCAAGTTTCATTCTTTGTTCATGCTTCTTTGAAGTGCTTGAAATAGTTATCTTTCTTTTCTTTAGCCTTTCATAGGCTTCATCAGTCTGCTGTTTTGACCATTTTGATATGGCTTCAGCAGTGTCCATTTTTGCATCCACCAGCTCCTTTTTCTTTCTCTTGTACTCAGCAGTTAGGTCAGCAATGAGCTTTTTGTATTTTCTCCAGTTTGGAGCATTTTTCTTCTTTGTAGGATCATTCTTGATTTTCTCAATCCTTTCTGCCTCATGCTTTAGAGCGACTATTGGCCATTCTTCGAACTGTTGTTCTTTAGCAGGATAGAATTTCTCTTTCATGATGTAGGCTAGATATTGTTTTCTTAACTTTTTCTTTTGATCAGCCTTTTCTTTGTTTAGGTCTTGTGCAAACTCTTCTATCTGCTTTACTTTTGTGAAGTAGAACTCCAGTCTTTTAGCAATGCCATCTTCGCTTAAACGTTCACGTTCACTCTCAACTTTAGCTCTTAGTTTAGCTTGCCTTGCCTTGATTTTGAGGTAATCATCCATATCATCTGGTGGCATGTAACCTATGAGTGAGGAGAATCTTCTTTTTGAAGGATCTTCTTCTGTATAGAATTGCCTCATCTCATTTTTGATAGCTTCAAGTTCCAGTGGATGTTGTGCAGCATTAGGATCATGTATACCCTCATCGGCAGAGATTGGCTTTCTTTTTCTGTTGAAGAGCTTTGGTTGTGATGTAGGGAAGGTGAGAGCAGTGGTGGATGATTGACTAACAACTGTTGAAACAACTGGTGTTTCAACTGCTGTTGTCATTACACCTGCTGATATGTCAGCAGATGTCTTCTGCTTTTGAGCAGGGGATGACGGTGGTGAGGTAGTTTTTGATGATGGTGATGGTGGTGGTGAATCATCATCTGATATGAGATTCCTTCTCTTTTTTAATGATGAAGGGGCAGATGATGTTTTGGGTGGATCAGTGGTTTGAATGATGGAGAGTGTCTGACAAACAACTGTTGAAACAACTGGTGCTTCAACCGCTGCTGTCATTACAACAGATGTTGTAACATCTGTAGTCTTCTGTTTTATGACAGGAGGCAGTGGCGATGGTGTGATTGTAGATGATGGTGGTATAGCAGTAGTTGTAGTGGTGTGTGGTAGAGTGGTGTGTGTTGAAGATGTGTGTGTTGATGACATGGCAGCTGTTTGGCTACTGACAGCAGTTTTTGTAACTACTGGTGTATCAGCTGTTTGACTAACAGGTTTTGAGACCTGTTTTTCTTTTTCTTTTTCTTTTTCAGGCTCAATACAAAGGCCATGTTCTATTCCCATTTTATTCATTTTTCCCAACAGCTTGATATTCTCCCCCTTTTTGGCATTATCTGAAGGGGGGTTAACAAGAAATGTTATGGAAGAAGGAACTTTACCAGAGGCGCTTTGAATGCTAGCCTTTATAACCTTGATATCTGCTTGAGTGTCTTTAAACCTTGATTCCACCATGTTGGTCAACATTTGTACATGAATAGCATGCTTTTTATCAGCCATACGTTGCTGTTTTTCAAGCATGGGTTGAAAAATATTCCAAAGCTCATTTGCAGCAAATGCATGTTGTGCAGGTGCTTGAGCAGGAACAGCAGTGGCTTGTGCTTTTTGAGCTTTTAAAATCTCTTGCACCATATTCTTTATTTCAGCAACTGAATCTTCAAGTTTTTCAACTCTGTCCGTCAATTCCTGATATTTTGAATCATCACCTACTTTAGTAGGATCATCTGAATCCCCACCAGCAGTGGTTATATCAATGTGTGACTTAGGAACAGAGTCCCAAAAATCACCCATTGATGCCCCTTGTTCTTGGTACTGGGGACTTCTTTCTTCAGCACTCGATAAACCTTTGATGGTACCAGTGGTTAGATCTAACTCACTGGTGGTTACCGAAGTTGCCATGGAAGAAATTGCCTTCAAGGGAGTCTTACTTATGAAACAACTGTCCAACTGAAGATCTGTTGATCCACCAGTTGTAGTTGCTGCTCCATTTGAACTACCACCGAGAGTTACTTGTAACTCAGGGGGTGTAACCTCCTCAATTGTTGCTGGGATAGCAGGAGTAGTAGCATCAGACCCAGTCACTTGTAGGGGCATACTCTCAGTGATAGGTGATAGAGAGGAACTGGTTTGTGTCTGAGCTATAGCAGCTGCATGCAACAAGGGTAGCATGGATTGTGGCATTATGATTGGTGAGGGTATAGGTGTTGAAAGAGACATGTCCTTGGGATCAGGACTGTGGAAGATAGAGCCAAGTGGATCTAGAGCTTCATAATTTTGTGTCCCTGTGATTACAACCTGATCCTTTTGTGAGGATGCAGGAGGAGTTTCAGGCATGGGTTAAGATCTTTCTTCCAACTGCTGTGAGGAAGTAGCAGCAGTGGTTTGTGGTGACATTTGTGTTGTCACAGGCAGTTGCTCTGGGATCTCATCTTCCAGAGTTGCCTTTGTTTTGGGTTTGGTGGGTTTTCTGGATGTTTTTCTTTTGGTCTTTTTGGTGATGTCAGGTGTGGGTTTCAAAGCAGTGGTTGTCACACCCTCAAAATACCACCTAGGGAGTGTCCCTGTTAGTCGTGTGACCCACTAGCAACGAGCCACCAATTACATTGAATCCATAAGTTTAAAATAAAGTTTCATCATTTAATATTAAAATCCAAACATAAGTTATTCGAAACCAGCAAATTCAGCGGAAGCGTTAACGTATCACAATATAAACATTTTCCAGACAAATGTAAGAACCAATGTTCAATAAATAAAACCAATCGGTGTGAACCATGACCACTCATGCCCTCCAGCCAGCAAGTTCCTGTTCCAAGATACATAACGACCTGCGAGCATGTAACAAGTGTATCAGACAAAGCTGGCGAGTTCACAGTTTAAGAAAACGTTTGTTACCAGTTGTATGTAAAACAGTTCACTGACAAATGCAAGTAATATTGTTAATATCTCAATTCCGAACAAGACGGCTCCTGATGTACATGACTGCCCTATCCCACGTACTCCTATCTAGTACTGGGCCCGACTGGGTCATTAGTTCACATCCGTCCTATCCAGGAGCGGTGTGAGGGTGCCAAACCTAAGTAGCGCTACCAACTAATACCCGAATAAGGGACTTACAAAAATGATAGGTGAGAATATTAACCAATATACCCGTTTTTACCCAAACCACTGACTGTCCCCAACCACTGGGACGCATGCTCGAATGTAGTGAACTCACCTTGGTTTTGCTCGGTTAGATTGTTTACTTGAACAACAGTTGAACAAACACGTCCTAAAAGGATTACCGATAACAGTCAGTTTTACATGCATCTCACGTACAACTAATTCACGTATTCAAGGTTCACATCAAGTATTTGCATTGCTCACGTAGCACACACAGGTAATTCACATCACGACAGTTTATTCATCCATCTAAGGCACCAACCGAATGCTTAACATGCAACCACTTAGACATGTCATTTACATACATACATAATCTATTAATACACTCTTCAACTAGCTATTAAACACGTATGGTCCAAGGATAAAAGTGTAGGTATCACAACATAATTTACATATGAAACATTCATTGTCCAGTCCGATTTATGCTATATGCGGCCATGCCTTGGTAGTCTTACCCGGCCCAACAGTATATCGATTCAAGGTAGCAGCCCATCTCAATTTACCAATTCATGTAATTAATTATGCGGCCCAATCTTAGCTCACATATATGTTTCAATGTCATGCGGCCCACTAGTTATCTAATATCGGTTATGTGTTCAAAGTTGAAGCCAGGCCCATTAACTAATCCAATTACTGTTACCCATACTTGGCCTGCCCACATGCAAATTAGATGTCCCAGTTCCTGGTTTCATATACATAACAGCAATCCAAAATAGCAAATAACTCATGAAATCAATTAATAACTAAATCATTCTTTTAAACCAAGAAATCATCTAATAATAATATTCGTTATTCCCTATACTACCACATGGCAACCTCATTAAAATACCCATGTGCTTTGATTAAGTCAAGATTACATCACATGGCAGCCATTTTTCTTTATTCAAGGTTCTCAAATTTAGTGACCATTTATCTTCCCATCTATTTGACCGTTTCTTTTTCATAACTTTCACAATCAAATTGTTATCATTTAATTAGTTTTTGTTTCATATGATTATCAACTGTACATATATCTTCGATTAATCCATATTACACACAAACCATCACTAATAGCACATATCATGCAAACAGTAACTATGTATACACTTCATGAGAATTCACGTGAGCATCACAGTTCATAACATCACATATGGTTTCGACCAGAAAACACCACATAAGGGTTCGCTTACTCATCAACACAATCAGCGAGGGGTTTACATTTAAACAAATATGATCAATCATAAATTAAAGCAAGTATTAGCATACTAACCAAGAACTCGATAGCAAGAGATGATGTCTTGATGATGATTGGGGGGGGGGGGGTCTGCTTGCCGTACGCAACTTAGGAATCAGGTAGGGTTTGTTTTTGAGCCCAAACTAAAACATGATACGTATTCCTAATATTAATAAACAAGATGGGGGCGGTTCCTCCTTTTTGGAAATGATAGCGGGCTCAAGCCCAAATGGGCCGAAACACATTGGCTATCAGCCAATATTTAGTGATTAAGGGGGGGTGGGCTTCGGTCATTTGAGGTGCGGCCCAAACATATTCGTTATACCAAGTCCGGCCCAATTCACACACTCATACATTAAACATTTAGCAATTAAATTACCGTCACAATCACAAGAGTTACTGATTTCTATCGTCGTAAAGGATATGAAATAGAAATATCAAGAAACAGAATCACGTGACGAAGAGATACAGACCTTGAAAGTTCGGGTTGTCACATCATCCCCAACTTGAAAGAAATTTCGTCCCGAAATTTGACAAGCAAGCACAAAGAAGTGAGGTGATGGATCAAGATTGCAGTAGATTTTACCAGGTGCCACATCATCCCCAACTTGAAGAGGAATTTCGTCCCGAAATTCACCAATAGTACCAGAATTAGAATTGTCATCAGGAAAAAGTTGAGGATGTTTGAGCTTCATCTGATCCTCACGCTCCCACGTGCATTCCGGTCCACATTTTGAATTCCAACGAAGTCCAACGAGCTCCCACGGGATAACTCGAGGGTAGTAGGTATCACAATTGTTTTCTTGGTCAAACGTTTCTATAGGTTCGAGTCGTATTGTTATCACGAACGTTACCCAATTCACCAGGTAACTCGAGTTTGTGAGCCATGTTTCCGATTTGTTCCAGAAATCCGAATGTTTAAGCTTGCCACATTTTCTATAGCGTACCGCACCCTCCCAGGGTGAGACTTCCAATATGACATGTTCGCCTGCAGCGAACTCCCGATGTTTCCTAAGTCATCAGGGTCCCTGGCGATCACGCGTTGTCGTCACACAATTTCCAACACCGAATGCAAGTCCCAAACTTGTGATTAGGTTGTCATCCACCTCAATCTAACAAGGAGGTTAGTATTATCATCCACGCAATGCCTCAAACAGAGCTGCATGTATACTAAACGGCAACGGTTGCACTAGAGCTCACCCAACGATAAGTATCCTTCCCAATGTTTACTAAAGTCAAACACGCACATGCTCGCAGCATGTCTTCGTGTGTCACGATGGTTCATTGCCATGTCCAGTTCTCCTACGGTGATAAGTAATGCTCATGTCTAGATGTGTGCCAAGGGTGTTGTGTATTGCCTGCCATAAATCAGGTATAGCTGAAAATCAAAGGTAACAGAAGTTGGCACCTCGTGCCTAAATCGCCTCTCTCAGAGGGATATTCACAAGCTGTGAAGGCTCGTCAGTTTCCTTGATTGCAAGTAAGTGGGCTGGTTACGTGAGACAATTAACGATCACCCAGGTGAAATTGTTTCCATTTCGAATTGTAACTAGACTGGTGATAGAATCCATGGCATGATACCAATTGTAGGACCCTGAATCACGTATGGATCGTACAAGACTGTTAATCTATCAAGGGTGCGGAATCCCCTTGATTGATCTTCGAACACAGAAACAAGATTATGTAGAAGAACAAGAACTCGAACACACAAACACGCAAACTTTCAAACTGATCTTCTGTGATTATCAAACTCTTAAAATCGTTTTACAATCACTAAGATCTACAAGAACCTAACAGCCGATTTCTGTTTTGTTCTTAAGCTCTCAAACTTGAATGCTCTCTCACAAGTTGTCTAAAGTGTCTTGCCCTAGAACTCAAGACTAAGGCTATTTATATACACACAGCCAAGATCTCGAATTGGGCTTTGCCCATATTACATTTGTCACATAAACTTGGGCCTAATAGTCTTAGTACAAACTTGGACTGATTAGGCTTTATAGAACTCGTTTTTCTTTAAGTCTTCATGATCCAATCTTCTGTTTAATATCCAAAGACCAATCCAAAGCTGTTGTCATATAACATGCACCAACAGTCTGTTCCAATCTCCAAATAGGTACTTCTGGTTACCGGCACAACCAGAAGGTTTCTGATGTTCCACCTTGACTTTCGCATAAGCCAAACGTCGTTCACATACTTCGCTATGCAGGCCTTCAAGCCCAGTTGTTAGTACAAGATCCTTAGATCCTAATATAGATTCCATCAAAATCTAGATGACTAGAATATCGAAGCCGGTGTGGTTTGCTCAACACGAATTTCCTACAGTTACTGTATCATGAGGTCCACATTCGTTCCATAATGTAGCGGATATCGTCCAACCTGCCAAGGTGTCTTCCCCATGCCCTGCATGGGTTCAACTTGAAAATTCTCTCCCTTCAGCTCCCCAGTTTGAACAGATCGAGTCGGATCAGGTAGGTTAGAGTCGGTAGTGAGCTGCAAGCTCGTGCACGTTCAAGTTCCACTGTCGTAATCATCCAAAAGTTCCATCCAGTGATGCCATTAACTGATTTAGCTTTCTCGTCACCAAGGTACACGGGAGGCCCTTGTGATCGGTCTAAGTAGTGCATTCGGTACCGTCCAAGTAATGCCTCCAACTTGATTCCAAAGGCCACGGTTTCCACCGCAGGTTGTGTGGTGCGTAGTCCTTCGTTGTAACTCCTTTACGTACGTCATCAGTCTCGTGATGTATCGGTGTGCAACTGGGACTCCGATTCGGACCATTAGGGTATGCTACTCAATCACCCGCACCCTCGGGTAAAGACGGTGCTCAGTGCACGGCAGAATTGGGATTCGAAAACTGAAAAGGCGTCCCCCTATTGTGTCTACCACAGCACCCTGTTGTGCTAAAGAGATTAAAGCTACACGATCTGTGAAAATCCTGTGATGAATCTACAACAGTATCCACCGAGACCAAGAAATTGTTGTACCCCCGAAGGAATCCTTGGCGTCAATCAGTTTCTAACATAATGGATTCTAGCACGATCCACGCGTATTCCCACTTCGTTGGTTACATGATCAAAGTGCTTTTCTCGAATCTAGATGTTACATTTAACAAGACTTCACACGTAGTGATTCCTTCCTCAGGAGCTCTAAGATAAGATATAGGCGTCGTCCATGATGTCCCTTCCTCCGGGAAATGACCCACAACGTCATCAATAAATACGGTCGATTCTTGTGGTCTATAGACTGCTGGTGTGTTGATTATCTCTATGGTCATGGTGTACCAGGTCACACTGGCTGCATTGCGTTTGATATGCCTCTTTAGGAACATTCTCCCCTAGGACTTCCATCTGATAGTAGTCCGTTCGTAAATCAATCCTCGAATGAAAGCTTGTCCCCCGCCACTAGTCGACAGGTTGTCACTAAATGGTCGAGGCAAACGGTTCTCGACTGTCACCTTGTTAAGTTCTTGATAACCAATACACGTACGGTAAGGCTTGTCCTCATGGGTGTAACTGGGACTCCCCAAAGCTAAAAGCTAGGTCCGCCAAAATTCTTGTTCAATAGTTTCTGTAATTGATTAGACGGCTCTTGCAACACTCCTGGTGCAAGACGGTAAGAGTACGAATATTCGGAGCTTCACCTGGCGTGAGATTAATCTGAGTTTCTGCCTAACAGTTGTGGAAGTAATCCTGGAAGTTCTTCAAGTAGCTCATCGGAAGAAATTATAAACAACTGGTGGATCCTCGATCCTCTCTTCCTTAGCCTTATTATCAGTAACCGTTGTTAATAATGGCGAGGTAATCCCTCCGTATACACTTTTGGCCTTCCATTACAGAGTTGATGCCAGCCTTTACATAACTCTGATATTTTGGAACAAATGACGATTCTCCACTAGGGGGGAAGGTACGCAAAGTTTTCTTCTCACAGGGTATCTTTGCGCGATGTATGGATAACCAATCCATACTGACTACTACATCAAACTATCAAGGGTAGTAGAAGAAAGGTTGATGTCGAACGCTTGTCCCACAAGGTTGAGTTTGCATCCCAATGAACATACAAGGCTTCAATTGACTTGCCATCAGTCTGTTCCATAACAGGTTTGGTTTCGAGGAGCATCAGGGTTAAACGGAATCGAGACGAAGCGGTTAGCTACCCATGCAAGCTACCATGTTGTTTATTATGCCCGGTGTTACCTACGCCAATCCTAAGTGCCCTTCTACAAACACCACCACTTGTGTTATTACGATCACGTGAATTCCCCAATACTGTCATCGTTCCCTTGGTTGTTGACATTTGACTTAACAACAGTCAATCCTTATCGAAGTCACCCTTGTTTCCATATGGTAGGCTACGATTACGAGTACCTTGATATTGCCGCGACTGTTGCCTCTAATATTGTTGCTTGTAACGGTGTCCTGCGTCCTTTCACCAACAAGGTCCATCTTTTCACATTCTGTGCCATGTCCTAAGGCACTACTCATGGTGTGTGCGGTTACACAGTCCGTTCTACAGTCAATCGTCATCGATTTTGTCCCGATTGGTTCGTAAGAGTCGACTCCCATGAGTCGCTGGCTGGGTCAAGCATTCGATTGGAGTCAAATCGATGTTGTTCGTTGCCGGTAACTAGGGTCGTTCAAATGCTGAAGTCGGTAAGGTACTACGTTTACCCTCTTGTCCATCGTTCTTGCAAGTTGACTGAGTGATACACGGTATGTCGCGAGAGTGTTGCAGAAGTGATCGCACTTCGGGATCTTAGGCGTCAACACGCTAAGTTCCATCAAACAAAGATAAGTGAGGAAAGTATAGTCCAATCATTTGACGCTGAGCCATCCAACTCAGGGACGTTCGTACTAGCACCTAACATTCTACACAGTTCGCTAGGCGTTCAGATGTGTGATCAGGTGATACTCGATAGCATCGAGATTCGTAAGGATTCAGAAAGGGGTGAAAAGATCATGTTCGAGTAGGAGACAATCACTGCTATGACTCCTATAGACTGCTGAGTTCTAACATAACATCAATTAACAGAGCGGAACCCCTCTCACACTCGTTAAGCCTCACTGGGACTCACATGCACCCCACATTATTATTATGTGTGCACCCATAATAATAAGGCAATTTGCATGCTTATCTCAGTGCCTCTTAACTCACGCTAAAAGGTTCCCTGAATTCGAGCAATAAGACAGATGACACCACAACATAGATCATGAAAGTTCAAGAAGAGTCGCACTCTTAAAACATGTAACATGGGTTGGTAACATAGAAGTTCATACTGCAGTGCTAAGTGTGCATTCACGTGTGATGTTATTCATAAGCAAACACTAGATATACTATGCAATAGTAAACGAGAAACGAACCTTGCAGTCTGGAGCTGAGTGTCATGGTCGATTTCGGATCTGTTCGGTTATAGTCTGGTTTTATAAAAACGTTTTAAAACCAAGTTCACTATAACCAGTGGCTCTGATACCAAACTGTCACACCCTCAAAATACCACCTAGGGAGTGTCCCTGTTAGTCGTGTGACCCACTAGCAACGAGCCACCAATTACATTGAATCCATAAGTTTAAAATAAAGTTTCATCATTTAATATTAAAATCCAAACATAAGTTATTCGAAACCAGCAAATTCAGCGGAAGCGTTAACGTATCACAATATAAACATTTTCCAGACAAATGTAAGAACCAATGTTCAATAAATAAAACCAATCGGTGTGAACCATGACCACTCATGCCCTCCAGCCAGCAAGTTCCTGTTCCAAGATACATAACGACCTGCGAGCATGTAACAAGTGTATCAGACAAAGCTGGCGAGTTCACAGTTTAAGAAAACGTTTGTTACCAGTTGTATGTAAAACAGTTCACTGACAAATGCAAGTAATATTGTTAATATCTCAATTCCGAACAAGACGGCTCCTGATGTACATGACTGCCCTATCCCACGTACTCCTATCTAGTACTGGGCCCGACTGGGTCATTAGTTCACATCCGTCCTATCCAGGAGCGGTGTGAGGGTGCCAAACCTAAGTAGCGCTACCAACTAATACACGAATAAGGGACTTACAAAAATGATAGGTGAGAATATTAACCAATATACCCGTTTTTACCCAAACCACTGACTGTCCCCAACCACTGGGACGCATGCTCGAATGTAGTGAACTCACCTTGGTTTTGCTCGGTTAGATTGTTTACTTGAACAACAGTTGAACAAACACGTCCTAAAAGGATTACCGATAACAGTCAGTTTTACATGCATCTCACGTACAACTAATTCACGTATTCAAGGTTCACATCAAATATTTGCATTGCTCACGTAGCGCACACAGGTAATTCACATCACGACAGTTTATTCATCCATCTAAGGCACCAACCGAATGCTTAACATGCAACCACTTAGACATGTCATTTACATACATACATAATCTATTAATACACTCTTCAACTAGCTATTAAACACGTATGGTCCAAGGATAAAAGTGTAGGTATCACAACATAATTTACATACGAAACATTCATTGTCCAGTCCGATTTATGCTATATGCGGCCATGCCTTGGTAGTCTTACCCGGCCCAACAGTATATCGATTCAAGGTAGCAGCCCATCTCAATTTACCAATTCATGTAATTAATTATGCGGCCCAATCTTAGCTCACATATATGTTTCAATGTCATGCGGCCCACTAGTTATCTAATCTCGGTTATGTGTTCAAAGTTGAAGCCAGGCCCATTAACTAATCCAATTACTGTTACCCATACTTGGCCTGCCCACATGCAAATTAGATGTCCCAGTTCCTGGTTTCATATACATAACAGCAATCCAAAATAGCAAATAACTCATGAAATCAATTAATAACTAAATCATTCTTTTAAACCAAGAAATCATCTAACAATAATATTCGTTATTCCCTATACTACCACATGGCAACCTCATTAAAATACCCATGTGCTTTGATTAAGTCAAGATTACATCACATGGCAGCCATTTTTCTTTATTCAAGGTTCTCAAATTTAGTGACCATTTATCTTCCCATCTATTTGACCGTTTCTTTTTCATAACTTTCACAATCAAATTGTTATCATTTAATTAGTTTTTGTTTCATATGATTATCAACTGTACATATATCTTCGATTAATCCATATTACACACAAACCATCACTAATAGCACATATCATGCAAACAGTAACTATGTATACACTTCATGAGAGTTCACGTGAGCATCACAGTTCATAACATCACATATGGTTTCGACCAGAAAACACCACATAAGGGTTCGCTTACTCATCAACACAATCAGCGAGGGGTTTACATTTAAACAAATATGATCAATCATAAATTAAAGCAAGTATTAGCATACTAACCAAGAACTCGATTGCAAGAGATGATGTCTTGATGATGATTGGGGGGGGGGGGGTCTGCTTGCCGTACGCAACTTAGGAATCAGGTAGGGTTTGTTTTTGAGCCCAAACTAAAACATGATACGTATTCCTAATATTAATAAACAAGATGGGGGCGGTTCCTCCTTTTTGGAAATGATAGCGGGCTCAAGCCCAAATGGGCCGAAACACATTGGCTATCAGCCAATATTTAGTGATTAAGGGGGGGTGGGCTTCGGTCATTTGAGGTGCGGCCCAAACATATTCGTTATACCAAGTCCGGCCCAATTCACACACTCATACATTAAACATTTAGCAATTAAATTACCGTCACAATCACAAGAGTTACTGATTTCTATCGTCGTAAAGGATATGAAATAGAAATATCAAGAAACAGAATCACGTGACGAAGAGATACAGACCTTGAAAGTTCGGGTTGTCACAGTGGTTGTGCTGCTTTGATCACCTGGAGCAGTGGGCTCAGCAGAAGTTGCCTGAGGATCAGTGGCAGTTTCTAAAGTCTGCTCAGGCACCTTTGCTTTTAACTTTATTGGTGCCATCATTCTTGAAAATGTTTCAATTGTTAAACCTTTTATTTGAAAATGGACACCTTGTTTCGGCAAATTTTCATCCTCTTTTTCAAATTTTTGTTTAAAGTAATAGCTTAGAAATCTTCGAAAAAGAAGAAATAATTTGCTATCAACATTCTTTACCATGTCATTGAAGATCTCCTGGGAGTAGTTGTAATCTTTATTGTTTAAAATAGCATAGCCTAGGCATTGAATCTTCAATGGTATTTCGTTAAAAGATGTTGTTTTATTAGAAACACACATCAAAAGTGTGTGAAATAAAAATCTGGGTGCAGATAGGAAATAACCTTTTTGTAAGGTATCTACCTTTGATTGTTCTGCATATCCCCTTTTCAGAAAATCAGCTTTTAACTCGTTTTTGTCAAATGAAGTTTTACCTTTCAGATCATCGAGTTTGAAGACTTCTGAGATTGATTGCGGTGTGATTTTGATTGCTTTTCCCTGTATCGAGGAGTTAATGGCTACTGTCTTGTCATCTTGTTTTTCAAGCACAGCATTTTTCCAGAACTCTCTCTGGGTTTGCAGATATATGGGAGCGTCTACTGTCAACAAAGTTTTGTACTTTGATGTAGATATGGTGTCGAGAATGGAATCGAAAGTATGGTTGTTTGTGGGTTTTGTGAGGAGACCCACGTAGTTGTGCGGTGATTTGTATGGGATTTCGTTGGATTCTTCGGCCATTTGATCGACCTCTTTGGAGGGTGGTGGTGATTTTGGTTTTGATTTTGATTTCGACTTTGATTTTGTCATTTTTGCGGAGAAGAACGAAGAATGTTTTTGAAGATTTTGGAGAAGAAGGGTTGGAAACTGCTATGAGAAGAGAATTTTGGAATTCAATTCGACAGTGTAAAACCCTGTTTGGGGTTTAGGGCAGGGTTTTATTTTGAAAAAAAATGATCGCTGATGTGGCAGCGGTTATTATGATCTGAAGGCTAAAAATTGACCACGTGTCAAACACTGATGAAATGGATGAACGATGGAGAGCAGTTGTCTTAAGGACCACTGACGTATCAAGCATCAGTGGTTACAATGGTAAAAAAAATGAAAACAGTGGAGGATTTTTAACTATCAGTGGATAGGACACTGATTTTGAACATCAGTGCTTGTCAAGAAAATGAGGGATCAGTGGTTAACTTTCAGCAGTGGACAGTGTTTAGAGATCAGACGTTGGAACAAAACAGTGGTTAGGGTAAATGGTACAGATCTGAAGGACAAGTATTCCAGCAACAGTTTTGAGAATTTTCATTCCAGGTTTTGCTAAATGTCAATTTTAAATGACAGTGGTTTAGTACCCCAGATGATGAAAACTTTTTGCTAAGACAACTCATTTTCGTTTAACATTCAATTAAAACATGAGTGCCCCAGAATTTAAGCACAGTTAGCAATCAACCTTTGATAAAAGTTTAGGAACAAACCTGAGTATGACATGATCCTGACATATATACCATTTCCTTTTGACCTATTTTGGAGAATAATAATACCAACAAAAATAAGGTACCACATCCTGACAGGAACTGAAACTATTGCCAACAAAAACAAGCAAAAGTTCCAAATATATTATTCCAAAAAAAAAATGAACAATATATCCTGATTATTCGAGAAAATCCTTTGAACAGAAAAAATGGTTAAATGATTTTCTGAGAACAGCATAAAAAAGGATCTGGTATAATTTCAATAGAGTACATGATCATATCATTCTCAAGTCATTGAAAATGGTCAGTGGTTTGACAATAGTGGTAAGAACATTTTGAGCACATTTTGACCACTGTTTGGTACCATTTTCTTTGTCAGTTGATTGCAAGCATGAGGACACATGTATCAGTCCTTTTGTAAACTCAATCATTGAGAATACTACTGTTACCTGAATTCTCCTAAACCAATGAGTACAAACAGTTGCTTAATGACCATTCTTACCCCAAGCTTTGACTCTTAAGTGTTTTACATTTATACTCTTTTCTTTTAACTTCAAAAGTTTTGAGATAAACACACTTTCGAGTTTTGTGAATTTTAGTCCAAAATCATTTTGCAGTAATGTTTTGAGAGACTTGGTCATGTTTGCACAAGTTTTTCAGCCAATCTCACACTACATATGATACGGACTATGTTGACCCCTGTATTTCTTAATGTATTTAGACAAAGTTGATTTGTTCCTCTTGAGGATCTCAACATGTTTTCAACACATAAGATCAAATGACTAAAGTTTTAATTTCCCTCTTTTTGTGTTAGCAAAACATCAATGTTTTTATGAACATAGGTTTTGTTAATCTGAGGTTCATACTTTAGTATTTATGAAAACATCACAAATTACACATCAACAATTGAAATTAATTTAGAAAATAAGAAATAATCTCATAGTTTAACATATATTGTTTTCAGATCTAGAAACCATGAGTGTTTTGTGCATAAATTCGCTTGTTGTGTGAAATTTGTGTGTCATATGACATCTTGGTTGATATACAGAGTTTCTGAATAACCAATTTGAACATGATTTACTTGATACTCTGTTTTTCAACTAACTACAACCAACCTTAGTATCAATGAATTTTGAGCTGAACTATTATGTCAAATTGATTGTTAGATCGAATTTGACTGTCCGGGCTCTGATACCAATTGTTAGGATCTGAGGCCCTCATGATTGTGTTTGTTTGTGAGAGTTGAACAAATCAAATAGATATGAACAGTTTTAAGTGCAGCGGAAATGAATAACAAACTTTGTAAACACAATCAAAGGAGAATATAGTTTGATAAACAATTGCTTTTCATAGAGTCAAAAGATTACATCAAAAGCAAGAGGTTACAATGCAAGCTTACAGACTAAACTCCCCCTCAGCATGATACTCCAGAGTTGGTTGCACAAGATGAAAGGATTGAATTGAGGAGAAGAACTCTCTCAAAACGAATCAAATATAACAGTACAGAGTACTGTCATATTTATAGGCAAACCAAACTACTGATGTACCTCAGCTGACGTCACCATGATAGTGACATCTAACAGCCTAACAACCTGTAAACACTGGTCTATACAAACTACTGATGTCTAACAACTGATTGATAATAAAATACAAAACAAGTCTAACACTGTTCACGTTCCACTGTTGTGGCCTAAGCACTGATTACTTGATCATCAGTGCTTTCTTCAAAAGGCGATCAGTCTTTGAATGAGCAGTGCTTGGGTCTTCAGCAGTACTTAAGAGACAGCAGTGGATAGAGCTCAGTATTTGCCTTTTAGCAGTCTTTAGTTGTTCCATCAGTGTTTGGTTCATCAGTTGTTCTTCTAAGCAGTACTAGGAGTGTATCAGCAGATAGGTAACACTGTCAAGGGGAGAGCTTAGAGTAAACGCCTGCTTATAGTGAATCCACTGTTGTGACCAGGTTTTGGCTTTACATTATCTGTTCCTCTGGTAGGGTTCAATCCCAACAAGGACCTATGAAAAGTACCCTTAGATATCTCAGCAAGGATTTAAAGTGGTACTTCGAGTATTCGTCAAGAGTTATAACTTGTACCTTGTACTTTGTTTCATAGAAGAAACGAGTACTTAGGATTTTTGTGGAGATCGCGAGCGATCCCAAAAATGGAAGAACAATGAGAGTAGTTCGTCTTGCAACGAGCATGGTTCCTTGGTGTCGGTATCGTAGGGGCATGTTATTCATACATGTAACCACATTTGTTTTCGTACATCGAAATGCGAATAAAATTTTGTTTATAACTCAAACAAATTGTTTCAGAGTTCTTGGATAACAAAAGAAATAAAACATAAAGTTCAGTTGTTTTAAAGCAGCCTCGTCTTCCAGTTAGCCAAATGCTTATCCACGGGCTGGATTTGCATTAACAAGCTTTGGGCAATTGTTTCTGAAATGGCCCATCTCGCCACAGTTGTAGCAAGAACCAGGTGGAAAACGAGCTTGAGCAGGGTTGTTAACAACTTGATTTTGTATAGTCGCAACTCGGCAAACCCTAGCTGTATGACCAACAAGTCCACAATTTAGGCATTTGCGGCAACATACATTGGCATGATGATGAAGGTTACATTGGTTGCACAGAGGTGCAGTTCCATTGTATGGCTTTTTAGTAGGAGGTTGAGCTGGTTGGTTAGGGGCAGTTTGATTGTTTTGAGCAACTACAGCGAAGTTCTATGAAGCCTTACGCTTCTTTGACTTCTGGGAGGATTCATTCTTGTTATCCTTTGATTTTTCTTGTGTAGTCTTGTCCGATGGTTTCTTATCACCTTTCCGGAAAAGTTTACCCTTCCTAACTTGAGATTCAGTCATGGTAGCAGATAGCTCAATGGCCTGTCTAACTGTGGTAGGGTTGCTACCAGTAACAATGTCCTGAACTGGGTTAGGGAGGCCATCAATGTACTTTTTAATCGCCTTGTCCAAAGGCGTAACCATGGTAAGACACAACAGACTTAATTCCTCGTAACAATCAGTGTAGGCTCGATGCTCACCGCTGTCTTGTTTAAGAACGTCGAATTCCCTTTCTGTCACACCCCGACCACGTAAAGCAACAAAACGTGGGGGAATCGCCGTGGAGTGTTGTAACAGAATCATTGTTTCATAACACATGGAAAATTGAAATATTGTTTTATTGATTAAAAGAGTTACAATGTCTTAACAAACAAAGAAGTATAACAAAATTAACTAGTCTTCCATCTTTTATTGTCACTAAGGCCCAAGTCCGCCTAAGTGTATCTTGATCAATCCTATGCATCATTTCCTGAAACACATGTTAAAATAGGTACGTCAGCATAAAAATGCCGGCGAGTACATAGGTTTTGTGAAAATAGGATTCATGACTTATAAGTTTAGAAAAAGGTTG
The DNA here is from genome assembly GCA_030545235.1 of Helianthus tuberosus. Lineage (NCBI taxonomy): Eukaryota > Viridiplantae > Streptophyta > Magnoliopsida > Asterales > Asteraceae > Helianthus > Helianthus tuberosus. The sequence goes on along the minus strand of JARYGA010018373.1, from coordinate 130,233 downwards.
TTTAACAAAAGCCAGTCATGATCCTTGTAAAATGTTTTGTTTTATAAATCATTTGAAAAACGATGATAAAGTAGATGATATGTAAAAGAATAATGTAAGATTAAATGAATAACCAAGTAAAATGAGTTTGTATAAGATAAGTTGTTTGTAAAACAATGTCTTGTGAAAAATATGTTATTTGTATAAAAATGTTATATGTCTAAACTGAAATGATTTAAATAACGCTACGATATGTAATATCATACAAGCACTTATATATAGGAAGTACCAGCGGCGTATCCACCATGCGTGTATCTTATTACACACGCCTCGTTACTCAAACCACTTACCCAAACAAACCACCAATGTAAATTACCCATGTCTAAACCATTGTCAAATGTCTTTGTGTAAACCATGTCAAAATGTTTATGTCAAATATAGTCCATGAAATGTGTATATCAATATCAAAATGTCTATGTTAAATGTCTATCATATAATGTGTAAACAAAATTTCATGTATCGCAAGTGAATATATATATATATATATATATATATATATATATATATATATATATATATATATCCACTGAGCCATAGGTAAAAAATGCACAAAACAATGTATTGAAGTAAAACGTTGTTTAAATCAACATTATGTCTTGTGGAAATGCATGCTATACTGAATACAAACATTTATGCGGTATTGTAAAAATGCATACATTCAAGCCTTGTGACTGTGGTGATAAACCCTTAAACAAATGAAAGGACTATCTGTCTTATGTTTTAATCGAATTCGGTCATTCCATCCATCCAAACAAACCTAGGACTTTAGGAACGGGAGTTGTCAATTCATATGGTACCATTACCTACTAACGAGCGGCGTAGCTAATGTTAATGAATGCATATGGTCCCATTTAAACAAACCAAATGTCATATCAAAATGTAAGCATGTGATGAAAATAATGTACCTAGTATGCTAAGTAAACATACAAGGTAGAGATGTAAAACAACGTGTCCATATGTTACTGGAACATATGCAACAGAGATGTAATGTAAAGCAAATGTACTAAGTATGATGAACATACATAGCATGAAAAGGTAATGTAAAACAATGCACTAGGTATGCACTAAATAGACATACATAGCGTGAAATGTAATGAAAACAATGTACTAAGTATGCGCTAAATGAACATACATAGCATAAAATGTCATGTAAAACGATGTACTAAGTATGCTACAAAGGACATACATAGCAAAAACACAATGAAATCATGTACTAATAATGTACTAATGAACATAGCAAGTATATGATATGAAAGCATGGAAAGCATGAAAATAACAAGTAGGCACATGTGTTTCACCCCAAAATGTTTGAAAAACAGTAAAAGAGGGGTCTATGTACTCACTTGAGGGTGCTCAGAAGTCTTGAACAACAACCAAGCAAAGCTAGATGGATCACGGAAATCAAACGGCACCTAATATAGATAACTACATAAATAACCGGACCTAAATCGGGGGATTGGGTAGTATGAGGTTTCGTAAACCAAATGAGTATTGGAACTCATATGATATGGTTTAACAAACCTACATACTAAAATGAAACCTAGCCTAAGTGCTTTTGACCCATAATGACCCGTCTAGGTAGCTTATGCTACTTTAACGCGTCGTCCGCGTAAAACGCGTTTGGAACGCCTAACTAGCCCTATGACAAGTAAGATATGCCTTAACATGTTTAATATTGTTACTAAATCAGTTTAGATGTCAAAAGTTATGTTACATAGGCTTAAAATGAATTTTGGCGAAAAAGGGTATTTTGGTAATTTACCTAAGGCATATATACTACCTATCATACAACTACTTAAACGAAGTGACCATAAGGTATAACCTTGGAAGGTTATTCCCTATACAACTATGGTCACCTAATGTGTTTGGTCGGATCCTAATGATCGACCAAATGGGTCGGGTTCGAAAGCATAAGCAATTGATTAGATCGCTTACCCTTACGACCCTAGACAAGCACAAATCTAAAAGTGACGAGCTAAACATGCTAAAACATGTTTAGTTAAGTTAGAAACAGGTTTGGTATCAAAACAAATGGTTTTGATACTCAAGAGTAGTTTGGTTACAAAATACGGAAGAACACGTATTTTGACCGAAACTACGACTCGTCACTGAGCCTAGATAACGTGGTAATCAGTAGGTATAGTCACTAGGGACTATGACCATCGTGATTACGCTCACGTTATGAAGTTTAAACGAACTTCGCATTGACCATAAATTGGTCAATGCAGAAAGTCAAACACAGTTTGACTTTAATGCTAAAACGAATGAAAAGAACGAAAGAATACTTACAGAAGGTCCCCGCAAGTATTTGACCCGATTCACTCTCAGGTAGGAAGCATATAAACTTCCACTTAGAGTGCTTTGAATCAGATTCAAATGTGTGGGTTTGAATGTGAACTAAGGAGGGGTATATATAGGAAATGTTGAGCCATTAGGATCGTTTCTTGTTTCCCAAGCATTAATCTCAGCCATACAACACATACCCACTGATTTACAAACCCATGGGAGCCCATAGGATTGCTAGAAACCAGTTGCAAGTAAGAAAATAGTGTATAACAGCTGAAAACAGGCTATTTGCAACATTCTGTTGTCTGACCCCTGCTTACGGACCTCAACACTCATAATGTTGTGGTCCGTAAGGACCTTGCAGGTCTGAAACTTTAAAAAAATGGCAGAACAGGCCCCTGTGCGCGTATCGTCGTGTTTTGGCACTTCTAACACCCGTCAAACCCAATTTCAAGCTCCACAATGATGTTAAGACATAGGGAACATGAAATATGTTTGAAAACATCACGGATGTCGGTTTGTTTGGCCGTACGGTTGCGATGTTCGGTTAATTACGCCAGAATGCGCATAAGCGCGAAAAACGATCCAAATTGCGCGACGAATGGATTTTTGACAAGCCAATCACTAAAACAAAATATTTTAATGATTACATAAATTTTTGGATGTCCGGATGTATTCAGAACGTAAGTTATGCGCGAAAATGCAAACTTGTGCATTTTTGACGCTTTTAGTCCCTGAATGAGCATAAAGTTTATTTTAGCACACCAAACCTCTCAAAGCCTATTTCTAAGCTATGTAAAGGATATTTAGGGTGTGTTTAACTTATGGCCATGTTCCGGAATGTCCGTTACAGTTCGAATTGGCATACTTTCGCAGTTTGTCAATTTTAGTCCCTGCAAGCGAATTAACTTGATTTTGCCATACGAAAGCCTTTAAAACTTATTTCTAAGTTATGTAAAGGTTATTTAAGGTATGTTAAGCCTATGTCACTATTCCGGAGTGTTTGTTGCATTAAACTGGTTATATTTACGCATCAGTGCGCGTATAACCTTCCAGAAAGCGATTTAAAGCCCGAAATCGAACAAGAATTGATATGTGCAAATGATACACATATTTATACAAATCCCAAGTATGAAATATAATATTTCATTGGTTTGGTATTTGTTTGATGGCCGTGAAGGCACAGGTGTCACACTTTCCAGCGCCCAAGTTCATGACGATGACATAATTCCTTCATCATTAGAGCTCGAAGCTCTTCCCAGGTTTGAGCCATTACCACATCTTGCTGGGATTGAACCCTATCAGAGGAACAGATAATTAAAGCCAAAACTGGATCAGAGCAGTGGATCCAAAATAAGCAGATGATATGTATACAAGTCTCTCCCTTTGAAAGTGATTTCAAACATCTGATGACCTCCAATCCACTGATCTTTACAACTGCTGACCTACAACTGCTGATCAAGTCAAAGACTGATGAAGACTAAAGCTTTGCTGATCAATCTACTGCTATGGGTCAAGCACTACTGAATATATCAAGTACTGTTGGGTTCACAACAATGGAAGGATAAAGCAGTAGTTTAGCTTTTCTTATGTAATGTATTGTAGACAGTAGATAGCATAGCAGTGTTTGTATCAGATCAGTTGTTAGTGTTTGTTAGGAGGTTAGATGTCACTTTCATGGTGACGTCAGCAAAGATGCCACAGTGGTTTGTTCGTGCCTATAAATAGAACAGTACCATGTACTGTTCTATTAGCTCTTCACCATCTTTCTTCCTGTACGAACAATCACTGGGAGCTCAGGCTGAGGGGGAGTTTGTTACAAGCATGCATCGTAATCATAGTTGAAATAAATTCAATCATTTGGTTCTTTGTGAAAATGTGTGTTGAAAGCAATTCTCCTGTTTGATTGTGTGCAAAGTTTGTTTCCATTTTTATTCCGCTGTAATACTTGTTCCTCTTTCATCTTATTTGAAACATAAAACACAACCAATCCAAACTCAGATCTTAACAATTGGTATCAGAGCTCGGACAGTCAAATTTGATTTAACAATCATTTTGACATAAACAGTTCAGCTCACAATCGTTGATACTGATAGTTGTTCGTTTTATTGAAAAATAGAGCAAGGTTTAATCACCATCAAAGTTGATTAATCAGTTCCTGTAAAACAACCAGGATGACGGCACAATCACAAGATGATAAGAATAACGTCGGTTCACTTTTCAAACCACCCATGCTTAAACGTAATGAATACAACATCTGGGAGAGAAGGATGGGTCACATCCTTGCTCAACAGAATACTGGATGTTAGAGATCTGTTGTTTTTAGACCACATGTTCTGATTGTGCCAAGTGCTGAGAATACAAAGAAGTTCGAACCTAAAAAACCTGAACACTATACTGAAACTGATTTTTAAAAGTTCGAACTCGATGCCAAAGCATTTAGCATCATTGCATCTGCATTACCTAATGAAATTTATGTTGGGCTGTTACACTATAACAGTGCCAAGGAATTATGGGATGCACTTAAGGAACAGTTTGGGGGAACTGAAGAAGTTATTGAAAATAATAGGGAAATTTTGAATCAGCAGTATGAAACCTTTTGTCACATTAAGGGTGAATCACTGACTCAACAGTTTGAGCGATTCAGTTGTCTCATTAGTGAGCTAAGACTTGTTAAAGTTACATTTGCTAATTCTACACAAAATAGCAAGTTTCTTAGATCACTAGCTGAAAAATGGTATACAATTGCTTTTGTAACTAGGAATTCTGCGGAGTTCAAAGATCTGACCCTGACCCAACTTCATGGAAGACTCCTGACCTATGAAAGGGAGTTAAACCAGAAAAAGAAGTTGCAAGAGTCTGGTAAAGTTGCTGATGATTATTCATTTGGCAGCACAACTCTTTTTGGTCAGGAAGAATCTGGTAGCAGTAGTAAGGATCAGAGTTATGATCATTTTATTGACATAACTGCTGGTGGAAACTTTAATAACTCTGATTCTCACTCTGCAAATTATGCTTTTACTGCAAATGGTGAAAACCAGATGTCAGATAACTTGTGCTTTGAACTCAATGACTTAAAACACTTTGATCCAACTGACCTTGAAGAAATAGACATTTTGCATCAATTGGCGATGCTTAGTGTAAGAACAAGCAAATTTTACAAAAGGACAGGGAGAAAATTCCGAGGGTTACATGGGAATTTAAAAGTGGAGTTGGATAAATCTAAGATTAAGTGCTATAAGTGCAATACGCCAGGACACTTTGCTAGGGAATGTAGGAGTCAAACTACTGGTCTAATTGTTACTCATCCCAGCTCAAACCCTCGGCCACAAAATCAAAGCACTGTGCACTATTCCCATTATACCCCTGCTGCCCATGTAAACACTGCTCATTATGCAAACCCTGTACCTGTGCATTATGTTCAAACCACTGTCCCTCAAATTCAGTATGTTCAGGCTCCTGTACCTCAGGTTCAAGTGCAACCAGTTGCACCACAACAAGCTACACCACCGGCAGTGGTTCAACCAGATCAGCAAATCTTTTTCAACCAAGGCTTTGTTGACTGGAGCAGCTTACCTGATGAGCTTGGGGATGAAAATTTTGCTCTCTATGCTACTAATGATGCTTCTAATGATGAATTTTGTCTTATGGCATTACAGTCAATACCAGAAGAGCTGGATGCTGAAAAGGGGCAAACAAGTGCTGAAACAGTGGATAAAGTTGCTGAAGCATTGGTTACTGCTGTTGCTGGTGAACTACTGCTGGGAGAAAATTCAGAAACCCTGATTGAACCATTGGATGACCCCTGGTCTAAAGAAGAAGAAAAGGAAGAGAAGAAAGAAGAGAGAGCTAATGAAGAAAATGATCATAAATGTGATTGTGCCATGATGGTTGCAGCTAAGGGAGCTTCTGCATGCTTATATAGCCTTTGTTATGTAGATAGTGGAGGCTCCAGGCACATGACAGGATGTAAAGCCCTACTCAAAGATTTCAAAATCCATGGAGGGGGTGATATATCCTTTGGTAATAATAGTAAAGGGAAAGTTCCGGGGTCTGGTACAGTACAGTCTGGTAATGTAAAATTTGAAAATGTCAATCTAGTAGACAATCTAAAATTCAACCTCCTGAGTGTCTCACAAATGAGTGATAAGGGCTATGGCTCATTCTTCACAAAGGATTGTTGGACCAGAAATGGTTAAAAAGATTGAAGCAATAATAAAAACTGGAAAAATCAAACTTGTTGCTTAAAAAAGTGGCAATGTTTATGTAGTTGATATGTCAAAAGAGAGCCCCAGGACTGATGCCTGTCTGTTCTCAGCTACCTCAAACAAAGAGACAGAATTATGGCACAGGAGATTGGGGCACACAAATCTCAAGACAATCACTGCCATCTCAAAACAGGGGTTAGTAAGAGGTTTACCTAAAAAACTGTTCACTTGTCCTGAGCATTGTGTTTCCTGCCTAAAAGGAAAACAACATAAAAGCTCATACAAATCAATTGATGAGTCCAAAACAACCAAATGTTTGCAAATGCTTCATATGGATTTGTTTAGCCCAGTTAAAGTAATGAGTCTTAAGAAAAAGAGGTATTGTTTGGTTATTGTTGATGACTTTTCTAGGTTTACATGGACGTACTTTTTACACTGAAAAGATGAGACTGCAGGCATTCTACAAGACTTTGTGAAACAGGTTGAAAAGCAGTTTGACTTGCCAGTAAAAATCTTCAGAAGTGATAATGGCACAGAGTTCATAAACAAGGAGTTAGATGATTTTTGTGTGTCAAAAGGAATTGTGATGCAATACCGCATTCCAAGAACACCAGAACAAAATGGGGTTGTTGAAAGAAAGAACAGGACTTTGATTGAGGCTGCCAGAACCATGCTTACTGATTCAGGTTTGCCATTAACTTTTTGGGCAGAGGCAGTAAACACTGCTTGCTATGTCCAAAACAGAGTTTTAATCAACCCCAGGCATAAAAAGACTGCCTATGAACTGCTGTATAAAATAAAGCCATTGATTTCATATTTCAAGGTTTTTGGCTGCCCATGCTTCATTTTAAACATAAAAGATTCTATCTCAAAGTTTGAAGCCAAAATTGATTGTGGTTATCATCTGGGATACTCAACCACTGCTAAGGCCTACAAAGTGTTTAACACAAGGACTAAAACAGTGGAAGAGAATTTGAATGTAAAGTTCAATGAACTTTCATCAATGAAAATCCCAGCAAATACTGCAGACTTATTTGATCTTGATAAATTCACATTTGAAAGTGTTGATGTCAAATCTAACAATGCATGTCCATCAGAAACTTCATCATCAGACTATGGATATGAAATCATCATTCCACAACAAAAGTATGCATTAAGTGGAAGAGCAGCAGATGTTCAAAACAGCTGTCAAAGTTCAACCACTGCTACCTCAACAGTTCTTGATCAAAGTAGCCCATTAACCCCTACTTCCACATCATCAAACACTGTTGATAAAAGTCCTCAAACAGTGGATCAAAGTCAGCATGTGTCCACACCATTACCTCCTATTCCACCACCTTTTGAAGCCACTGCTGGATCATCAAAGTCACCAGCAGTGGTTAGCTCAGATGATTCACATCTGCAGCCCTCCCCACTTAATGCCATTGTTCCATACCAAGGAGATCTTATCTTCTTAAAATCTCATCCACCTGACCAAATCATTTGCAACATCAATGAAGGGGTGCTCACAAGAAGTCAATCCCAAAACATTTGTCTTTTTGCTGATTTCCTATCTCTCCATTAGCCAGTCAAGTACCAAGAGGCACTAAAAGACAACAGCTGGGTAGAAGCCATGCAAGAGGAGCTCGAACAGTTTAGAAGACAACCAGTTTGGGAGCTTGTACCATTGCCAGAGGGTGTAAGTCCTATTGGCACAAAATGGGTCTTCAAAAATAAAACTGATGAAAGGGGTATTGTTGTCAAGAATAAAGCCAGGCTTGTGGTACAAGGGTTCAGACAGGAAGAGGGCATTGACTATAATGAAACATTTGCCCCTGTAGCAAGACTTGAAGCTATCAGATTAGTCCTGGCCTTTGCTGTTAACCACAACATCAAGGTGTATCAAATGGATATCAAATGTACATTCCTCTATGGTAAGATTCAAGAAGAGGTTTATGTTTGTCAACCTCCAAGTTTTGAGGATCCATTTAATCCAAATCATGTCTACAAGCTAAATAAAGCTTTGTATGGCCTGAAACAAGCACCAAGGGCCTGGTATGAAACTCTTTCCACCTTTCTACTTTCCATTGGTTTCACAAGAGGTAAAATAGATAAAACATTGTTTCTAAAATGGAGAGGAAAGGATTTGATGATTGTCCAGATTTATGTGGATGACATCATTTTTGGAAGCACATGTAACAAAATGTGTGAAGAATTTAGGAAACTCATGACAGCTGAGTTTGAAATGAGTGCAATGGGTGAACTCCAGTGCTTTCTTGGTCTCCAAGTAAGGCAACTGCAAAATGGCACTTTTATCCATCAAGGCAAATATGCCAAAGAACTTTTGAAGAAATTTGAGATGGATGATTGTAAGCCATGCAGTACACCCATTGCAACCAATAAAATAGTCATGTCTGATGAGAAAGATGATTTGGTTGATCAAACTTTATATAGAAGCATGATTGGGTCTTTATTGTACCTAACTGCATCTGGGCCAGACATCATGTTTGCAAAATGTGTTTGTGCAAGATCCCAGTCAACCACTAGAAAGTCAAACCTTATTGCTGTAAAAAGGATATTCAGATATCTAAAAGGTGCTCCCACACTTGGTATCGGGTATCCAGCTAATGGTAAAATTGAGCTTTCAGGTTTCTCAGATAGTGACTTTGCTGGATGTGACAAGACAAGGAAGTCCACTTCAGGAGGGTGCCAATTCCTAGGCAGTTCCTTAGTATCTTGGCAAAGCAAAAAGCAAGCAGCTGTTTTAACATCCACTGCTGAGGCAGAGTATATAGCTGCTGCAAGCTGTACAGCCCAACTGCTTTGGCTTCAAAATCAGTTGCTGGATTTTGGTATCACTGCCCTAAAGACACCTCTCATGTTGGACAGTCTGGCAGCAGAAAATATCATCAAAAATCCAGTCTCCCATTCAACCACCAAGCACATTGATATCAGACATCACTTTGTGAGGGATTGCTATGAAAAAGGTTTGATTTCTCTGCACCATGTTCCAACTAAAGATCAGCTGGCAGATGTGCTAACCAAAGCATTAGACACATCCACCTTTGAAAGCTTGATCTCTAGGATTGGCATGCTAAACATGGAATAACAGGCAAAATCCTGTTATTCTATGAATAAAAGCATTAAAATGTTTTCAGAAAATCAAAAATCCATCCTTAAAAATAGCTAAAAATGAATTTTTCATTAAATCCTTAAAAGTCTGCAATAACCACTGTTTTGTTCAAAAATCTGTTCTACTTAAAAGTCTGTCCACTGCTGAAAGTCAACCCCTGTTCTCTCATTTCCTTGATAAGCACTGTTGTTCAAAATCAGTGTTTTTATCCACTGATATGCTATCCACTGATAGTAAAAATCACCCACTGTTCATTATTACCGTTACAAACACTGATCTTGTTCCATCAGTGGTTTTCATAAAACACTTGTCCTTCATTTCATCAGAGGTTGGCACGTGGACAGTACATAGCGGTCAGATCTTTTGTAACCGCTGCCACGTCAGCATTCACTTTTTCCTTTATAAAACCCTTCTCAAAACCCCCAAACAGGGTTTTACTGTCGAATCAAATTCACAAAAAAAATCCTTCTCAAAGCAGTTTCCATCTCTTTCTCTCAAATCCTTCATCGATCTTCTTCTCCAAAATGACAAAATCAAAGTCATCTGCAAAATCCACTTCAAAATCGTCTTCGAAAAAGGCCACTCAAATGGCTACCACACCCATTGAAATTCCATACAAGGCTCCTCACAATTATCTGGGTCTTCTCACAAAACCCGGTACCATCGATATCTATGATTCCATCATTGACACTATGTCGTCTTCAAAGTACAAAACTTTGTTGACAGAAGATGCTCTGATTTTTATGAAAACCCAAAGAGAATTTTGGAAAAATGCTACTCTTGAAACACAGGGAGAAGACATCATAGCCATTAATTCTTCTCTAATGGGTAAAACAGTCAAAATCACACCACAATCCATTTCAGAGGTATTCGAACTTGATGATCAGTAAGGTAAAACCTTTTTCCCTAAAAATGAATATCAAACTGATTTTCTCGAAAGCAGGTATGCAGAACAAATGAAGAGGGATACCTTACAAAAAGGTAACTTCCCTCCTACAACAAGATTTTTATTCCATACTCTCTTGATGTGTGTTTCAAACAAAACAACTGCTTTTAATGAGATACCATTGAAGATTCAATACCTGGGATATGCCATTTTACAAAATGAAAATTTTAACTATTCCCAGGAAATCTTTGATGACTTGGTCAAAAATGTTTCAACAAAATGATGCTCTGGAATCACTTGCTTCCATCATCCCATACCTTAAACTTCCTCATACCTCAAACTTCCTCACAGCAGATGGTAGAAATATCTCAACCCATACCTCAGGAAGCAACTATCTCAACCCATACCTCAAACTTCCTCACAGCAGATGGTAGAAATATCTCAACCCATACCTCAAACTCCTCCTGCTTCTTCTAAAAAAGAACAGGTTGTACATATAGGGACACCACAATATGATGCTCTGGAATCACTTGCTTCCATCATCCACAGCCCAATGCCCGGGGCCAATTTTCTTTCTACACCCAACCTCACCTCCACAATTCCCCCACAAACAAAATTATTGCTGGATGCTCTTGATTTGAACCAGACACAAACCAGTCCTTCTCAATCACCTGTTAATGAGAACATACCTCAACAAATGACTGGGTCTGATGTTCCAATCATTGCTAACCCACCAACAACACCTGAGGAGGTTACACCCATTGAGTTACAAGTAACTCTTGGTGGTAATCCAAGTGAAGCAGCCACTACAAGTGCTGAACCCACTGGTTTGCATTTGGATAGTGGTTAGATCAATAAGACTTCCTTGGAGGCAATTCCTTCTTTGGGAACACCTGTGTATCCAGTATTCACTGGTTCACTATAAAGTGTCTCTCTTTTTTAAGGAAGAAGTCCCCAGTTCCAAGACAAAGGGGCATCAGTGGATGATATTTGGAGTACACTCCCTGAATCAAGCACTATTACAACCACTGTTAGTGGGAAATCAGATGATCCCTTTAAGTTGGGTGATGGTTTAATGTACCGAGAATTGACGGATAGAGTTGATAAACTGGATACCTCTGTTGCAGAAATTAAAGATATGCTACAACAGTTGTTGAAAGTTCAAAAGGTACCAACCACTGCTACTCCAGCTCAAGCACCTGCACAACCTGCACCTGCTGCAAATGAGTTATGGAATTTGTTTCAACCATTGCTTCGCCAACAAAGAGAACTGGTTGATCAGCAGCATGAGATACATGTTCAAAAGTTGAGAAACATGATGGAGTCAAGGTTTAAAGATACCCAAGCTGACATCAAGGCTATAAAGGCCCACATACTAAACACCACTGGCACTGCTCCCCCCACTGTTCTCTTTATTGATAAACCACCCCCAGATAATGCCAAAAAGGGGGAGAAAATCAAGCAGTGGAAGAAGAAGGGATACGAAGATGGTCTGTACATTGAGCCACAAAAAGATAGTATGCTCAAAGACATCCCTTTGCCAGATGGGTCCAAAAAGATTGATGTTACCACTAATGCCATTGCTGATGCGTTAGCAGAGGTAAAAAGGGATAGAAAGGTTAAGGATAAAGCCAGGTGGGATCAGGAGAAGAGAGCATTTATGGAGCTGAATGAGCAGGGTATTTCTGAGCCAAAGGATGACAAAAATCCTGAGCCAAAAAGAAAGAATACCACTAGAAAAGTGAGAGAACCCAAACACACACCATCCAGACCCACAAAGCATGCCTCCAAACCACCTTCCAAAAGCTCCAAACATCAATCTTCCACCCAAACAGCTGTTGAAACACCTGCTGTATCAACAACTGTTGGTACTTCAGTGGTTTTAGCAAGTGTTAAACCAAAAACCACCATTTCAACCACTGCCCCACCAAATATTCCATCACCACCAAAACTACCATCACCACAAAAAACAACCTCACCACCATCACCTTCTGCCAAAAAGCAGAAGACAGCTGATGACACATCATCAGTTGTAATGGCAGCAGTGGTTGAAACGCCAGTTGTTTCAACAACTGTTAGTCAGCAACATCCCACTTCAATCACTTCCACTACAATAACCACCACTCAAATCACCACCACTGATCCATCCAAAACATCATCAACCTCTCCTCAACAAAAAAGGAGAAGGTTAATTCTGAAAGATGATGATACTTCACCACCACCAACATCTTCATAACCTTTATCACTTGTTACTATACCAAACCCTGTTCCTCTCTCATCAGCTCTGGTTCAAAAACCAATCACTGATATTACTCCTGCAGGTGTACAATATCCTCTAGAGCTTGCAGCAGTCAGAGAATATATCAAATCCTTCTACTTTGAGGATGACCCTGCTAAAAGGAGTTTGCCATCAGTTGGAGGATATCCCAGGCCTAACAATATTGAAGAATATCTGAAAATCAAGACTCTACAAGCAGAGGATATCTCTAAAAGGAGTTCACAAGGGAAATCTGACAAAGAAATTCAAAGGCATTATCAATTCCTGCTCACACAAGTTAGATCCTTGGAACAATTTGCAAAGAATGTTTGTCAGCAAATATCAGAAAGAGCAGATGAATCCCAGAGAAAAGACTACATTGATAACATTATGTCTTACAAGAAATACAAGGGAGAAAAATATATGTACAAAGAATGGACCATTCCTGAGCTTGAAAGTGAAGCAGCCAGGATTCAAGAAATGATTAAAAACAAGGTCAAACACACTCCTCCTGATTGGGAAAAGTATAAGAAGAATGTACCTAATACGACATTGGAGCTGAGGAGAATGAAAGAGGAATTGATCACTGCTGAATTTGGGTCAAAGAATCAAGTGATGAGGTGGAAAGAAGACAAAGTCAGGGTCACTTACAAAAATTTGGAGGAATTAAGAAAGAAAAATCCAAAAATTCCTCAAAAACCTGACTATCCTGAAGCAGAGGTTTCAACAAGACCACCAAAGCTGCAAATCAGAAGAGCCACTGCTCCAGCTAGTGCTTTTCTTTTGTCAACGAAGAAGGCAAAAACAGATGGATGCAGAAACAGAAGAAGAAATAGCTGCTGGTAATGAAGTGATAAAGATGGTTTACAAACAGATGATGGCTGATATTCCTGAACTTGCTCAAGTTCAAAGCACTGCTCAGTCAGTCATCACTAGGCCAGTATCTCCAAACTCCTCATCTAATAAAAATCTCCCAAGAAACCCACCAGACTCAAAAGTACTAAAGTGGAAAACTGACAAACAGACCCATGTACTGACTGTGATCAAGTCTAGTGGAGAAGTGAAGAAAATAACAAGGGAACAAGCACTTGGCCTAAGTGTTGAAGATCTGCAGGATCTCCTTGACCTTCCTCTAAGCAGGGATGAAGATGACACAGATACCTTAGACTTTGAGTTACAACTCAAAGGGCAAATAAGGGAACTGTTGATGAGGCAATAAACATCTACAAATAATGAAGGGTTTTGGCATTATCTGTTCCAGTGGGAGATTGCTGGGATTGAACCCTATCAGAGGAACAGATAATTAAAGCTAAAACTGGCTCAGAGCAGTGGATCCAAAATAAGCAGATGATATGTATACAAGTCTCTCCCCTTGAAAGTGATTTCAAACATCTAATGACCTCCAATCCACTTATCTTTACAACTGCTGACCTACAACTGCTGATCAAATCAAAGAATGATGAAGACTAAAGCTCTGCTGATCAATCTACTACTATGGGTCAAGCACTGCTGAATATATCAAGTACTGCTGGGTTCACAACAGTGGAAGGATAAAGCAGTAGTTTAGCTTTTCTTATGTAATGTATTGTAGACAGTAGATAGCATAGCTGTGTTTGTATCCGATCAGATGTTAGAGTTTGTTAGGAGGTTAGATGTCACTTTCATGGTGACGTCAGTAAAGATGCCACAGTGGTTTGTCCATGCCTATAAATAGAACAGTACCTTGTACTGTTCTATTAGCTCTTCACCATCTTTCTTTCTATACGAACAATCAATGTGAGCTCAGGCTGAGGGGAGTTTGTTACATGCATGCATTGTAATCATAGTTGAAATAAATTCAATCATTTGGTTCTTTGTGAAAATGTGTGTTGAAAGCAATTCTCATGTTGGATTGTGTGCAAAGTTTGTTTCCATTTATATTCTGCTGCAATACTTGTTCATCTTTCATCTTATTTCAAACATAAAACACAATCAATCCAAACTCAGATCCTAACACATCGGCACCCCTGTCTCTCATCACACCATTCCACCATGTTAGTGCCCTTTTCTCAAAGACACTAGATGCAAACTCAACCTTTCACTCGTTTGGACATTGAACGTGTTGGAATGTGCTTTCTAAACTCTCGAACCATTGTAGGAGCCCAGTAGATCCTTCATACCCAGAAAATTTAAGCGGTTTAGCCGAATTGAATGTATTATAGTTGCACTGAGCATTGTTATTGTTATTGTTGTTTGCTTGATTTATCTGGGTAATAAGGTTTGGGAGCACAGTAGCGATTTGCTGATCTACTAAGGCTGCTATTGCAGCATCTTGAGTTTGATCGCATCTGGGAGGCATTCTAAAAGAATAAGGAAACATGGGAAACGTGTGAGATTGACATTTGAATAAACAAAAGAGGTATTGAAAATATCAACGAAATATGAAGGTTATGGCCATTTGTTTGTTAACTAAAACAAACAAATGTCACGGTGACTAATCAAAGTAAGTGGGTCTTTATAATGTATCACGAACTATGCTTTAGCCTATAGGTGGACACTTACTCCAAGAGTTCCCAGGTAAGAGTGATTGGTCCGATGATGTGGATTTGTACGAACACTCTAGCCTTAGACAGAAAACTCAGAGTACAGGCACCCACCCTTTCGGATTGCATATGTTCACATTATTAAAGCCCAAACTTTGACGAGATTTTGAAAACAGCAAAGGCTTAAAAGCCTAAAACAAATCATCTAAGGATATATGATTTCTTGTGAAGTTTTGGAAAAGTTATGACTCGAGAGAATGAATTGTGTTTTGTTTTGTTTTTGGTAATCACCTAAGGATAGGTTATAGTATTGTATTAAGAATCTAAATGCAAGTGAACTCGCGTTAGGGTCCTACGAAGGTTATAGACTAGGTCAAGAGCATTACTAATAACCTAATTCCCTATAACCATGAGCTCTAATACCATCTCTTCTATCACACCCCGACCGTGTAAAACAACAAACCGCGGTGGAAACATCGGGGAGTGTCGTATCAGAATCATTGTTTCACAACACATGGATATTGAATTATGTTTTATTGAATTAATAATTGTTTAACATTGTCTTAAAGTAAAACAAATGAGTTTAGACATATTGACTTTCTTGTTTTATGTCACTAAGGCCTTGTCCATTCCTACGTGAGCATGCATCATATTCATCAAACAACAGCACCTGAAACATATGTGAAAATAAAATCAGCATAAAAATGTCGGCAAGTACATAAGTTTTATGAGTGTGTCAAATTCATGGCTTGTGTACATATTACAGTACCTCATACGACTACTAGAGTCAATAATTGAAAACCTTGTATCAAAAAGTGTTTGGTATTGTAATATGATTAACCAACTAAAACAAGTTGGTTATATGTTTGTGAAAAACCTCGTTACCATGAATCTTGACCAAAAACATTTGCTTTTGTAAACCAAATTGTAAATCGTCTCATGAGAAAACTTGTATGGTTTATATCATTTAGTAAACGTCGAACAAGTGAACTAAATAACGCCACGGAATATAAAATGATAAAACCACTTATATATAAGAAGTACCAGCGGCGTATCTACCATGCTTTTATCACATTACACCTGTCCCATTATTTAATCACTTACCATAAAACAATCGTTCAAAATCGTTCAATTCGTCCATGTTATAAACCATCGTTCAATCGTTCGTGTCATAAACCATCGTTCAATCGTTCGTGTTATAAATCATCGTTTAATCGTTCGTGTTATAAACCATCGTTCAATCGTCCGTGTCATAAAACCATTCGTTCAATCGTCCATGTTTTAATTGTGAAAACTAACTTTTGGTCGTTCTAGTTGAACACATTCAAACCGGTGTGACTCGTCTATACCACCAAAGGATATCTTAAATCCACTAGCAAACCACCATAGGGTTTGTTAAAATAACAGGTTCTGTCGTTACCCATATTACCCCCATAACCATGGCGATAGTCCGATAACGGGATTTGTCAGATCCTGTGGTACCATAACATACTACTGGTCGGCTTGGCCAAACCTAATGAATGTCATTCGTGTTATGTATCAACGCACGCACCAACCAATAAGTTCGTCCACATTATTGAAATCGTTGTGCTTAATATAAACCAAAGTATTTGTTTTTGAAAACTCGAAATCGTTTTAGCACATATGAATCACCCCAAAATAATTGAAAGCATATAATAGGGGAACTATGTACTCACTTGAGATTGCAAAGTATCCTCGATTAAGTGAACTACCAAGCTCGGGAAATCAAGGAATCAAGTGGCACCTAGTATCGGATCACTATGTTAATAATCAGGACCTAAACCGGGAGATCGGGTAGAATGAGGTCTTGTAAACCAAATGAGTGTTGGAACTCATATGATATGGTTTAACAAAGCCTACATTCTGATTTGAAACCTATCATAAGTGCTTTTGACCCGTTAAGGTAGTTTACGCTACTTTAACACGTCATTTGCACGAATGCACGTTCAGATGGTCTAACTAATCCTATGATAAGTCTTATATGCCTAAACATGTTTAATAATGTTGCATAATCAGTTTAAGTGTCAAAATTTGGGTTTCATATGCTTAAATTGAAATTATGCATAAAAAAGGCATTTTGGTCATTTTCCTAAGGCATATAAACTACCTATCATACAACTAATCAAACAAAGTGACCATAAGGTATAACCTCAGAAGGTTATTCCCTATACAACTATGGTCACAAAATATGTTTGGTCGGATCCCAATGATCGACCAACCGGGTCGCGTTCGAATGTCTAAGCGGTTGTCAAGACCGCTTGACTTACGATCCTAAACAAGCACTAAACTAAAAGTGACGAGTTAAACATGTTAAAACATGTTTAACTAAGTTAGAAAACTGATTTGATTTCAAAACAAAGTGTTTTGTTACCCGAAATAGTTTTGTCGCAAAATGCACATAATCGTACATTTTGACCAAAACTTTGACTCGTCACTTCGACTAGTCAACGTGGTAATCAGTAGGTATAGGTGCAAGGGACTATAACCATCATGATTACGCTCACGTTGCAAAGTTCAAACGAACTTTGTCTTGAACAAATCATGGTCAATGCTGAAAGTCATAAACTGTTTGACTTTTTAGCTTGAAATAAATAAAAAAGACATGAAAGAACGCTTACAAGTGCTTTAGGATGGAAAATAAGACTAAGAATGCTCAGGTATGAGGCATCCAACAAGGGTGGTAGCCTCAACTTAGAGCTTTAGAGAGAAGAGAATGAAATGAGCAAGTGAAGAATGAAATGGTCTTGGCTATTTATAGTAATCCTAGAATCATAAGATCATGACAAGTGTTTGTGTGGTGATCAAGGAATGATCTACACCATACACATGTTAGGACCTGATTAGGGAACTTGTAGAACAATTTACTTGGCCCCCAATCATGAAAACAAGCAACCAAAACCAACTAATTCAGCTGATTTCATCAAAACTGGTTTATGCCTAGCTCTGGCTGTCACGCCCCGCGACCCAGATAGTCCGAGGAGTCGCGACCAGCCTACCAGTCTGCTGTTCAGAACTTTTAGTTTTGGCAGAACTAGTCCCTGCAGCTTATAACTTGTTTTTCGATGCGTTTAACCCCCGTTAACCCAATTTTAAGGCTCTACAAGGATGATAAAGCATAGGGGACTTGAAATATGCTTGAAAATATCACGGATGTTGGTTCGTTTTGTCACACCCGACCACGTAAAACAACAAATCATGGCGGAAACGTCGGGGAGTGTTGTAACAGAATCATTGTTTCATAACACATGGATTGAAGTTCTGTTTTATTGAATTAAATGTATTACATTATATTGAAATTAGAAACAAAACATGAACAAATAGACTTTCATTGTTATTAAGTCACTAAGGCCTCGTCTGTTCCTATGTGATCATGCATCAATATCATCATCAAACATCACCAACTATGGTACCTGAAAGACATGTGAAAATACGTCAGCATAAAAACGTCGGCGAGTACATAGGATTTTATGTGAGTGTCAGATTCATGGCTCATTTATATTTTGAAAATAACTTTAACACCTTTGTAAATTGTTAATTAGAAAACCAAGTTTTGTAAAATGTTTATATTGTAAATTAAAATAACCAAGTCAAAACAGATTTGTTTTATAAAACCTCGATACCATGAATCTTAACCCAAAAACATTTGTTTAAGTAAACCCAAATTGTAAATCGTTTTTGAAATAAAACTCAAAAGTTTTATATCGTTAGAAAAACCTTGTAATATAACTTTGTTTTGATAACCTTGCCCAAGTGATCTAGATAACGCAACGATATATAATGTGTTAAAAACACTTATATATAGGAAGTACCAGCGACGTATCCACCATGCTTTTATCACATTACACTCGCCCCGTTACCTAATCACTTCCCTAACCCAACGGTTCAAAAAGATTCAAACAGTTCACATAAATCAAACAGTTACAAACGGTTCACATAAATCAAACAGTTACAAACGGTTCACATAAATCAAACAGTTACAAACGTTTCACATAAATCAAACTGTGACAACCCGCACTAAACCAGGTATCCGTACAACTTAATTAATGATTAATTACTGCTTAATTACTGTGCTTGATTGAAACTAGCTGATAAACTGCTACCTGCATACTGATACATGCACTTACTTGCATCATACTTTATTTGCTGTCACTACATTATTTACATACGGCACCTCAGTGACAAACATGATGCACAAAAAGCACAGTAGCACTAAACGGATACACAGTGAACATGCTGATATGACCAGCATCAGGCAGACACTGCCTCTAAGGCCTGTTAAGAGCCTCATATATTTTGGCTACACTGGTAGTGAGTGTAGGTATATAAGGGTTGTGGTACTGCGTCTCTAGGAATAAGATACACTGATTCGGATGTGCCTAAAACGTACTTTAAGTACCAAACACAGCACTTTAATAATTAATCCAGCTTCTAGCTGACTAGTAAAGTGCCAGAAAATGAGAAAATAACACTAGACACTTTCTGAAGTGTCGGGAAAACAAATTGTGTCACTAAAAATGTAATAACGACACTTTAAAGCGTTACAAAAGGCTTTAACGGATTACTATCCAACTGGACACCCGGACTCTACCCGAAATATGAAAATATTACTATTTTCACTATTTATACTTTTCTGAGCCAGTTAGGGTCTCTGATTACCCTAACACCCGTCATAACACGCTATATATTAGTAACGGGGTTAATTACCTAACTTAACTTGGTTTAACAAAACCATTCCCTAACTATCTACTTACAATCGAACCAACCCCCCACCCCATTCCCTAACCGTCCCCTTGTATGGGGGACATGTTGGTACAAGTTTGATTATCATAATCTAGATTGCCTAATATCAAGGTGGCATATTATCCAAAGGTTAATAACATCTAAACTTGCCTATAAGTACTTGGAGTTTACTTAACATAAATCTCATCACTTAACACAACTTCAACTTACTCTCTCCCTCTCCATACCACTCTCGGCCGAACCCCCTTACAAGCACCCACCCATTTTCGGCTCTTGGTCACTACATTCCAAGATCATACACGCGTTAAGGATCACATATTAGGAGCATTGGTGCATTCGGAACGCGAAGGACCTCTACCGTTAGCTTTTATCCACGCGATTTTCATCAAGATTCTTCCCTAGCCCCGAGCTAGAGGTATATTGTTTAAAACTCATATTTAAGCATATCTAAAGTGGTTAAAAGGAAGTTTGTCGGATAAATATCGAAAACATACGTTTTGATGCTTTAAAAGTCTAGTAAAAACACTAAAATGGTGGTTAATGACATATAACTTGTGTAAAAGTCGTAGGACTTGAAATATGTGATTATTGAGACCCGATCTATGATGTGGTAGCTCGGAACACCGTTTAACCCGACTTTGTAAGATCATGGATCTTCACATAAGCTCGTTTTTGGTTACCACAAGGGTTAAAAGGCGAAACTCTACCACACAAGATACATGAACTTGTGTAGAAATATTTTACTTGTGTAAAAGTGACTTAACTTGTACAATGGTGTTTAAAACTAGCGGATCTACGTATCTGCAAGTGGTATCTTTGAAGGACCACACTTTAAAAGAATCGTATTTTCTAAAGGATAGATCTTGTACTAATAAACATGATTTTACAAACCACAAGTGTGTAAGCACTTGTGAAATGAAAAGATCCGACAAGAAACTAGTTTTGTCAAATGTGACTAGAAGTTGTAAAGACAAGTTTTCTCTAGAAACGGGGTTTTCACTAATACGGATTATTTACACACAAGATCCACCAAAAGTAAAGGGATTTACTACTTGTTTTTAGACAAACCACAAGTTTGTGTATTTTTTTTACGATTATGTCCATATTTGACGAGTTTAAATGTTGAAAGATTGTTTGAAATTGTTGGGAACAATTGTTGATTTGATTATTAAAAGAAAATGATACGCTTGGAAGCGTGGCCACCTCCAGTTACAGAGGAAACTCTGGCGAAATTTTCTTAAAAACCTAACACTTAAACTTATTTTCAATACAAGTGTTAGAATCATTTTGGACATATTTTCGAAACATAAATTTCGCCAGCACTACATTTTACTAAATATTCGGAGGTGGGATTTTCACAAAGATTAACGTGATAAATATATATTTTCACACACTGTTTATGATTATTTTGTGAAATACACAAATATTATTTTTAGAGTAAAAATAATGTTTACGAATGATAACGACTCCAAAGTTATACAAACGCTTTCGCCATAAATATATAAGTTACGCCGGTAATTATATTACCACCTGCATGTTAAAACGTAACTTACACAATTACGGAAATATTTATGAACGCGTACTTCAATAACGTATTTTGGATAAATACCTACATTTTGGAGTTGGATATATATAAAGATTAAGTGAGACTTAATGATGAAAGATTATACGCACATGTATTAAATCCCCCATCCTTGGGAAGGAAAAATAACTACCAAGTGTATACAGAACATAAACACGAAATAGTTGTCTAACTATTTCCCAAAGACATAAACTGTAAAGCTAAGGCACGGCCGTCCGTCTAATAGAATTAGCACTTGTAGGTCGTTGCACAGCTTACTGTATTGGAGACGCTTGATAGAGATACGCATTCACTGTGAGTTCATGTCCCCCTTTTCTCTAACTGTTTTCAGTTTACTTAACTGCGGGGGTGAAATACATGTTACTATGATTTACGAGTACTTTACAACGGTATGTTTAACGTAAGGAGGTGTTATACGATCATGTGAGTGGATAGGAACAACATGGGGCCATTAGTCCTCATGGAGGGACCGAGGGACAGGAGCGGTAGATCTATCTGGGTGTAGCGAGCCCAGCCCCCGGCCAAACTAGAAACGGACCGTGGGGTGACTTTGTCCACATACTTTGCCGTGGCGAAATCTGCTAGGTTTGAGTCTCCCTATTTGCACTTCACATATATCAGTGGCCTTGCAAACCATTGGTGATCACAAGTCCTCTTACACTGCTACATACCACAACTATTTTTATACTCACAAGTGTTTTTACATACTCACTTACACATGAACTCGCTCAACATTATTGTTGATTTTTCAACTCACATGTATTTCAGGAAATTAAACGGATCTGGCACGGTATGGAACGTTTTCCGCTGCACTTGTCATGGAGTCATCAGGGTTTAGGGGATGTGTCTCTTTCCTGGACAAGACACAGTCCTTAAACCACGTTTATGTTATGTTATAAGTTGTAATGTCTACTGAACAAGGTCATGGTTGTATGTTAAAACAATGGTATTGTGTTTGATTTTCAAAACTTAATGGATGACTTGCATGGTTTTTAATTCATATAGCTTGTTATGGTTAAGCTATGGTATTAAGAGGTCACACCAAAATTAACCACGCTTCCGCAAAGCCAGGGTGTGACAGCTTGGTATCAGAGCTCTGATCATAGCGAACTAGGATTCTCTCTCGAGTCTAGACTATGATCACTAGGGCTCTCACGAAAACATTTTACTGCATACCACTTAAGTCCAGATCCACAACTTTTTACAAACAAATGTTGAGCACATTTTATTTATTATTCTAGGCTCAGTCTGGGAGGCTGAGGTAGGAGGCTAGTGGGACTAGAAGTGTTGGCTAGTGGGACTAGAAGTGTTGACTAGTGGGACTAGAAGTGTTGGCTAGTGGGACTAGAAGTGTTGGCTAGTGGGACTAGAAGGGTTGGCTAGTGGGACTAGAAGTGTTGGCTAGTGGGACTAGAAGTGTTGGCTAGTGGGACTAGAAGTGTTGGCTAGTGGGACTAGAAGGATAATTTGAATGTTTACGTGGTGACTACATGTTTATATGACTATATGATTGATTATTATACGTATATGTGTTTATGTTACAAACGTCATGCTTTCATCAAGTACTAGAAAGAGGGACACAACGAATCCCATGGCTATAGTATCAGACGACATAGTTCAACGAAGCACGAGGTGTACATTTCTGATACTACCGGCACAGACAATGACGACTTTCAGCCCTTTGTGCACTGCCTGAAGTCGTAGCAGAGCCTACTGATGGCCATCTTGTTGGGAATTTGCCACTGGCGGTGATCCCTGCTCCTGTGCCCCTTGCCGCTTATCTCGTTGTTGATATGCCCCCGACATTGCCTCTGAAGACGATGTCGAACTATTAAGAGGAGGACCCACTTGAGGGCGAGGCCCTATTTCTGCTAGTATTAGACTACTGCATGCGGACCCTCCTGTAGGGGAAACTCATGTCCATTCCCCTATCCCAGACTCATTTGAGTTTCTAACATCCGCATCTTCGCACATACAGGGAATGCAGCACTACTTACACGACGCCGACCCTGATAGGGCATCATTAGCTGCACCGGATCCCGCACACAGTTTTGAGTTTGATCGCGATATTGAGGACAATTCTGTTTTTCCGCCTGGTGTTGATCCAGACCATGACATTGAGTTCATGCACTTAGACCAGCCCTTGGGGGATCCTGTAGCCCTGTCGACCCCTGTGTGTTGATACAGCTGATCTTGAGATGGAGTTTTTGATCCGGAGCCGGCCGTGGCCCCTGAGCCAGGCGTTGCTCCTGACCCCGCATTAGAGTATGACCCTGTTCATGCCAATGCACCGGCTGTTGCTCCTTGATTGATCATCTGCTTGGATGAGGGAAAATTTGGGGTAACTGTGCAAGACAATTTATTATTACGGGGGCCCACGTAATAACGATTTGTGGTGCACAGGAATCCTGGTGGACTCTGCAGGTCAAGCGGATGATAACCAATGCAGCAGGAAATAACTTAAACACAAATGACCTAGGCGATGTAGCCTCGAGTTCATTCTATTACAAGCAACAAGCCAAAGTGACAAGCCTATGTGAAGGCTCAGGAACTTATTTTCCCCACTTATACAGTGAGTATATTTGCGTGTGAAATGGGGTGTTTACATGATGGCTTACGTTGCTATATATACCCCATAGACAATTGAAACGTTTTCTAACCCGCTTCACGCCACTTCAATAAAAGGGAATGTCACCCAGGCGTGACACAAACACCAGTACGTCGCCAAGGACAGAAGACGAGCTGCAAGAACGCACCTCACAAATAAATGCACGACATGAAGCCCTCCACCCTAAGTACAACAATGGCATTACTGGAGATAACTCTCCAACTGGCTGCACCTATAAAACAGTTCCTGAACTGCAAGCCTTTGAACTTTGTCAGAACCGGAGGCACCGTTGCATTTGTTCGTTGGTCCGAAAAGACCGACTCCACTCTAAGAATGAGTAACTATTCGCCCCAACAGAGTGTTACCTACATCTCAGGGATATTTCTAGATGGCACACTCTCTTAATGGAACCTCCAGGTTCAGACCCTTGGCACAGACGCTGCTTATACACTGAGCTGGGACGAGCTCAAGGAAACGATTGAGAAGAAATGTTGTTTTAGGACAGAAATTCAGAAACTTGACGTGGAATCCTGAAATTTGAATGGACGAACCAGAGACTCCTGAACATGTCCAGCAATCGCACGACTTGTCTAGGGTCGTCCCCTACTAAGTCACTGATGTAGTATGATATAGTGGTGTACTTGTAAGCTTTACATTGTGGTCTCGAAGTGTGGAAATACAATCGCAGTATTCTCATCACATGCGATGTTCAAATCAATTGTTTATGTCCTATAACATAAGAGGTTATGTGATTGACTTGTTGATAACATGAGATGTTATGTGTTGGTATTGTTGAATGCATACGTACACTTCACTTGCTGTGACCTAACCTATGTGAAACATCTTTTAGAAGATGCCGCCAAGACACGAAATGCGCATGCCCACCTCTGAGGCAGAACTTAAAGAGATAATTGCTGCAGCTATAGCACAGCACGAGGCCCTACGCTCCGAACCAATCAAAGGTACCTCAGAAAATAACGGTTGTTCCTACTGGCACTTCCTCAACTACAAGCCTCCGAAGTTCGACAGCACTGGGGGTGCCATAACTTTTGTAAAATGGATTGAAAGTATGGAATCCATCTTTCGAATGAGTGGCTGTACGCCAGAACAACAGGTCCCATACGTTTCTGAGTTGTTTCAAGATGGAGCTCGATTATGGTGGAATCTTCAGGTTCGAATAATGGGCCTAACTACAGCATACGCGTTAACTTGGGATGAGTTGAAAGGAATGATGCATAAGAAGTATTGCCCCCACACGGAAACCCAGAAGTGGGAAGATGAATTTCGGAGCCTATTGATGGAAGGTCCGAAGGTGTTGGAGTACGTGAAACGACTCCATGATCTGTCACAAATTGTTCCATACCTGGTAAAACCAGAACTGAAGAAATTGGAACAATTCATTTGGGAACTGGCGCCTCAAGTCTTGAGCTTGATGACAGCATCTACGCCACCAACAACCATTGTTGCAAGTAAGATGGGTTTGGCACTCGTTACGGAAGCAAATAGACTAGAAAAACTTGCAAACCCTGACAAGAAAACTCAGGTAGAGTCGTCTGGAAAGAACAAAAGGAAGCTTACCGAAGATACCCAAATGAACAACGATGAACAAAGATCTATTCGAGGTTGCTTTGACTGCGGGGACAAAGGGCATTTCAAGAAAGATTGCCCTAACAACAAACAGGCCAATGATAAGATTTACTTAGAAACCAAACCAAGATGTGCTGAGTGCAAGTGTCACCGTGATGGTGGATGTCAGAAGCCTTGGTACGGGAGGAAAGGACACAACAAGGAAGGTTGTGGGATGAAGAGTTCCATACAAGGAGAAAACAGTAACAACGCTCTAGGTGGAAATGGGAAAGGAAATGGCCGAATGATAGGATGCTACCATTGTAAGGAAGTTGGACATTTTAAGAGGGAATGCCTGAAGTTGAAACAAGACCGTGAGAGAAAATCCAACATCAGAGCTTGTGAGGCATGCCAGGATCCAGGTGTGATTTCTGGTACGTTCTCTAACAACCAAAACTTTTGCACCAATTTTGTTTGATGCTGGTGCCGGTTATGGCTTCGTGTCATTAGAATTTAAGAATATACTTGGTTTAACCGCTAGTAAGTTAGATATCCCCTACTCGATCGAATTAGCTAATGGAAAGTTAGTTGAAGCCAACGAAGTAATCAGAGGCTGTGTGATAGAACTGGGAGAACGTGAGTTTACTTTGGATCTACTACCAGTCGAATTGGGAAGCTTCGACGTGGTGGTAGGAATGGATTGGTTATCCGAAAACAAGGCTGAGATAGTATGTCACGAGAAAGTTGTTCGTATTCCAACTGATGATGGTGAGACAATTGTGGTTCACGGAGAGAAGCGTGACACACCGCTAAGATTTATCAGCTGCTTGAAAGCAAGGAAGTGTTTACAGGAAAGATGTGTTTCTTTTCTAGCACACATCGTGGATAAAAAGGCTGCTGAGCCAAGAATCGAAGACATCCCTGTCGTAAGGGAGTATCCAGAAGTCTTCCCAGAAGACTTGCCTGGATTACCGCCTCTAAGGCAAGTAGAGTTTCACGACGATTCAATTCCAGGCACTGCAACCGTAGTCAATGCATCATAGCGACTTACATTTTCGGGGGTGCAAGGATTGACAGAGAAGTGTTGGTAACGGATGGAGAAGGAAGATAACAGACCAAAAATTTCTTTTTGGGGTAATCCCATTGTTACCCATCAAAAAGGAGGATGATGATTTTCAAATAAACATCAACTACAGAGAATTGAACAAGCTGGCGATCAAGAACAGGTATCCTCTGCCAAGAATCGACGATCTGTTTGATCAACTGCAAGGCTCGAACTATTATTCAAAGATCGATCTTCGATCTGGATACCATCAATTAAGGATACAGGAGGAAAGTATCCCGAAAACAGCCTTCCGAACTCGTTATGGACACTACGAGTTCCTCGTTATGCCATTTGGTTTGACAAACGCACCTGCGGTATTCATGGATCTAATGAATAGAGTTTGCAAGCCATACTTGGAAAAGTTCGTGATTGTGTTTATCGACGACATCTTGATTTATTCAAGGACAAAGGCTGAACACGAACAGCATCTAAGAACTATTCTGGAGCTGCTAAAGAAGGAACAGTTGCATGCCAAGTTCTCTAAGTGCGAGTTTTGGCTACGCGAAGTCCAGTTTCTTGGACATATGGTTAATGGAAATGGGATTCATGTTGATCCCACAAAGATCGAGGCAATCAAGAATTGGGAAACGCCTACAACGCCAACCGAGATTCGACAATTCTTGGGTTTGGCTGGCTACTATCGAAGGTTCATCGAGGATTTCTCAAAAATCGCTCAGCCTTTGACGCTCCTCACGCAGAAGGACAAGACGTTTGATTGGGGAATCAAACAGGATGAAGCATTTCAGATATTAAAGGATAAGCTTTGTAACGCGCCAATCTTAGCTCTACCAGAAGGTACCGACAATTTTGTGGTATACTGCGACGCATCGCGTCAAGGATTGGGTTGCGTGTTGATGCAACGCCAAAAGGTTATTGCTTACGCATCGCGCCAACTGAAGGTACACGAAAAGAACTATACCACCCGCGATTTGGAGCTTGGCGCAGTGGTTTTTGCACTAAAGATCTGGAGACACTACCTGTATGGTACGAAGTGCACAATCTTCACAAATCACAAAAGCCTACAGCATATATTCAGCCAGAAGGAGTTGAATATGAGGCAAAAACGATGGGTTGAGTTGCTAAACGACTACGACTGCGAGATAAAATATCATCCAGGGAAGGCGAATGTAGTCGCCGATGCCCTAAGTCGTAAAGAAAGAATCAAGCCCATAAGGGTTAGAGCTTTGGAAATGATCATACGAACCGATCTTTCCTCGCGCATTCGTGCTGCACAAAAGGAAGCTCTCAAGGAGGGAAACCTTGAGGAAGGATATCTCCGTGGAATGGAAAAGCTTTTGGTACCAAACGAGGAAGGAACATTATGTTTTGAGAAAAGGATTTGAGTTCCTCTGTTTGGTGGATTAAGGGAAGTTATTTTCGACGAAGCGCACAAGTCACGGTACTCTATCCACCCTGGATCGGATAAGATGTACCAGGATCTCAAAGGTTATTATTGGTGGCCTAGGATGAAAGGCGACGTTGCTGTTTACGTGAGCAAATGTTTAACGTGCGCTAAGGCCAAGGCGGAATACCAGAAGCCTTCGGGACTTCTGCAACAACCTGAGATTCCCAAGTGGAAATGGGAACAAATCTCAATGGATTTTGTTACAAAACTGCCAAGAACGCCAAGAGGCCATGATATGATTTGGGTGATCGTTGACCGCCTAACAAAATCCGCACACTTTCTGCCGATCAAGGAGAAAGACAGTACTA
Organism: Helianthus tuberosus; assembly: GCA_030545235.1. NCBI lineage: Eukaryota > Viridiplantae > Streptophyta > Magnoliopsida > Asterales > Asteraceae > Helianthus > Helianthus tuberosus. The sequence goes on along the minus strand of JARYGA010018373.1, from coordinate 101,588 downwards.
GTAAACTTGCGGAAATTTACATGAGAGAGATCATAGCACGCCATGGAGTACCTCTCTCAATCATCTCTGATAGAGACGGAAGGTTTGTGTCAAGGATATGGCAATCCTTCCAAGAATCTTTTGGCTCACAATTGAATCTGAGCACTGCGTTCCATCCGCAAACAGACGGCCAGAGCGAGCGAACGATACAAACCTTGGAAGACATGCTGAGGGCATATGTTATGGATTCGGGAGTTAGCTGGGATAAACACTTACCTTTGGTCGAATTTTCATACAACAACAGCTACCACACCAGTATTGGTGTCGCGCCATGTGAGGCCCTATACGGACGCAAGTGCCGATCACCACTATGTTGGTCTGACGCAGGTGATAGGCAGCTTGCTGGTCCCGAGATCGTCCAAGAGACGACAGACAAGATCGCGCAAATACTTAAACGCATCGAAGCCGCTCGCCACAGACAAAAGGCCTACGCGGATCCAAACCGGAAACATGTGGATTTCCAAGTTGGGGAAATGGTGTTATTGAAGGTTTCACCCTGGAAGGGGGTGGCACGCTTTGGTAAGCAGGGAAAGTTAAATCCGCGCTACATTGGTCCCTTCAGAATTCTGGAAAGAATTGGGACAGTAGCATACAAGTTGGACCTACCTACTGAACTGAATGGTGTTCACGATACATTTCATGTATCCAATTTAAAGAAAAGTCCAACTCAAGTTGACGTTGCCATTCCTACCGACGAGATTCATATTGACGACACGCTCCACTTCGTAGAAGAACCTGTCGAGGTCACAGATTGGAAAGTTAACAAGACCCGCCGGAGCAGTGTCAGACTCGTCAAAGTACGTTGGAATGCCAGATATGGTCCTGAATTCACCTGGGAGCGTGAGGACCGGATGAAAGAGAAATACCCCCACTTATTTCCTAAGAACTCTGCGTCTACAAGCAGAACTTAAATTTCGGGACGAAATTTATTTAACGGGGGGAGAATGTGACAACCCGCACTAAACCAGGTATCCGTACAACTTAATTAATGATTAATTACTGCTTAATTACTGTGCTTGATTGAAACTAGCTGATAAACTGCTACCTGCATACTGATACATGCACTTACTTGCATCATACTTTATTTGCTGTCACTACATTATTTACATACGGCACCTCAGTGACAAACATGATGCACAAAAAGCACAGTAGCACTAAACGGATACACAGTGAACATGCTGATATGACCAGCATCAGGCAGACACTGCCTCTAAGGCCTGTTAAGAGCCTCATATATTTTGGCTACACTGGTAGTGAGTGTAGGTATATAAGGGTTGTGGTACTGCGTCTCTAGGAATAAGATACACTGATTCGGATGTGCCTAAAACGTACTTTAAGTACCAAACACAGCACTTTAATAATTAATCCAGCTTCTAGCTGACTAGTAAAGTGCCAGAAAATGAGAAAATAACACTAGACACTTTCTGAAGTGTCGGGAAAACAAATTGTGTCACTAAAAATGTAATAACGACACTTTAAAGCGTTACAAAAGGCTTTAACGGATTACTATCCAACCGGACACCCGGACTCTACCCGAAATATGAAAATATTACTATTTTCACTATTTATACTTTTCTGAGCCAGTTAGGGTCTCTGATTACCCTAACACCCGTCATAACACGCTATATATTAGTAACGGGGTTAATTACCTAACTTAACTTGGTTTAACAAAACCATTCCCTAACTATCTACTTACAATCGAACCAACCCCCCACCCCATTCCCTAACCGTCCCCTTGTATGGGGGACATGTTGGTACAAGTTTGATTATCATAATCTAGATTGCCTAATATCAAGGTGGCATATTATCCAAAGGTTAATAACATCTAAACTTGCCTATAAGTACTTGGATTTTACTTAACATAAATCTCATCACTTAACACAACTTCAACTTACTCTCTCCCTCTCCATACCACTCTCGGCCGAACCCCCTTACAAGCACCCACCCATTTTCGGCTCTTGGTCACTACATTCCAAGATCATACACGCGTTAAGGATCACATATTAGGAGCATTGGTGCATTCGGAACGCGAAGGACCTCTACCGTTAGCTTTTATCCACGCGATTTTCATCAAGATTCTTCCCTAGCCCCGAGCTAGAGGTATATTGTTTAAAACTCATATTTAAGCATATCTAAAGTGGTTAAAAGGAAGTTTGTCGGATAAATATCGAAAACATACGTTTTGATGCTTTAAAAGTCTAGTAAAAACACTAAAATGGTGGTTAATGACATATAACTTGTGTAAAAGTCGTAGGACTTGAAATATGTGATTATTGAGACCCGATCTATGATGTGGTAGCTCGGAACACCGTTTAACCCGACTTTGTAAGATCATGGATCTTCACATAAGCTCGTTTTTGGTTACCACAAGGGTTAAAAGGCGAAACTCTACCACACAAGATACATGAACTTGTGTAGAAATATTTTACTTGTGTAAAAGTGACTTAACTTGTACAATGGTGTTTAAAACTAGCGGATCTACGTATCTGCAAGTGGTATCTTTGAAGGACCACACTTTAAAAGAATCGTATTTTCTAAAGGATAGATCTTGTACTAATAAACATGATTTTACAAACCACAAGTGTGTAAGCACTTGTGAAATGAAAAGATCCGACAAGAAACTAGTTTTGTCAAATGTGACTAGAAGTTGTAAAGACAAGTTTTCTCTAGAAACGGGGTTTTCACTAATACGGATTATTTACACACAAGATCCACCAAAAGTAAAGGGATTTACTACTTGTTTTTAGACAAACCACAAGTTTGTGTATTTTTTTTACGATTATGTCCATATTTGACGAGTTTAAATGTTGAAAGATTGTTTGAAATTGTTGGGAACAATTGTTGATTTGATTATTAAAAGAAAATGATACGCTTGGAAGCGTGGCCACCTCCAGTTACAGAGGAAACTCTGGCGAAATTTTCTTAAAAACCTAACACTTAAACTTATTTTCAATACAAGTGTTAGAATCATTTTGGACATATTTTCGAAACATAAATTTCGCCAGCACTACATTTTACTAAATATTCGGAGGTGGGATTTTCACAAAGATTAACGTGATAAATATATATTTTCACACACTGTTTATGATTATTTTGTGAAATACACAAATATTATTTTTAGAGTAAAAATAATGTTTACGAATGATAACGACTCCAAAGTTATACAAACGCTTTCGCCATAAATATATAAGTTACGCCGGTAATTATATTACCACCTGCATGTTAAAACGTAACTTACACAATTACGGAAATATTTATGAACGCGTACTTCAATAACGTATTTTGGATAAATACCTACATTTTGGAGTTGGATATATATAAAGATTAAGTGAGACTTAATGATGAAAGATTATACGCACATGTATTAAATCCCCCATCCTTGGGAAGGAAAAATAACTACCAAGTGTATACAGAACATAAACACGAAATAGTTGTCTAACTATTTCCCAAAGACATAAACTGTAAAGCTAAGGCACGGCCGTCCGTCTAATAGAATTAGCACTTGTAGGTCGTTGCACAGCTTACTGTATTGGAGACGCTTGATAGAGATACGCATTCACTGTGAGTTCATGTCCCCCTTTTCTCTAACTGTTTTCAGTTTACTTAACTGCGGGGGTGAAATACATGTTACTATGATTTACGAGTACTTTACAACGGTATGTTTAACGTAAGGAGGTGTTATACGATCATGTGAGTGGATAGGAACAACATGGGGCCATTAGTCCTCATGGAGGGACCGAGGGACAGGAGCGGTAGATCTATCTGGGTGTAGCGAGCCCAGCCCCCGGCCAAACTAGAAACGGACCGTGGGGTGACTTTGTCCACATACTTTGCCGTGGCGAAATCTGCTAGGTTTGAGTCTCCCTATTTGCACTTCACATATATCAGTGGCCTTGCAAACCATTGGTGATCACAAGTCCTCTTACACTGCTACATACCACAACTATTTTTATACTCACAAGTGTTTTTACATACTCACTTACACATGAACTCGCTCAACATTATTGTTGATTTTTCAACTCACATGTATTTCAGGAAATTAAACGGATCTGGCACGGTATGGAACGTTTTCCGCTGCACTTGTCATGGAGTCATCAGGGTTTAGGGGATGTGTCTCTTTCCTGGACAAGACACAGTCCTTAAACCACGTTTATGTTATGTTATAAGTTGTAATGTCTACTGAACAAGGTCATGGTTGTATGTTAAAACAATGGTATTGTGTTTGATTTTCAAAACTTAATGGATGACTTGCATGGTTTTTAATTCATATAGCTTGTTATGGTTAAGCTATGGTATTAAGAGGTCACACCAAAATTAACCACGCTTCCGCAAAGCCAGGGTGTGACACAAACATCTTCAAACGGTTCAATAGTTCAAAATGTAAAACAATGTGTCCATATGCTGGAAGAACATATGCAACAAAATGTAATATGAAAATCAATATGCTAGCATGCTAAGTGAACATACATAGCAAAACATAATGAAATCATGTACTATATACGTACTAATGAACATAACAAGCATATGATATAAAAACATGAAAAGCACGAAAGTAATAAGTAGGTACATCTGTTTCACCCCAAAACAATTGAAAACAGTAAAAGAGGGGACTATGTACTCACTTGAGGGTGCTTAGAAGTCTTGAACAACAACCAAGCAAAGCTAGAGGGATCACGGAATCAAACGGCTCCTAATATAGGTAACTATGTTAATAAACCGGACCTAAATCGGAGGATCGGATAAAATGAGGTTTCGTAAACCAAATGAGTGTTGGAACTCATATGATGTGGTTTAACAAAGCCTACATACCAAATCGAAACCTAACCTAAGTGCTTATGCTACTTTAACGCGTCGTTCGCGTAAAACGCGTTCGGACCGCCTAACTAGTCTTGAGAAGTAATATATGCCTTAACATGTCTAATAATGTTGCCTAATCAGTTTAGATGCCAAAATTTATGTTACATATGCTTAAAATGAATTTATGCGTAAAAAGGGCATTTTGGTCATTTTCCTAAGGCATATGGACTACCTATCAAACAACTAACTAAACGAAGTGACCATAAGGTATAACCTCGGAAGGTTATTCCCTATACAACTATGGTCACTAAACATGCTTGGTCGGATCCTAAAGATCGACCAAACAGGTCGGGTTCGAAAGTCTAAGCGGTTGTTTAGACCGCTTATCTTACGACCCTATTCAAGCACTAATCTAAAAGTGACGTGGTAAACATGTTGAAACATGTTTAACGAAGTTTGAAAACAAGTTTGATATCAAAACAAAGGGTCTTGATACCCAAGTATAGTTTGGTTGCAAAATACGTATAAATACGCATTTTGACAGAAACTATGACTCGTCACTAAGCCTAAATAACGTGGTAATCAGTAGGTATAGTCACAAAGGACTATGACCATCGTGATTACACTCACGTTGAGAAGTTCAAACGAACTTCGTGTTGACCATTGACTGGTCAAAGCAGAAAGTCAAACACTGTTTGACTTTTACGCTTAAAAATGCATAAAAGCACGAAAGAATACTTACAAAAGGTCCAAGCAAGGAAATCTTGTTCCAAATTGCTCAGGTATGAAGTGCTAAACCCCAACTTAGAGCATTTGAATCAGATTATGTGAATTGTAATAAATGAAGGTGTGGGTATTTATAGGATTCGATCCACCGTTAAGATCGTTCCTCGCTTTCCGAGCTTCAATCTCAACCATCCATGTGTGCCCACTGATTTGAATACCATGTGTGCCCCAAAACAAGCCCCTAGTATGGAGAAACCATGGGAAAAACCCAGGAAAACAACTGCTGAACCAAAAAACTGGTTTCCGATATGTGCTTCTCTCGCGCCCCGCGTAAGCAGAGGGCTCAGCTTACGCGGCCCTCTTGGGCTAACTTTCCAGAAATGTCAGAAATGGTCCCTGCAGCCCAGAAACTTGATTTCGATGCATTTTTGACACGTTTAAGCCCCGTTAACCCCATTTCAAGGCTCTAAAATGAAGTTAAAGTATAGGGAACTTAAAATATGCTCGAAAACATCTCGGATGTCGGTTCGTTTGGCCGTACGATTGCGTTGTTCGGTTAATTACAACGAAACACGAACGGACGCGAAAAACGATCCAAATTACGTGACGAATGGAATTTTATCATGCCAATCACTAAAATAAAGTATTTTAAAGGTTACATAAATTTTTGGGTGTCCGGATATATTCAAAACGTAAGATATGCGCGAAAATGCAAACTTATGCACTTTTTGACACTTTTAGTCCCTATTGATAAAAAAGTTTATTTTTACGCACCAAACACCTCAAAGCCTATTTCTATATTTAGGGAATTTTTAACTTATGATCAAGTTCTGAAATGTTCGTCACAGTACGAATCGGCATACTTTCGTAGTTTGTCGAAATTAGTCCCTGTGATGGAATAAACTTGATTTCAGCATACCAAATCCTCCAAAACTTATTTCTAAGTTATGTAAAGGTTATTTAAGGTATGTTAAGCCTATGTCACTATTCCGGAGTGTTTTTGCATTAAAATGGTTATATTTACGCATCAGATCGCGTATAACCTTCTAGAAAGCGATTTAAAGCTCGAAATCTAACATGAATTGATATGTGCACATGATACACATATTTATACAAATCCCAAGTATGAAACACAACATTTCATTGATTTGGTATTTATTTGATGGTCGCAGAGGCATAAGTGTCACAGTCTCCCCTACTTTAGGAAATTTCATCCCGAAATTTATTCGTAGGAGCCTGTCTGTGACTTTGTGTTAAATAACCACCAAAGATATGCAAGGCATAAGCCTGTCATTTCCTCAATGGACATTCTTCAGAAACGAAAATGAACGGATGGAGTCATTTTTAACGGGTGCTTCCTCAGAAATGGAATGTCACACCCCAACCGATGGCGAAATCATCGGGGCACGGCACTGAGCAAAACTGATTGTCCAGAAGTTTCCATAACAACTAATATTACCAATTATTTAAAGAAACATGTCCCATACCATGTCATAAAAGATAACATAATTATTACAGACAAGATCTAGTCAAATTGTTCTGTTCGAACAACTCAGATTTCAAAATACAGACAATTGTTTATTTGTTTCTAGACCTTTCCTAGCCTCGATTTCACAGCAAGCTAAGCATATAAGCATCCTAAGCACCTGTCACATACGTTAAAGTAAAATTCAATACACATAGTGTAAAGGTGAGCATACAAGTTTAATAGATATAATAGAGTTCGAAATTGTTACGCATAACCAGCAAGTACACTGTGTAAAATGAGGCATGTTAGTTACCGACATGAACCTATCGATACCAATGACTGCGGGTTGACTGCCCAAGGCAGTTCGTAATACACACTCACCACTGTGAGCCATGTAACAAATTGTCCTTAACAACCCCTGAGTGAACAGGTGCTGAGTCCAAACAAATAGTACTCTCGTTGCTAAGGCAGGTAGACAACATTCCATGTGTAAACATAACAAACAAGCATTCATTATGTCACGTATAACATGTGGTAATCAGTTAGCATTTAAAGTATTGCGTAGTGTGTTCGATGTGATTTAGAATAAGTAACGTTTGTAACACCCAAAAGTGCGTAAAGCAAAAACGGATCGAGTATACTCACAGCGATTGATGGATTGAAGGGAGCGCTAGAGAATAAGGTTAGCCTGATCAGAACGATAGCATAAATGATAAGCGGCACGTAAAACGATACAAAGTGTCAGTGGGTCGGACAGCAATCTGATCGGATGGCAATCCGATCGGGTGGCCGGTCGTTCGGGTGACAGTCCACTCAGATGGTCATCCGATCGGGTGACCTTTCAAGTGGATTGTTATTTCTTTTGTGAAGGATGCGTTTGTGTATGATGGCTTGTCTTTTGAAGTTTTCGTTGTAGCATTTTGAAAACATAGAAGTATCTCTACCTTTCAGGTCGATCGATCGAACGACCGTTCGATCGGACGACAATCCGATTGGTTGGACACTTTAGTGAGAACAAGTTCACAGCAGTTTGTCACTCGATCGGGCTGTAGTCCGATCGGGTGGCAATCCACTAGTATTGAACATGTAAAAAATTGTTTAAGTATTGAAGTTTCAAAACATCACATGGTCGAATGGTCGGTCGATCGGGTGGCAACCCGAGCGGGCGACAATCCGTTCGGTGTCCAAAACTCTTGAAGTTTAAAATAAAGTTAAGTGTGGGGCCAAGGTGCAAGCCGATCGGGTGGCAACCCGATCGGGTGACAATCCGATCGGACGGCAGTCCGATCGGGCGGCACTCCGTCCTGGTCGGCCTGAGCGTCTTACACTTGGTTGTTCTTGATGGTTTGTCGTTTTCTTGAGATGGTTTGATAACGTGCTGAACAAAAGAAACCTCGTCAATACTTAGTAACTTGATCAGACAGGAACCACCCAAATCCGACCAGTTAACTGTTTGAGACGGTGTTCCATGTTTAACCCGAAATCGGTATTCTCATGGATAGAATCCAGATCTTGAACCAACTCATCAACAAGAAAGAGTAGAAGATCATAACAAGCTCCGATTCTATCGGTTTTGAGTGCATTGAGTGTAAAAGAGTTGAAAGAAAGTTAGAAAAACCATCTTTCAATCCTTATCATTGTGAGTATGTTTAGATCTATGAAAGATCTTTGTTTATTTGTGTGAAAATCATTCAGATCTAAGTTGTTCTTGGTGGATTGAAGCCAAATCATGAAGTTCATAAGAACACCATGATATCATCCTAGAACACCTCAAATCTAGTGATTTCACGGTTAAAAGTTAAGATTCAAAAGATAGAAAGGTGTAGGAGTGGGTGTAGATCAAGAAATTACAAGATTTAGGTTGAATACTTACAAGAATCGTGAGAAATCTGAAGAAAAGTGGGCAAGAAGCGCTGGTCGGACGAGAGGTGCAGAAATGGTAAGGTTGTGATGTTGACAGGGGTATTTATAGGGTTTCTATAAAAGGAAAGGGGGAAAGGAGAGGGCTGGTCGATCGAGTGGCTACCCTGGTCTGGTATCAGCCCGATCGAGTGGCACCTCGATCGGATGGCAGCCCGATCGGGTGGCAGCTCGATTGGCTGGCCACTCGATTGGAGGCACGGCGCGACGAGTTTTGCAATTTCGATTCACGTGTTGAGCGTTGCGATGCGATAGGGTTTCTTATTCAAATTACTTTTAATCCCAACTACTATATTAACATACAATCATCCTTTATTAACTTGCCTTTACGTTTGCGATTCGATTGCGATTGAGTTTCGATTGCGTTTTGATTAATCACCACAATATAACCATAAATAAACATGCACAAGTAACAAATAAGGCACACACACGTAAAACAATATCCAGAACGCGTAATTCGAGTTGCGATTGCGATAAGGCGATAAAACATGCGATAAATATCGAATAAACCTCGATTAGTAATAGATACTCCACATAATGCAACTAACGCAAATAATAAAATAGACTAACTACAAGTCAAAGAAGTCAAAACAGGAATTGAGCCAGGAGTGCCAGATCGCAATTAGCAATCTTGTCTCCCTTTGACTTCCATCTTGACTTTGACTTTCGAAACAGGGGGTGTTACAGCCTCCCTTAGTTAAGGGAATTTCGTCCTGAAATTAGGCCGAAGCCATAACAAATAACTGCGGGTACTTCGCCTTCATGTCGCTTTCGAGTTCCCAAGTAAACTCTGCGCCTCATTTGCCTTCCCATCGGACCTTCACAATAGGAATGCGCGAGCGTCTGAGCTGCTTGGTTTGGTGATCCATGATCTCGACAGGCTTCTCCATGAAGTGTAGTGTTTCGTTTATTTGAATATCATCAAGTGGTACAATTAAATCATGCTCAGCCAGGCACTTTCGGAGGTTCGAAACGTAGAAAGTCGGGCGGACATTACTAAGTTCCTCTGGTAGTTTGAGTCTGTAGGCGACTTTTCTGATCCTTTCCAGAATCTTAAAAGGTCCAACATATTGAGGCGCTAGTTTCCCTTTCTTGTCAAATCTGACCACACCCATCCAAGGTGATACCTTTAGGAGTACGTAGTCGCCAATGTCAAATTCAAGGGGCTTGCGTCATCTATCGGCGTAACTATTCTGACGACTCCGAGCTTTCAGCAGATTGTCTTGAATTTGGAGGACTTTGTCAGTCGTTTCTTGTAATAGCTCAGGACCGGTTAATTGCGAGTGCCCGATCTCGTGCCATACAATAGCCGATCGATATCTTCTTCCGTATAAAGCCTCAAACGGTGCCGTTTGAATGCTGGAATGTTAACTGTTATTATACGAGAATTCGACTAACGGTAGGTAAGCGTCCCAATTAGCACCGAAATCTATGACACACGAACGGAGCATATCTTTAAGGGTACGAATCGTTCTCTCAGTCTGACCGTCGGTTTGAGGGTTGAATGCGGTACTTAGATTAAGCGTAGTACCGAGAGCCGCTTGAAATGTTTCCCACAGTCACGAGGTAAACCGAGCATCACGGTCAGAGATGATGTCATGAGGCGTCCCATATCGACAAATGATCGCATCGGTGTAGATTCAGGCTAATCGTTCTACCTTGTAGTCTTCTCGTATTGGTAGAAAGTGAGCCGATTTGGTCAAACGATCAACGACAACCCAGATGCTGTCGTGACTTGATGGCGTGCGCGGGAGTTTAGTTATGAAGTCCATAGCTATACTCTCCCACTTCCATATAGGGATCGGGGGTTGTTCAAGTAAGCCAGAGGGTCTTTGGTGTTCAGCCTTGACTTTCGAGCAAGTTAGGCATCTTCCGACGTAGAGAGCGATATCCCTCTTCATGCCCGGCCACCAGTACTTGTAGCGAAGGTCCTGGTACATTTTATCAACACCGGGATGAATAGAATACCAAGATTTGTGGGCTTCGTCCATCAGAATCTGTCACAAATCAGTCCCCTTAGGGATCCAAATTCGGTCCAGATAATGGAATATCCCATTCGACTTATTAACAAGAAGGGCTCCATCGTGGTGGATTCTTTCCTTCTTTAAAGTGTGTTCTGTAAAACAAGCATGCTGGGCTTCGCGAATGAGGGTTTTGAGATGATGCTGGGCTGGAACATTACGAGTGCTATGCAAATAGCTTCGTCGGCTTAGAGCGTCGGCAACGACATTTGCTTTGCCTAGATGATAACGAATCTCACAGTCGTAATCGTTGAGAAGTTCTACCCATCGGCGTTGACGCATATTAAGTTCTTTCTGGCCAAAGATATGTTGTAGGCTCCTATGATCGGTGAAGATCGTACACTTGGAACCATAAAGGTAGTGTCGCCAAATCTTTAATGCAAAAACAACTGCGCCTAGCTCGAGGTCGTGGGTTGTATAGTTCTTTTCATGGATCTTGAGCTAACGAGATGCGTAAGCGATAACCTTGTCTGGTTGCATGAGAACACAACCAAGACCAAGGTTCGAGGCATCGCAATAGACGATAAAGTCATCGTTTTCATCGGGTAAAGTGAGGATAGGGGCATTACAAACCATGTGCTTGAGGGTTTGGAATGCAGACTCTTTTTCAGTTCCCCAAACAAAAGGCTTGTCTTTATGCGTGAGAGCGGTAAGCGGCACAACGATTTTAGAGAACCCTTCGATAAATCATCGATAATAGCCCGCTTGTCCGAGGAAAGAATGGACTTCAGACGGGTTCTTCGGCGTAACCCAACTCTTAACTGCTTCTATCTTCGTGGGATCGACATGAATACCTTGACTATTGACAATGTGACCGAGGAATTGAACCTCCTTCTGCCAAAATTCACACTTGGAGAACTTGGCATAGAGTCGATTCCCTTGGAGTAGCTCAAGAACCAAACGTAGATGTTGCACGTGTTCGGCTTTCGATTTGGAATAGATCAGGATATCATCGATGAACACGATGACGAAGCGGTCAAGAAATGGCTTACACACCCGATTCATCAGATCCATGAAAACCGCGGGTGCGTTGGTTAAACCAAAAGGCATAACAACGAACTCATAGTGGCCGTATCGAGTGCGAAAAGCGGTTTTGGGTATATCCTCCTCTTGAATGCGTAGTTGGTGATAGCCTGAGCGTAGATCGATCTTCGAGAAATACGTAGCACCTTGCAGCTGGTTAAATAAATCATCAATTCGAGGTAGGGGATAGCGATTCTTGATTGTCAACTTATTCAACTCCCGATAGTCGATGCACATCCTGAACGACCCATCCTTCTTTTTTTATAAAAAGGGCTGGTGCACCCCATGGAGAGGTGCTCGGGCGATTGAAGCCTTTATCAAGTAATTCCTGGAGCTGACTCGAGAGTTCACGCATTTTGGATGGAGAGATTCGATAAAGGGCTCTAGCAATTGGGTTGGCTCCAGGAATGAGGTCGATACGAAAGTCGATATCACGACTTGGCGGTAGGCCAGGAAGATTGTCAGGAAACACATTAGGAAATTCATGAACCACAGGAACATCTTTCACTTCTGTCTTTCCTCTCTTTACCCCCTCCGCTACTATAATATTAGCCAAGAAAGCTCTGTATTCCTTGCGGAGATACTTGTTAGCTTGGACACATGACATGAGTTTAAGACCCTTCGAGGGAGTTTCACCATAAACACATAATACATCACCGTTAACGAGCGTGAATCGAATAATCTTATCAAAGCACACAACTTCAGCATGGTTTTCGTGAAGAAAGTCCATGCCTACTATGATGTCAAAACTTCTGAGCTGCATTGAAATAAGATCATTCAGAAAGATGTGATTGTTAAGTTCAAGAGTACAATCACGAAGGATAGAATCAACGGCGACGGTTTTTCCGGTGGCGACTTCAACATCGAACGTCGAGGGGAGATGGGAGCGCTTACGATTTAGGAGCTTCTCGAATTCAAACAACACAAAACAGTTATCGGCTCCAGTATCAAACAAACACGAAGCATAAATACCGTTCACAAGAAACGTACCATTAACCACATTGTTGTCGGCTTGGGCTTGGCGCGCATTGATGTTGAAAGTTATGGCGCGGGCGGCTTGTTGCTGTTGTTGTTGAGGCTTTTGCTGCTGCTGTTGCTAAGGCTGCTGTTGCTGGGGCTCTTGTTTCACAACCTTGTTCGGGCACATGTTCGCGAAGTGGTTGGGATCACCACACGCGAAGCAGACTCTAGCGTTAATCGCGGGTGCCTGAGCCGCTTGCTGGCCTTGAGGGAGCTGGAAGTAGAGCTTGATGAGCAGTAGCTTGAGCTGGTGCTTGGCGGGGACCAGTACGGCAGTTTGCGGTGAAGTGGCCGTACATATTGCAGTGCACGCAAAAACGGCAGGCGATACCCACCGGGTGATTACAAGTACAGGTTGGGCAGGCAGGGTGAGGGCCTATGTATGCACGCTTTGCAGGTGGTGCATAGGTGATTGGTGCTGGTGCTGATCGGTGCTGGGGTTGCGGCTAAGCTGGTACGGCTTGGAGTGGAGCGGCAGTGGTTGTGACAGCACAGTTCTTTTTGCTGGAGCTGCTGTTGTTGTTCTTCCTCTTGTGGCGAGAGGACTTGGATGACTGCGATGCGGTGGCGGTGTCAGCGGATGGTGCGGCGGTAGCTTGGTGTAGGTTCTTTGAAGCTTTATCCCAAAAACCAGCTTTTACTCGCTTGTCATTGATTTCAGCGGCAAGCAAGTAAGTTTCTTCGATTGTTGTTGGTTTTGAAGCATGCACAAAATCTGCAACACAATCCGACAGAGCGCGGATGTACTTCTTGATTGTTATGTCGGTAGTCTTCACTTGATCGGGGCAGATGATACTGAGCTGCTTGAAGCGAGCAGTCAGGGCAGCGTTGTCACCATCTTTCTGTTTCTGATGCCAGAATTCGTCCTCCAGATTTTGGCGCTCAAGGGGAGGGCAGAACTCTTCGAGCATAACGTCCTTCAACTCGTCCCATGACAGACCATAGGCTGCATCATTTCTGCGCTTGTTCCTTTCAGCCGTCCACCAGTCTAGTGCGCAGGACTGGAAGACGCCGGTCGCATTCAGTGTGCGGAGATTGTCAGGACATTCGCTCTGTCGCAGGGTGACTTCGATTGAGTCGAACCATTGAAACAAGGCCGTAGGGCCATCTTCGCCAGTGAACTCTCTCGGTCCGCATGCCTTGAACTGTTTGAAGCTGAAAGCAGCTTTGGGTGTAGCTTTAGGAGTTTCGGTCCTGGATTCCTCGGACGATTTTCTCACATTCTCGTATAGTTCACTCACCATCTGAGGAACTACCTTTGCTACTTGCTTAGCGACGAGAGCAGCAAGGCGTTTGTCTCTCTGTTCTTGACGAGTAATTTGTGGGTGACGGGGTCCAGATGAGGGTCCGGATGATGACATTTTCTGCAACAGACATCGCCATAGGGCTCAAACTCAATATAATCGAATCTCACCTCACACGTCTAATACTACTAAAGCTCAGGAACACGTATAATCACGTAAGCACATAGGCACATAATCACAGATTCAAATAAGCACAGAAGCACGTAAACATGTAAGGCACAGAAATACAGAATCACAGGAACACCGAAGCATATAAGCACAAGAGGCAGTCAGAATACAGAAACCTATCATTCAAAGTCCGCAAGCGTTCGAGAATAGCGATCGCGATTAACATGGCGAGTAGTATAGCATTAGCGATTAACATAGCAATCAACATGGCGTAAAGTCATTTCTCATGTAGTAGCGATTTGTCATCGTTTTGAGATAGAAGTGCAGTGCAGTCATGGGTGTCGATCAAAGCGATGTGCGAAAGCGAATAAATTTCCAAAAATCATAACACGTAAACAGATAATCAAACAAAACACATAAAAATCCACATAAAATGACGAAATATCAGAGTCGACAGCAGCGAGCTCAGAATCGAAACACATAAAATTCGAGGATAGGTTGTCTGCGGCTATTAGACGTCGACTAACCAAAGTGGTTCGACTATTTACAAAGACTTTCAGTACACACTTTGACCATCGAAACTGTGCTCTCACCTCGAATATGGGCGATCGGCACGCATCCTTCCAGCTATATCGTGACTTCAAGTCGTTGGAGTCCGTCGAGACTTTGGTGAGAGTTTGTAAAACAAAATAGGGCGGAATAAGTCATCAAGGTTCGGGTTTCACCCGTGACTTAACAACTTCGTTCCTGTTTTGATAAAATAAAGGAGAATTATGCGTCAAAGTATGGATTTCACTCCTGATTCAACGCAAATTCTCGTGTTTATAGATAAAATGCAGGTCGAACAAGCAATTTAGTTGAGAGTTTGCGGTTTTCACACCTAATCTCGACCTAATCGCTTGTTTATTTTTGAAAATTAAAGTGCAGTGATAGTGTAGCGTAGGCGAGAATAGCGAGAAATAGTAAGTAAGTTCATACAATACCCCCAAGGGTACGCACAAGTCAGTCTGTTGGTACCTAACTATAGACTAGGTCGTTTCTAAGACATCGACCCGGACTAGGTCTAGTCTTGCCTAATTCCCTATAGTTATGGCTCTGATACCAATCTGTCACACCCAACCGATGGCGGAATCATCGGGGCGCGGCACTGAGCGAAAAAGATTGTCCAGAAGTTCCCATAACAACTAATATTACCAATTATTTAAAGAAACATGTCCAATACCATGTCATAAAAGATAACATAATTATTATAGACAAGATCTAGTCAAATTGTTCTGTTCCGACAACTCAGATTTCAAAATACAGACAATTGTTTATTTGTTTCTAGACCTTTCCTAGCCTCGATTTCACAGAAAGCTAAGCATATAAGCATCCTAAACACCTGTCACACACGTTAAAGTATAAGTCAATACACATAGTGTAAAGGTGAGCATAGAAGTTTAATAGATATAATAGAGTTCGAAATCATTATGCATAACCAGCACGTACACAGTGTAAAATGAGGCATGTTAATTATCAAAATGAACCTATCGATACCAATGACTGTGGGTTGACTGCCCAAGGCAGTTCATAATACACACTCACCACTGTGAGCCATGTAACAAATTGTCCTTAACAACCCCTGAGTGAACAGGTGCTGAGTCCAAACAAATAGTACTATCGTTGCTAAGGCAGGTAGACAGCATTTCATGTGTAAACATAACAAACAAGCATTCATTAAGTCACGTATAACATGCGGTAATCGGTTAGCGTTTAAAGTATTGCGTAATGTGTTCGATGTGATTTAGAATAAGTAACGTATGTAACACCCAAAAGTGCGTAAAGCAAAAAGGGATCGAGTATACTCACAACGATTGATTGATTGAAGGGAGCGCAAGAGAGTAAGGTTAGCCTGATCAGAACGATAACGTAAACGATAAGCGGCGCGTAAAACGATTCAAAGTGTCAGTGGGTCAGACAGTAATCCGATCGGATGGCAATCCGATCGGGTGGCCGGTCGTTCGGGTGACAGTCCGCTCGGATGGTCATCCGATCGGGTGACCTTTCAAGTGGATTGTTATTTCTTTTGTGAAGGATGTGTTTGTGTATAATGGCTTGTCTTTTGAAGTTTTCGTTGTAGTATTTTGAAAACATAGAAGTATCTCTACCTTTCAGGTCGATCGATCGAACGACCGTTCGATCGGACGACAATCTGATTGGTTGGACACTTTAGTGAGAACAAGTTCACAGCAGTTTGTCACTCGATCGGGCTGTAGTCCTATCGGGTGGTAATCCACTAGTATTGAACATGTCGAAAATTGTTTAAGTATTGACGTTTCAAAACATCACATGGTCAGATGGCGGTCGATCGGGTGGAAACCCGATCGGGCGGCAATCCGTTCGGTGTCCAAAACTCTTGAAGTTTTAAATAAAGGTTAAGTGTGGGGCCAAGGTGCAAGCCGATCGGTTGACAAGCCGATCGGGTGACAATCTGATCGGACGGCAGTCCGATCGGGCGGCACTCCGTCCTGGTCGGCCTGATCGTCTTACACTTGGTTGTTCTTGATGGTTTGTCATTTTCTCGAGATGGTTTGACAACGTGCTGAACAACCGAAACCTCGTCAATACTTAGTAACCTGATCGGACAGGAACTACCCAAATCCGACCAGTTAACTGTTCGAGACGGTGTTCCATGTTTAACCCGAAATCGGTAATCTCGTGGATAGAATCCAGATCTTGAACCAACTCATGAACAAGAAAGAGTAGAAGATCAGAACAAGCCTCGATTCTATCGGTTTTGAGTGCATTGAGTGTAAAAGAGTTGAAAGAAAGCTAGAAAAACCATCTTTCAATCCTTTTCATCGTGAATATGTTTAGATCTATAAAAGATCTTTGTTTATTTGTGTGCAAATCGTTCAGATCTAAGTTGTTCTTGGTGGATTGAAGCCTAATCATGAAGTTCATAAGAACACCATGATGACATCATCCTAGAACACCTCAAATCTAGTGATTTCACGGTTAAAAGTTAAGATTCAAAAGATAGAAAGGTGTAGGAGTACGTGTAGATCAAGAAAGTACAAGATTTAGGTTGAATACTTACGAGAATCCCGAGAAATCTGAAGAAAAGTGGGCAAGAAGCGCTCCTCGGACGAGAGGTGCAGAAATGGTAAGGTTGTGATGTTGACAGGGGTATTTATAGGGTTTCCATAAAAGGAAAGGGGGAAAGGAGAGGGCTGGTCGATCGAGTGGCTACCCTGGTCGGGTGGCAGCCCGATCGAGTGGCACCTCGATCGGATGGCAGCCCAATCGGGTGGCAGCTCGATCGGCTGGCCACTCTATTGGAGGCACGGCGCGACGAGTTTTGCGATTTCGATTCGCGTGTTGAGCGTTGCGATGCGATAGGGTTTCTTATTCAAATCACTTTTAATCCCAACTACTATATCAACATACAATCATCCTTTATTAACTTGCATTTAGCATTTGCGATTCGATTGCGATTGAGTTTCAATCGCGTTTCGATTAATCACCACAACATAACCATAAATAAACATGCACAAGTAACACATAAGGCACACACACACGTAAAACAATATCCAGAACGCGTAATTTGAGTTGCGATTGTGACAAGCGATAAGGCGATAAAACATGCGAAAAATATCGAATAAACCTCGATTAGTAATAGATACTCCACATAATACAACTAACGCTAATTATAAAATAGACTAACTACAAGTCAAAGAAGTCAAAACAGGAATTGAACCAGGAGTGCCAGATCGCAATTAGCAATCTTGTCTCCCTTTGACTTCAATCTTGACTTTGACTTTGATTTTCGAAACACGGGGTGTTACATTCTTCAGAAACGAAAATGAACGGACGGATTCATTTTCAACAGGTGCTTCATCAGAAATGGAAATGAATAGAATAATCAAAAGGATATTCATTTTCCTCAACGGACATTCTTCAGAAATGAAAATGAACGGACGGAGTCATTTTCAACAGGTGCTTCATCAGAAATGGAAATGAATAGAATAATCAAAAGGATATTCATTTTCCTCAACGGACATTCTTCAGAAACGAAAATGAACGGACGGAGTCATTTTCGATGGGTGCTTCATCATAAATGGAAATGAATAGAATTAACTTAAAAGGATATTCATTTCCCTCAACGGACATTCTTCAGATACGAAAATGAACGGACGGAGTCATTTTCAACAGGTGCTTCATCAGAAATGGAAATGAATAGAGTTAACTCTAGACACATGACAAAACTTGTTGTGGTTTCTGTGCACTAAATTCCATAATTATGTATGCATCCATAATTACGTAATTCCTTGCACAGTCCGCATAGTGCATTTCATAATGTGTAGGGGAAGAAAATCAAACCTATGATAAGTGTGACTAGACTACCATAGGGTCTGTTTAATTAGATCGACAAATGATCTCTTTAAATAGACCACCAAGAAGTCTTTTAAGCTATATCATCACATGATATTCCTAACCAGATTTTTGGATCAATCTGTTTAACTAGACCACTCAAGGGGTCTAATTATGGAATAGTACTTTATAATCCAAGGGTCTTAACTATTACGTAGAAGCCCATTAAGGATTTAAGGTAGTACCTTTGGATATCCTACTATGAATCCCTTATACGAAGATATGGAAGATTCTACGAGGATTTGGATAACGAAAATTCAGATCACACAAAAACATAAAAGGGAACACATAAGCACATAATCACATAATTGTTTAACTTGACCTTTAATTTGTTATCTTTGGACACGAATATTTAAAGCACACCAGGAATCCAATCCGTGGATTTCATTTGGCACCTTAATCATTTTCAAGAATCTATCTATGAAGATAGGAAAATCTTAATAGGAATTCAGCTTTTGTCCTTATTGAATCATTATGTACGTATTAGAGCATACAAAGAATTCAATTAAGGGCTCTGATGAATGATATTCATCCACAAGGATCTTAATTATGAGGATAGAAAGATCCTATATGGATTTTGGAATTTGTGTAACGAGAGGTGTTTCGAAACCTTGCACTAGACGTGCTTAAGTCGATACACAAGGTAGAAAGTTCATGAGGTTGAGGTTCTAGATATGCCAAGGCGACATATGAAGCATAATTTGGAGGTTGAGCAGCGGCAGGATTTGCAACAGCTTTGCTTTGGACAGCAAAGCGGCACATGTTAACCAAATGTCCCCATCATCCACAGTGGGTACATTTGAAACAGGGTATTTGATTCGGATGATGACGGTTACATTGATTGCACCAAAAAGCGGTTCCCTTGTACGGCTTCACCCCTGAGGCGAGACATGGTGATAGCTAAATCAACGGTCCTCTGGAGTACGACACCTATTCGCTGGGTAATTGCAGCTCCTGGTTCGGACATTTGAGTGTTGTTGCGATGAAGAGGCATCATGAAGATAATGGAAGGCATAGGAGGAAACAAGCGAAAGATAATCAAAAGAGAATGACAACGTATGAAAATTGTGACCATTTGTTTGTTACCTAAGGCAAACAAATGAGATGGTGACTAATCAAAGTAAGTGGGTCATATTAATGTATCGTGAAGACATGCTTTAGCCTATAAGTGGACACTCACTCCAAGTGTTCCCAGGTAAGAATGACTGGTCCGATTATGTAGATTTGTACGAACACTCTAGCCTTAGACAGAAAACTCAGAGTACAGGCATCCACCCTTCCAGATTACACGTGTTCACATTATAAGACCTAACCTTGACGAGATTTTGAAAACTTTGAAGTTTCAAAACCTTATAATAAATCATCCTATAACAGATGATTAGTTTTCAAAGCGTATTCGAAATTTGTGTTCTTGTTGTGGTTGTCACCTAAGGATAAGTGACGGTATTGTTTTAAGATCTAAACACAAGAATCTTGTGTTAGGGTCCTAGGAAGGTTATAGACTAGGTCAAAGCATTACTAATAACCTAATTCCCTATAACCATGAGCTCTGATACCAACTTTTCTGTCACACCCCGACCACGTAAAACAACAAATAGTGGCGGAAACGTCGGGGAGTGTTGTAACAGAATCATTGTTTCATAACACATGGATAGAAGTTCTGTTTTATTGAATTAAATGTATTACATTATATTGAAATTAGAAACAAAACATGAACAAGTAGACTTTCATTGTTATTAAGTCATTAAGGCCTCGTCCATACCTATGTGAGCATGCATCAATATCATCATCAAACATCACCAACTATGGTACCTGAAACACATGTGAAAATATGTCAGCATAAAAATGCCGGCGAGTACATAGGATTTTATGTGAGTGTCAGATTCATGGCTCGTTTATATTTTGAAAATAACTTGAACACCTTTGTAAATTGTTAGTTAGAAAACTAAGTTTTGTAAAATGTTTATATTGTAAATTAAAATAAGCAAGTCAAAACAAATTTGTTTTATAAAACCTTGATACCATGATTCTTAACCCAAAAACATTTGTTTAAGTAAACCCAAATTGTAAATCGTTTTTGAAATAAAACTCGAATGTTTTATATCGTTAGAAAAACCTTGTTATATAACTTTGTTTTGATAACCTTGCCCAAGTGATCTAGATAATGCAACGATATATAATGTGTTAAAAGCACTTATATATAGGAAGTACCAGCGGCGTATCCACCATACTTTTATCACATTACACTCGCCCCGTTACCTAATCACTTCCCTAACCCAACGGTTCAAACAGATTTAAATGGTTCACATAAATCAAACAGTTACAAAAGGTTCACATAAATCAAACAGTTACAAACGGTTCACATAAATCAAACAGTTACAAATGTTTCACATAAATCAAACAGTTATAAACGGTTCACATAAATCAAACAGCTTCAAACGGTTCAACACTTCAAAATGTAAAACAATGTGTCCATATGCTGAAAGAACATATGCAACAAAATGTAATATGAAAATCAATGTGCAAGCATGCTAAGTGAACATACATAGCAAAACATAATGAAATCATGTACTATATACGTACTAATGAACATAACAAGCATATGATATAAAAACATGAAAAGCATGAAAGTAACAAGTAGGCACATGTGTTTCACCCCAAAACAGTTGAAAACAGTAAAAGAGGGGACTATGTACTCACTTGAGGGTGCTTAGAAGTCTTGAACAACAACCAAGCAAAGCTAGAGGGATCACGGAATCAAACGGCTCCTAATATAGGTAACTATGTTAATAAACCGGACCTAAATTGGAGGATCGGATAAAATGAGGTTTCGTAAACCAAATGAGTGTTGGAACTCATATGATGTGGTTTAACAAAGCCTACATACCAAATCGAAACCTAACCTAAGTGCTTACGACCCATTACGACCCGTTTAGGTAGCTTACGCTACTTTAACGCGTCGTTCGCGTAAAACGCGTTCGGACCGCCTAACTGATCCTATGACATGTAATATATGCCTTAACATGTCTAATAATGTTGCCTAATCAGTTTAGATGCCAAAATTTATGTTACATATGCTTAAAATGAATTTATGCGTAAAAAGGGCATTTTGGTCATTTTCCTAAGGCATATAAACTACCTATCATACAACTAACTAAACGAAGTGACCATAAGGTATAACCTCGAAAGGTTATTCCCTATACAACTATGGTCACTAAACATGCTTGGTCGGATCCTAAAGATCGACCAAACGGGTCGGGTTCGAAAGTCTAAGCGGTTGTTTAGACCGCTTATCTTACGACCCTATTCAAGCAGTAATCTAAAAGTGACGAGGTAAACATGTTGAAACATGTTTAACGAAGTTTGAAAAGAAGTTTGATATCAAAACAAACGGTCTTGATACCCAAGTATAGTTTGGTTGCAAAATACGCAAAAATACGCATTTTGACCGAAACTATGACTCGTCACTAAGCCTAAATAACGTGGTAATCAGTAGGTATAGTCACAAAGGACTATGACCATCGTGATTACACTCACGTTACGAAGTTCAAACGAACTTCTTGTTAACCATTGACTGGTCAAAGCAGAAAGTCAAACACTATTTGAATTTTACGCTTAAAAACGCATAAATGCACGAAAGAATATTAACAAAGGGTCCAAGCAAGGAAATCTTGATCCAAATTGCTCATGTATGAAGTGCTAAACCCCAACTTAGAGCATTTGAATCAGATTTTGTGAATTGCAAGAAATGAAGGTGTGGGTATTTATAGGATTCGGTCCATAGTTAAGATCGTTCCTCGATTCCCAAGCTTTAATCTCAACCATCCATTTGTGCCCACTGATTTGAATATCATGTGTGCCCCAAAACAAGCCCCTAGTATGGAGAAACCATGGGAAAAACCCAGGAAAACAACTGCTGAACCAGAAAACTGGTTTCTGATCTGTGCTTCTGTCGCACCCCGCATAAGCAGAGGGCTCAGCTTACGCGGCCCGCGTGGGCTAACTTTCTAGAAATGTCAGAAATGGTCCCTGCAGCCCAGAAACTTGATTTTGTTGCATTTTTGACACGTTTAAGCCCCGTTAACCCCATTTCAAGGCTCTAAAATGAAGTTAAAGTATAGGGAACTTAAAATATGCTCAAAAACATCTTAGATGTCGGTTTTTTGGCCGTACGACTGCGTTGTTCGGTTAATTACGACGAAACACGAACAGACGCGAAAAACGATACAAATTACGTGATGAATGGAATTTTATCATACCAATCACTAAAATAAAGTATTTTAATGATTACATAAATTTTTGGGTGTCTGGATATATTCAGAACGTAAGATATGCGCGAAAATGCAAACTTATGCACTTTTTGACACTTTTAGTCCCTATTGATCAAAAAGTTTATTTTTGCGCACCAAACACCTCAAAGCCTATTTCTAAGCTATGTAAAGGATATTTAGGGCATATTTAACTTATGATCAAGTTCTAGAATGTTCGTAACAGTACGAATCAGCATACTTTCGCAGTTTGTCGAAATTAGTCCCTGTGATCGAATAAACTTGATTTCGGCATACCAAACCCTCCAAAACTTATTTCTAAGTTATGTAAAGGTTATTTAAGGTATGTTAAGCCTATGTCACTGTCATGGAGTGTTTTTTGCATTAAACTGGTTATATTTATGTATCAGATCACGTATAACCTTCCAGAAAGCGATTTAAAGCTCGAAATCGAACATGAATTGATATGTGCACATGATACACATATTTATACAAATACCAAGTATGAAACACAATATTTCATTGATTTGGTATTTTTTTGATGGTCGCAGAGGCACAGGTGTCACACGTTTGGTCTTACGATCGCGTTTTTTGGTTAATTACGACGAAACTCGAACGGATGCGAAAAAGATCCAAATTACACGACGAATGGTATTTTTTCATTCCCATGACTAAAATTTAATATTTTAGTGATTACAAAAATTTTTGGATATCTGGATATGGTCAGAACGCAAGATATGCACGCATTTGCATATTTCTCAGTTTTGACGCTTTTAGTCCCTGTGATCAAATAAGCGTATTTTCGCATACCGAACCCCTTAAAACTTATTTCTAAGATATGTTAAGGGTATTTTGGGTATGTTTAGCTTATGATCTTGTTCCAGGGTGTATGTTGTTATACGAATTGGTAGACTTTTGCAGTTTGACGCAAATAGTCCCTGTGATCAAATAAACTTCTTTTTGCCATACCAAACCCTTCAAAACTTATTTCTAAGTTATGTAAAGGTTATTTAAGGTATGTTAAGCTTATGTCACTATTCCGGAGTGTATGTTGCGTTAAACTGGTTGCGTTTATGTAACAGTTTGCGTATAACTTTCCAGAAAGTGTTTAAAAGCTTGAAATCGAACAAGAATTGGTATATGTAAATGTCACATGTAATTGTACAAATCCCATGAATGAAAAACAAGATTTCATTGGATTCTTATTTGTATGATGGTCGTAGTGGCACAAATGTCACATTGGGGATGATGCCGAGGGGTCAGGCATGTCACATTTATTCCATTTCTTTGTATTTATGTTGGTTTTGGCTTCTTATTTGCTCCTTTTATATGTTTAAGCTCATTTTGTCCTGTAAATTCAAAAGGAAGACAAAAACAAGCTTTTTCCAACATTAGTACTAAAAAAGGGTTAGTTTTATGCCTCATTTGATGTAATTTATATGTTACATTTTGCACACATCATTAACGTACTTAGCAATAATAGCTTTCAGGTTAGGCCACCAGTACAGGGCCTTGAGGTCGTGATACATCTTGTCGGAACCGGGATGTATCGAGTAGCGAGACTTGTGTGATTCGTTCATCACAAGCTCTCGGAGATTTCCATAAGATGGAACCCAAATACGTTCCATGAAATAGCGAAAGCCATCATCTTTAAGTTCGAGCTACTTTTCCATGCCTCACATGGACTCAACTAGAAGGTTTTCCTCCTTCAATTCCTCAACCTGAGCGTTTCATATTTTATTAGGGAGATTCGTATGAATTGTAAGTTGTAACGCATGAACATGTTTAGGTTTGGTTTCTTTTCAGCTGAGGGCATCGGCTACGACGTTAGCCTTGCCCGGATGATATTTAATCCTCATAGTCGTTTAGGAGTTCAACCCATCAGCGTAGCCACATGTTCAACTCCTTTTGATCCAGTATGTGTTGGAGACTCTTGTGATCTGTGTAAATCGTACATTTGGTACCGTACAAGTAATGTCTCCAAATCTTGAGTGCGAAGACTACTGATCCAAGTTCCAGATCATGCGTAGTGTAGTTCTTCTAATGGACCTTGAATTATCGGGAGGCGTAAGCAATAACTTTCTCATGTTGCATCAACACGCAACCGAGTCTTTGAATCGACGCATCGCAGTAGACAATAAAATCATTGGTACCCTCAGGTAATGAAAGAATGGGAGCACTATGGAGTTTCTCCTTTAGTGTCACACCCCGACCACGTAAAGCAACAAAATGTGGCGGAATCGTCGGGGAGTGTTGTAACAGAATCATTGTTTCATAACACACGGAAAATTGAAATATTGGTTTATTGATTAAAAGAGTTACAAGGTCTTAACAAACAAAGAAGTATAACAAAATTAACTAGTCTTCCATCTTTTATTGTCACTAAGGCCCAAGTCCGCCTAAGTGTATCTTGATCAATCCTATGCATCATTTCCTGAAACACATGTGAAAATAGGTACGTCAGCATAAAAATGCCGGCGAGTACATAGGTTTTGTGAAAATACGATTCATGACTTATAAGTTTAGAAAAAGGTTGTTTAACAAAAGTCGGTCATGATCCTTGTAAAATGTTTTGTTTTATAAATCATTTGAAAAACGATGATAAAGTAGATGATATGTAAAAGAATAATGTAAGATTAAATGAATAACCAAGTAAAATGAGTTTGTATAAGATAAGTTGTTTGTAGAACAATGTCTTGTGAAAAATATGTTATTTGTATAAAAATGTTATATGTCTAAACTGAAATGATTTAAATAACGCTACGATATGTAATATCATACAAGCACTTATATATAGGAAGTACCAGCGGCGTATCCACCATGCTTGTATCATATTACACACACCTCGTTACTCAAACCACTTACCCAAACAAACCACCAATGTAAATTACCCATGTCTAAACCATTGTCAAATGTCTTTGTGTAAACCATGTCAAAATGTTTATGTCAATTATAGTCCATGAAATGTGTATATCAATATCAAAATGTCTATGTCAAATGTCTATTATATAATGTGTAAACAAAATGTCATGTATGCAAGTGAAATATATATATATATATTTCCACTAAGCCATAGGTAAAAATGCACAAAACAATGTATTGAAGTAAAACGTGGTTTAAATCAACATTATGTCTTGTGGAAATGCATGCTATACTGAATACAAACATTTATGCGGTATTGTAAAAATGCATACATTCAAGCCTTGTGACTGTGGTGATAAACCCTTAAACAAATGAAAGGACTATCTGTCTTATGTTTTAATCGAATTCGGTCATTCCATCCATCCAAACAAACCTAGGACTTTAGGAACGGGAGTTGTCAATTCCTATGGTACCATTACCTACTAACGAGCGGCGTGATCAAAGTTAATGAATGTATTTGGTCCCATTTAAACAAGCCAAATGTCATATCAAAATGTAAGCATGTGATGAAATGAAAATGTACTAAGTATGATGAACATACATAGCATGAAAAGGTAATGTAAAACAATGCACTAAGTATGCACACAATGGACATACATAGCATAAAATGTCATGTAAAACGATGTACTAAGTATGCCACAAAGGGCATACATAGCAAAAACACAATGAAATCATGTACTAATAATGTACTAATGAACATAGCAAGTATATGATATGAAAGCATGGAAAGCATGAAAATAACAAGTAGGCACATGTGTTTCACCCCAAAATGTTTGAAAAACAGTAAAAGAGGGGTCTATGTACTCAGTTGAGGGTGCTCAGAAGTCTTGGACAACAACCAAGCAAAGCTAGAGGGATCACGGAAATCAAACGGCACCTAATATAGATAACTACATAAATAACCGGACCTAGATTGGGGGATTGGGTAGTATGAGGTTTCGTAAACCAAATGAGTATTGGAACTCATATGATATGGTCTAACAAAGCCTACATACTAAAATGAAACCTAGCCTAAGTGCTTTTGACCCATTACGACCCGTCTAGGTAGCTTATGCTACTTTAACGCGTCGTCCGCGTAAAACGCGTTTGGAACGCCTAACTAGCCCTATGACAGGTAAGATATGCCTTAACATGTTTAATATTGTTACTAAATCAGTTTAGATGTCAAAAGTTATGTTACATAGGCTTAAAATGAATTTTGGCGCAAAAGGGTATTTTGGTAATTTACCTAAGGCATATATACTACCTATCATACAACTACTTAAACGAAGTGACCATAAGGTATAACCTTGGAAGGTTATTCCCTATACAACTATGGTCACCTAATGTGTTTAGTCGGATCCTAATGATCGACCAAATGGGTCGGGTTCGAAAGCATAAGCGATTGATTAGATCGCTTACCCTTACGACCCTAGACAAGCACAAATCTAAAAGTGACGAGCTAAACACGCTAAAACATGTTTTGCTAAGTTAGAAAACAGGTTTGGTATCAAAACAAATGGTTTTGATACTCTAGAGTAGTTTGGTTACAAAATACGCAAGAACACGTATTTTGACCGAAACTACGATTCGTCACTGAGCCTAGATAACGTGGTAATCAGTAGGTATAGTCACTAGGGACTATGACCATCGTAATTACGCTCACGTTATGAAGTTCAAACGAACTTCGCATTGACCATAAACTGGTCAATGCAGAAAGTCAAACATAGTTTGACTTTAACGCTAAAACGAATGAAAAGAACGAAAGAATACTTACAGAAGGTCCCCGCAAGTATTTGACCCGATTCACTCTCAGGTAGGAAGCATATAAACTTCCACTTAGAGAGCTTTGAATTAGATTCAAATGTGTGGGTTTGAATGTGAACTAAGGAGGGGTATATATAGGAAATGTTGAGCCGTTAGGATCGTTTCTTGTTTCCCAAGCATTAATCTCAGCCATACAACACATACACACTGATTTACAAACCCATGGGAGCCCATAGGATTGCTAGAAACTAGTTGCAGGTGAGAAAAGAGTGTATAACAGCCAAAAACAGGCTTTTTGCAACATTCTGCTGTCTGACCCCTGCTTACGGACCTCAACACTCATAAAGTTGAGGTCCGTAAGGACCTTGCAGGTCTGAAACTTTCAAAAATGGCAGAACAGGCCCCTGTGCGCGTATCGTCGTGTTTTGGCACTTCTAACACCCGTCAAACCCAATTTCAAGCTCCACAATGATGTTAAGACATAGGTAACATGAAATATGCTTGAAAACATCACGGATGTCGGTTCGTTTGGCCGTATGGTTGCGATGTTCGGTTAATTACGACGGAATGCGCATAAGCGCGAAAAACGATCCAAATTGCGCGACGAATGGATTTTTGACAAGCTAATCACTAAAACAAAATATTTTAATGATTACAAAAATTTTTGGATGTCCGGATGTATTCAGAATGTAAGTTATGCGCGAAAATGCAAACTTGTGCACTTTTTGATGCTTTTAGTCCCTGAATGAGCATAAAGTTTATTTTAGCACACCGAACCTCTCAAAGCCTATTTCTAAGCTATGTAAAGGATATTTAAGGTGTGTTTAACTTATGGACATGTTCCGGAATGTCCGTTACAGTTCGAATTGGCATACTTTCGCAGTTTGTCAATTTTAGTCCCTGTAAGCGAATTAACTTGATTTTGCCATACCAAAGCCTTTAAAACTTATTTCTAAGTTATGTAAAGGTTATTTAAGGTATGTTAAGCCTATGTCACTATTCCGGAGTGTTTGTTGCATTAAACTGGTTATATTTACGCATCAGTGCGCGTATAACCTTCCAGAAAGCTATTTAAAGCCCGCAATCGAACAAGAATTGATATGTGCAAATGATACACATATTTATACAAATCCCAAGTATGAAATATAATATTTCATTGGTTTGGTATTTGTTTGATGGCCGTGAAGGCACAGGTGTCACAGTCTCCCCTACTTCAGGAAATTTCGTCCCGAAATTTATTTTAGAGGAAACTTGTGAGAGTTTGAAACATGAAGTTGAAAAGATCAAACAGCACTGGTTAGAGTCCTGAACTTCTAGTAACTTTAAATAACATCATGCTTGCAATGTGAGAGGGACACTTATATACAAGTATATAAAGCGTTATTGGTGCGTCCACCGTACCTCTATTACATTGTTCACATTCCGTTATGGTTGCCACTATCGGTTCTTACACATAATAAATCTTACTGGGTTTCTGTGCACTGAATTTCATAATTATGTACGCGTCCATAATTACACAATTCCTTGCATAGTTCACACAGTCTATTTTATAATGTGTAGGGGAAAACCAAATGAACAAACCTGTGATGAGTGTGACTAGACCACCATAGAGTCCTTTTAATTAATCAATAAATGATTTAAATAGACTACCAAGGCGTCTGTTCAGCTATATCACCACATGTCATTTTTAACTAGATTCTGAATCAATCTTTTTGACTTGACCACTAAAAGGGTCTCTTATGAATCATGGAGTGGTACTATATAACCCAAGGGTCTTGACTATCACGTAGAAGCCCAATAAGGATTTAAGATAGTACCTTTTTGAATATCCTTCTACGAATCCCTCATATGAAGATATGAAAGATTCTACGAGGATTTGGATAACGAATATCCAGAGTATACAAAAACACAAAATGCATAAAGATGCATAAACACATAGTCACATAACCATAAAATTGTTTACTTAGATCTTTAATTTGTTAATTTGTTTTGTTAACTGTGCACACATATTCAAAGCACACCAGGTATCCAATCAGTGGATTTTGATTGGTGCTTTAAATATTTCCAAGAATCTAACTATAAAGATAGGAAGATCTTAAAAAGAAAATTCGATTTCGATTATAAGGAATCGAAATGTTCCAATTAAGGCATACAAGGAATCCAATTAAGGACTCTGATTTGAATGATAATTATCCACAAGGATCTAATTGTGAAGATAAAAAGATCGCATATGGATTTTAGAAGTTGAAGATGTTTTGAAACCTTGCAATGGATGTGCTTAAGTCAAAACATGAAGTAAAATGCTTATGAAGTTGGGATGCTAGACATGTCAAGGCGACATATGAAGCGGAATTTGAAGGTTAAGTCAATGTATGAGGAGAATAGTTTTGAAAACTATGCATGGAGTTCTAAAAAAATGTGTTCAATATTTTTGAAACCTTATATATAATACTTTTGAAATCATAAAGTAGGTGTATTAGGTAGGTATATATTTATAAAAATGCTTTAAAATCATGCGAGATGAATTTTGAAATTATGTATAAGGTTTTTGAAAACATGAATGATGCTTTTGAAATCATGCGCTTGATGTAAGTAATTATACTGTATTAATAACATTTTAAAATCATGAAGGTTGTTTTTGAAAACATAGGCAATGTTTTTGAAATCATGCAGGTTGTTTTGAAAACTTAGAAAATGCTTTTGAAATCATGGAGGTTGTTTTTGAAAACTTATGCTATGCATGATGAAAGAAAACAAAACGTAAATGGGTATAAGATTGAAAAATACCTTAGTTTTTCTAACCAAGGATTCTAAGGTACAGATGTGCAAAAGCACGATTACTCATAATGTCACTTCATTTCTTGTACTTCGTCTCCTAGAATGAAACGAGTACTTAAAATGTTTCGAGGAAATCATGAGCGATCACTTGAAAGGGAGAATCACAAGAGTAGTTTGTAAAGAGCATAGTTCTTTGATGTAGGTATCATAGGGAAATGCCATACACATATGTAACTACACATGTACATCAGAATTGTGAACAACAATTTATTTATAAACAAAACTGATTGTTTCACATTACAAGAAAACAAAGAAACAGAAGCATAAGATTTAAAACAACAATATCTTATAGCCAAATGCTCATCCGTGGGTCAGATTTGCATTAACAATCTTTGATCACTTGCTCCTGAAATAGCTCGTCTCGCCGTAGTTGTACCAAGTACCAGACGGTAAACGAGCTTGAGCAGAGTTTACTTGAGTTTGGTTTGGACCACCTTGGATTGGGTTGAATTGACAAGCATTTGCCAGGTGACCGAGTTGTCCACATGATGCACACAGACGACACTACATGTAAGCTCGGTGAGGCGCATTACACTTGTTGCACATCAGTGCAGTACCGGCATAAGGTTTCCTGGCAGGAGGTTGAGCAACGGTAAGGTTTATACCAGCTTTGTTTTGGATAGCAAAGCGGCATATGTTAACCAAGTGTCCCCACCGTCCACAGTAGGTACATTTGGAACAGGGTATGAGGTTTGAATGATGACGGTTGCATCGCTTGCACCAAGGAGCAGTTCCTAAGTACGTCTTCCTAGCTGGTGGCGCTGCCACTTGGCTAGGTCCCGCTTGATTAGGTGTAACTGCTGCGGGTTTCCTTGAAGCCTTACGCTTCCTTGATTTTGGTGCAGGCTTGACTTCTGCTTCCTTCGGTGTCTCTTGAGTGGCTTCATTGTTGAGACGAGACATGGCAATGCCTAAATCCACAGTCTTCAGAATCACTTCGCCTATTTGCTGGGCAAATTTGGCTGTTTGCTCGGACATTTGACCGTTGTTGTGAAGAAGAGACATTCTAGAAAAAAAAATGAAATACATAGGAAGAAACAAGTGAAATGTTACCGGATAAACAAAACAGAACGGCAACGCATAAAAATTGCGATCATTTGTTTGTTACCTAAGGCAAACAAATGAGACGGTGACTAATCAAAGTAAGCGGGTCATAATAATGTATTGCTGAAGACATGCTTGCCTATAAGTGAACACTCACCCCAAGAGTTCCCAGGTAAGATTGACTGGTCCAATACTGCGGATTTGTACGAACACTCTAGCCTTAGACAGAAAACTCAGAGTACAGGCATTCACCCTTCCAGTTTGCACGTGTTCACATCAAAAGACCCAAACTTTGACGAGATTTGAAAACTTAATGGGTTCAAAACCTAGTAATTAATCATCCTAGAACAGATGATTGCTTTTCAAAGCAGTTTTGAAATTTGTGTTCTTGTTGTGGTTGTCGCCTAAGGATAGGTGACGGTATTGTTTTATGACTAAACGCAAGTAAACTCGCGTTAGGGTCCTAGGAAGGTTATAGACTAGGTCAAAGCATTACTAATAACCTAATTCCCTATAACCATGGGCTCTGATACCAACTTTTCTGTCACACCCCGACCACGTAAAGCAACAAAACGTGGCGGAATCGTCGGGGAGTGTTGTAACAGAATCATTGTTTCATAACACATGGAAAATTGAAATATTGTTTTATTGATTAAAAGAGTTACAATGTCTTAACAAACAAAGAAGTGTAACAAAATTAACTAGTCTTCCATCTTTTATTGTCACTAAGGCCCAAGTCCGCCTAAGATTATCTTGATCAATCCTATGCATCATTTCCTGAAACACATGTGAAAATAGGTACGTCAGCATAAAAATGCCGGCGAGTACATAGGTTTTGTGAAAATAGGATTCATGACTTATAAGTTTAGAAAAAGGTTGTTTAACAAAAGTCAGTCATGATCCTTGTAAAATGTTTTGTTTTATAAATCATTTGAAAAACGATGATAAAGTAGATGATATATAAAAGAATAATGTAAGATTAAATGAATAACCAAGTAAAATGAGTTTGTATAAGATAAGTTGTTTGTAAAACAATGTCTTGTGAAAAATATGTTATTTGTATAAAAATGTTATATGTCTAAACTGAAATGATTTAAATAACGCTACGATATGTAATATCATACAAGCACTTATATATAGGAAGTACCAGCGGCGTATCCACCATGCTTGTATCATATTACACACGCCTCGTTACTCAAACCACTTACCCAAGCAAATCACCAATGTAAATTACCCATGTCTAAACCATTGTCAAATGTCTTTGTGTAAACCATGTCAAAATGTCTATGTCAAATGTCTATCATATAATGTGTAAACAAAATGTCATGTATGGCAAGTGAAATATATATATATATATATATCCACTGAGCCATAGGTAAAAATGCACAAAACAATGTATTGAAGTAAAACGTGGTTTAAATCAACATTATGCCTTGTGGAAATGCATGTTATACTGAATACAAACATTTATGCGGTATTGTAAAAATGCATACATTCAAGCCTTGTGACTGTGGTGATAAACCCTTAAACAAATGAAAGGACTATCTGTCTTATGTTTTAATCGAATTCGGTCATTCCATCCATCCAAACAAACCTAGGACTTTAGGAACGGGAGTTATCAATTCCTATGGTACCATTACCTACTAACGAGCGGCGTGATCAAAGTTAATGAATGTATTTGGTCCCATTTAAACAAGCCAAATGTCATATCAAAATGTAAGCATGTGATGAAATGAAAATGTACTAAGTATGATGAACATACATAGCATGAAAAGGTAATGTAAAACAATGCACTAAGTATGCACACAATGGACATACATAGCATAAAATGTCATGTAAAACGATGTACTAAGTATGCTACAATGGGCATACATAGCAAAAACACAATGAAATCATGTACTAATAATGTACTAATGAACATAGCAAGTATATGATATGAAAGCATGAAAATAACAAGTAGGCACATGTGTTTCACCCCAAAATGTTTGAAAAACAGTAAAAGAGGGGTCTATGTACTCACTTGAGGGTGCTCAGAAGTCTTGAACAACAACCAAGCAAAGCTAGAGGGATCACGGAAATCAAACGGCACCTAATATAGATAACTACATAAATAACCGGACCTAGATCGGGGGATTGGGTAGTATGAGGTTTCGTAAACCAAATGAGTATTGGAACTCATATGATATGGTTTAACAAAGCCTACATACTAAAATGAAACCTAGCCTAAGTGCTTTTGACCCATTACGACCCGTCTAGGTAGCTTATGCTACTTTAAAGCGTCGTCCGCATAAAACGCGTTTGGAATGCCTAACTAGCCCTATGACAAGTAAGATATGCCTTAACATGTTTAATATTGTTACTAAATCAGTTTAGATGTCAAAAGTTATGTTACATAGGCTTAAAATGAATTTTGGCGCAAAAGGGTATTTTGGTAATTTATCTAAGGCATATATACTACCTATCATACAACTACTTAAACGAAGTGACCATAAGGTATAACCTTGGAAGGTTATTCCCTATACAACTATGGTCACCTAATGTGTTTGGTCAGATCCTAATGATCGACCAAATGGGTCGGGTTCGAAAGCATAAGCGATTGATTAGATCGCTTACCCTTACGACCCTAGACAAGCACAAATCTAAAAGTGACGAGCTAAACATGCTAAAACATGTTTAGTTAAGTTAGAAAACAGGTTTGGTATCAAAACAAAAAGTTTTGATACTCTAGAGTAGTTTGGTTACAAAATACGCAAGAACACGTATTTTGACCGAAACTACGATTCGTCACTGAGCCTAGATAACGTGGTAATCAGTAGGTATAGTCGCTAGGGACTATGACCATCGTGATTACGCTCACGTTATGAAGTTCAAACGAACTTCGCATTGATCATAAACTGGTCAATGCAGAAAGTCAAACACAGTTTGACTTTAACGCTAAAACGAATGAAAAGAACGAAAGAATACTTACAGAAGGTCCCCACAAGTATTTGACCCGATTCACTCTCAGGTAGGAAGCATATAAACTTCCACTTAGAGAGCTTTGAATCAGATTCAAATGTGTGGGTTTGAATGTGAACTAAGGAGGGGTATATATAGGAAATGTTGAGCCGTTAGGATCGTTTCTTGTTTCCCAAGCATTAATCTCAGCCATACAACACATACCCACTGATTTACAAACCCATGGGAGCCCATAGGATTGCTAGAAACCAGTTGCAGGTGAGAAAAGAGTGTATAATAGCTGAAAACAGGCTGTTTGCAACATTCTGCTTTCTGACCCCTGCTTACGGACCTCAACACTCATAATGTTGAGGTCCGTAAGGACCTTGCAGGTCTGAAACTTTCAAAAATGGCAGAACAGGCCCCTGTGCGCGTATCGTCGTGTTTTGGCACTTCTAACACCCGTCAAACCCAATTTCAAGCTCCACAATGATGTTAAGACATAGGGAACATGAAATATGCTTGAAAACATAACGGATGTCGGTTCGTTTGGCCGTACGGTTGCGATGTTCGGTTAATTACGACGGAATGCGCATAAGCGCGAAAAACGATCCAAATTGCGCGACGAATGGATTTTTGACAAGCCAATCACTAAACCAAAATATTTTAATGATTACATAAATTTTTGGATGTCCGGATGTATTCAGAACGTAAGTTATGCGCGAAAATGCAAACCTGTGCACTTTTTGACGCTTTTAGTCCCTGAATGAGCATAAAGTTTATTTTAGCACACCGAACCTCTCAAAGCCTATTTCTAAGCTATGTAAAGGATATTTAGGGTGTGTTTAACTTATGTCCATGTTCCAGAATGTTCGTTACTGTTCGAATTGGCATACTTTCGCAGTTTGTCAATTTTAGTCCCTGTAAGCGAATTAACTTGATTTTGCCATACCAAAGCCTTTAAAACTTATTTCTAAGTTATGTAAAGGTTATTTAAGGTATGTTAAGCCTATGTCACTATTCCGGAGTGTTTTTTGCATTAAACTAGTTATATTTATGCATCAGGCGCGTATAACCTTCCAGAAAGCGATTTAAAGCCCGCAATCGAACAAGAATTGATATGTGCAAATGATACACATATTTATACAAATCCCAAGTATGAAATATAATATTTCATTGGTTTGGTATTTGTTTGATGGCCGTGAAGGAACAGGTGTCACATTTAGCTTTTGAAACGCAGATTCCTGAGCATCATTCCACTTATAAGCGATACCCTTTTGGGTTAGAGTTGTGAGTGGTTGAGCAATCTTTGAAAACCCTCGATGAACCAACGATAGTAACCTGTCAATCCCAAGAATTTATGGATTTTGGTTGGAGTTTTCGGTGTAGGCTAGTTTTTTATAGAGTCAATCTTGGCTGGATCAACGTGAATACCAGCTTCATTGACTACATGCCCAAGGAAATGGACTTCTCAAAGGCAGAAGTCGCATTTCGAAATTGTTCATTTCGTAGAGTTCCAGAATAAGACAAAGATGTTGCTCGTGCTCCTTTCGATTCTTTGAGTAGATCACGATGTCGTCAATGAATACTATAACGAATTTGTCAAGGTAGGGTTTGCACACTCGGTTCATGAGATCCATGAAAACCGCAGGTGCGTTTGTCATTCCAAAAGGCATAATAAGGAATTCCTAATGACCATAACGAGTTCTGACGGCTGTTTTAGAGATGTCCTCGTCCCGGACTCTCAGCTGATGATAGCCTGATCTCAGATCGATCTTAGAGTAGTAACTCGACCCTTGCAACTAGTCGAACAGATCGTCGATGTGTGGAAGTGGGTAACGGTTCTTGATGGTCACTTTGTTCAACTCCTGATAATCGATGCACATATGGAAAGTGCCATCTTTTGTCACACCCCTTTCTGCGGCGGAAGCACGAGGTGTGATCATGAAAGGTTCTCATTGCATACGAAGAGTAAACATACTACATGCTCAAAAATATCTTCAAATATTACATTACTGAAAACATATGTCAAGTGTTTACAACACGAGATAACATATTGTCTTAAAAGTCACAACTTTATTTAAAGATAAACAAAGCGACATCCATGAGCATGAATAAGACCACGCGCACATCCATCCTAGTTACCTGAAATACATGTGAGTTTTGGAAAAACGTCAACATAATGTTGGTGTGAATTCATGCAGTTTTGTATTTCATGTTTGTATACTTTGTATGAAGACATAGTTTGTGAGTAAATCAAGTTTTCATATATAAATTCAGTTTCATGTGTACACCACGTACACATGTATAATTCAATTTCTTCTTGAGTACCCCACGTACTTCAAGTATAATTCAATCTTCTTGAGTACCCCACGTACTTCAAGTTATATATTAATTTTAGTATGGTATGAATTTTATGTAAATACAGTATTTCTGTAAATATCAAATTGTTAATGGGTTGCAAAGCCATTAACATGTGGCACGACATAGGAAGTCACCAAACCATAGGCATTTTTCTGTAGTCGATTCACGACTGAGACACAAAAACACTGCTTGGTAAAAGAGTGGCCAAGAGTGGGGCTGCCCGGAACCCATTAGATCTAACCTTTTGTTCTGCAGTCTAAGTATGTACACGATTAATGGTGCTTCTGTACCCTATTCGTGACACTATTTCTCATAACGCATCCTACTTGGTTCTCGTTCTCACCAAGCGCGTTTCTTGTTATCATTTCTCATAACGCGTCCAACTTGGTTCTCGTCCTCACCAAGCGCGTTTCTTATTGTCTTATATTTTGTCACACTTGGTTCTCGTTCTCACCAAGTGTACTTCTTGTATTTATATCATACCATTTATAAATATTGTACTTTTGTACATGTATTTCACCCCCGAAGTTATAAAAACTGAAAACAATTAAAAGAAAAGGGGGAGCATGAACTCACAACTTTGCGTTCCTGTGCGTCGTAAACTTCGCCGGACTTGCTTACTTAACGTCGTAACCTATACGCGTTTTCTTAATGTTAGTCACTAGACTTGCGTCGCACAAGTACAGTCACTCTCTTTTGTATTTGTATTGTTGTGTTAAAAATATTTCATATTTTTAACTACGTATCTTACTTATATTATTTTCTCTAAATAAATATAAGTCTTTTGTGTTTTGCACTTCGCACCCGAATTATGTACCTTGTATTTTGTATGTGTATTTTTGTGTTTATACTCCTCACGAGTATTTAGTGTAATTTCAAGTCTTAATTCGCTAGCACGTATAACACATACTATATACACTTAGCACATAAGTTGGTGATCAAATAATATATATTTTTCTCTCAAAAATATACATACTTATATCCTTTTTTATTCTTGAAGAAATCCTCATTTCTTATCATCAAAAATCAGGGAAACCTTAGTAATACTTTTAAACACATTTTTAGGGAATAAGTTTCTCAAAAACTTATATTTTTCTAAGTGTCAAAATTTATAAAAATTTTGACAGAGTTTCCCCTAAAAATGGAGGTTTCCCATGTTTTCAAAACATGTGTTTATTTTCTTTTAAATCGTCAACAATCTCCTCATTCAACAATAAACAATATGCAACTAGTTAAAATAGATATAATCGCAGAAATACATGAACTTGTGGTTTTTCCAAAATAAGTAGTATCCTTCCATTATTTTTAGTGGATCTTTGTATAGATCAACTTTGTTTCTTGAAAGTCTCGCTTTTAAAGAAGTTGCATCTTTACAACTTCCGGTCAACATTTACAAAAATAGTTATTTTGTCGAAACTTTAAGTTACACAAGTGTTTACATACTCGTGTGTTTGCTAAAATCCTTCTTTTTCATGTACGATTCGGCTTTAGAAAATATGATTTCTTGGACACTTGGTCCTTTGAAAATACCGCTTGTAGATACGTAGATCTACTAGTTTTAAACACTATTTCACAAGTTAAATCGCTTTTACACAAGTTCATGATGTGTGTGGTAGAGTTTCATCATTTAACCTTTGTTACTCTTAAACAAGCTTTATGTCATAATCCAAGATCATGACTAAACCGGGTTAAATGATGATCCGAGCTACCACAACATAGATCGGGTCCAAATAATCACACAAGTCAAATACTACACGATTTACACAACATATGTGCTTTTAACCACCATTTTTAGTGTTTTTAGTAGACTTTTGTGTGTCATCTTATATGTTAACGAGTTTTAACCGTTACGAATCATTTTTGACCACTTCAATATAGTTCAAGAGAGTGATTTAAGCAACATACCACTAGCTCGAAGCTAGGGAAGAATCTAAGCACAAATCGAGTGGATAAAAGCAAAGTAGAGAGGTCCTTCGCCTTCCGTTTGCTCCAAGGTTCCTTATATGCGACCCTTAACACTTGTAGATGATTGGAATAGGATGATCAAACTCGAAAATGATGGATGGATCTAGGGATGTTTGGCCGTGAGCTTGGTAGAGGGAGAGAGAGTGATCAAGTGTTGTAAATTGTGATGAGTGTTATGTTGTGTTATACTTGGATCTTATAGGCAAAACTCAAAATTATTAACCAAAGGTTCTTATGTCCAATATCAACTAGACAAACAAGATTATAGAAATCAAATAAAGGACAAGGGTGTCCCCTTGGGGACCGAATTCGGTTAGAGGGGGGGGGGGTATCCGGTTCCAAATCAACCATTTAGTTAGCATGTAGTTTGGTTAGTTTAGCTAGTTAGGGATTAACCCGGTTACTAGTGTGTTGTGCTCTACAGTGGGTGTTAGGGTATTCAGGGACCCTAACTGGCTCAGAAAAAGATAAATAATGTTATTAACAATATTTTCATGTTCCGGGTATA
The DNA here is from genome assembly GCA_030545235.1 of Helianthus tuberosus. NCBI lineage: Eukaryota > Viridiplantae > Streptophyta > Magnoliopsida > Asterales > Asteraceae > Helianthus > Helianthus tuberosus. Next base: position 62,157 of record JARYGA010018373.1, on the reverse strand, counting down.
GTCCGGTTGTTCGGTTACATACCGATTCGTTAAAGTGCTAAATTGCACCTTTTAGTGTTTAATAAGTATCTTTTTGTAACACTATCGATTCCCAACACTTAGGGAAATATTCTGGATAATAAAACGACATTTCTGCAAAATATTCATGTGTCTAAATGCTGAATTATTGCTGAATTTTATAAATTCTGCACTTAAAGTGTGTTTCGGGTGCTTTTTAGTGCTTATATTTGCTTTCGCATTGCTTATATATTAAACCCTTGTATGTACTCTTGGGTTTTAATGCATTCTTGCTGTCGGACCTACACCTAGGCTCCAATTTTTATTGTCTGGCTGCTTTCTGCAGTTCCGTTGACACATAGTGTCTTACCGGTGAGTTTACTTAGTATTTTTGACGCAACGCTCTCGTTTGTGCATAAAGCAATATTTTGTAGTATACAACATGCATGAATTCACTTGTTTAGTATGTAATTAGACATGGCTGACAATTAAGCACATAATTGCAGTCATTAAGCACTAATTAAAGTGTACGGAAATTACCGGTTTGAGCCAGTTGTCACATCTTTCTTCTTGACAAAGAGTACCGGGGCTCCCCAGGGTGACGAGCTAGGGCAAATAAAATCTTTATCTAACAGCTCCTGCAATTGTGTTGATAACTCTTCAAGTTCGGCTGGGGCTAATCGGTAGGGTGCACGAGCTATGGGTGCCGCTCCAGGAGTTAGCTCGATTTGAAATTCAACTTGACGGTGAGGTGGAAAACCAGGTAATTCTTCAGGAAATACTTCAGGGAAATTGTGTACGATGGGAATGTCTTCTGTCGCAACCTCGACCCCGACCCCCACCACGGAAGCGGGAGCCGTGAGCACGAGCCGGTGGTATCGGTGTTTATAAATTTGGCAACGGAAATAAGACATCAGGATCATAGTTAGGAAATAAATTTCAGAGTTTCAAAACAGCAAACTTGTATATTAAACAAATGGAATAAATCCCAGGATTCATTCATAATATCTTTACAGGGATAAACCCTATTTGCTGAAAACATAAACTTTTATTTAGGTAACTTTATAGCCACTTTCTTTAAGCCTTCAGTGCTCCATAGCTGGCTTCTAATAGCTTTCACATCAAGTAACCTGAAACGCATTTTAAAAATATGTTATCAGCAAGAAATACTAGCGAGTACATTCCAGTTTACAAAAATAAGCTTTTATAACTTTATAGTATTAAGAGCGATTACAATGTTTATATCTACCCGATTACTCATTCAGTATTTGTCACGTTGGCAGTTATAATGACCGTGGTCATATTACTATTGGCTAACTCTTTGTCCAATAGTAACGCTTGATTAGTAGTGTATACAAAACCCCACATACCGGCAGTAATTGTAGAATACAAAGACTTAATTACTGTAAGTATAACTGAAAACATTTAGGGTTTTGTAAAACAATTTGGTAGAAAAGAGAATGACTCACATTGCAAACTTATGTTTTTCTACGGGCTTCCTGATAATATTTCATGATTATTTTCTTGAGTTTCTATTAAAAACATACAATGCACGCATGTTAGTAAAATAATCCAAATCACATTAGCCATACAACACGAGACAAAAACCCAACGAACTTAGTTAGGAAGAGCCTCGACATGCGTTGGTGGGTCCTAAATCAATCGGGTAGGGTAAGGAATTAGTGATCGAGGGTTAAAACTTACAACGGGGCAGAGCTTCGTGTTTTAGGGGGTATTTTGCCTGATAATTTCGGAATTATAGAGACAGAGAGAAATAAGAGACTGAACAATTTGAGAATGCAGACTAAAGCTCAATTTATAGCTGATTTGGGGGTCTCTCGAGCCCTGCGACCCGTTTCCTTGATCCTTTCGCACACCGCGAGGCCACCCTAGCTACGGCTAGGGTTGCCTGGTCACGAACATAGACTCGCCACATGTCGAACACGTGGCGCAAAAGGTTTCTGGCAAGTCAACACTCTGTCGCGCCCCGGGACCAACACTCCTATCCCTGTCGCGACCCGCGAGAAGCTAAAAATCAATATTTTATTTGCTTTTTACTAAAATTAGGGTTATACAGGTTCGGTTTTGGACCTGCGGGTTAATTTAGGGTGTTTTCAAGGGTTTTTATATCCTCCCCACCTTGTTTTAAATCTCTTCCTCGAGATTCACTAGAAGAGGAAGAGGTGTGGATACTTCCGTTGCATTTCTGACTCGAATTCCCATGTGTATTCCGGTCCTCTCTTTGAATCCCATTTTACTTTGACCAGAACTAATCTCTTGTGTTTGAGATTTTTTATCTTTCTTTCTTCAATTTGAATGGGCTTTTCTACGAACTTAAGTTTCTCATATACCTTTATATATTGAAGAGGTATTACCAATGATTCATCTGCAAAGCATTTCTTGAGGTTACATATATGAAATACATCATGTCTTCCTGCCATTTCTTCTGGTAACTGTAACTGATAAGCTACTGGTCCTATTCTTTTGATAATCTCAAAAGGTCCAACATACCTTGTGCTTAGCTTTCCTCTTTTAACGAATTTGATAATTCCTTTCCATGGAGAAACTTTTAATAATACCTTGTCTCCAACTTGAAATTCTAGCGGTTTTCGTCTATTGTCTACATAACTCTTTTGACGATCTTGTGCTGCGTTCATTCTTACCTTGACTTGAATAATTTTGTCAGTTGTTTCTTGCATAATCTCAGGACCTGATAGTTGCTTTTATTCAATTTCTGCCCAACATACGGGTGTTCGGCACTTCCGTCCATAGAGGGCTTCAAATGGTGCCGCATTGATACTGGTATGATAGCTATTGTTGTAACAAAATTCTATTAAAGGTAAGTAGTCATCCCAATTTCCTCCAAAATCTATCACACAAGCTGTAAGCATATCTTCCATTGTTTGGATTGTCCTTTCGCTTTGTTCGTCCGTTTGAGGATGATACGTTGTACTTAGATTTATTTAGTTCCCATTGCTTTCTAAAAACTTGTCCAAAAATGAGAAGTAAAACGGTTGTCTCTGTCAGACACAATAAATAAAGGAATTACATGTAATGAAACTATTTCATTTACATACAACTTGCCTAATTGTTCCATACTGAAAGTTTCCTTCATGGGTAAGAAATGAGCAGATTTGGTTAACCTGTCTACAATCACCCAGATTGTATCATTACCTTTTCATGTCTTGGGTAGTTTGGTAACAAAGTCCATTGTTATTAATTCCCATTTCCAAATTGGCATCTCCAATTGATGTAGTAACCCTGAAGGTTTCTGATGTTCAGCTTTAACCTGGGAACAGGTTAAACATTTAGAAACATAGTTTGCTATATTATTTTTCATTCCTATCCACCAAAATTTTTTGCTTAAGTCTTGATACGTCTTGTCACTACCGGGATGTATCGTATACTTAGACTTATGGGCTTTTTCTAAAATTCGGTTTCGTAGGTTTCCTTGGATAGGTATCCAGATCCTTTTCTTATGGAATCGCCAAATTCCATCGGTTCCTTTCTCTAATTCCTTAATCATTCCTTTTAAACCTTCAGCATCATCCTTGATTGTTGTTTCTTGTACCTGTTTTACTTGTTCATTTAAATCTGCCTGCAGGTTTAGTCTAAGAGAGCGTACTCTTTTGGGCTTTTCATGATACTTTCGGCTTAAAGCATTAGCTACTATATTGGTTTTTCCTGCATGATACTGGAAATCACAAACATAGTCACTAAGAAATTCCATCCAATGTCTTTGCATCATGTTTAATTCCTTTTGTCCGAAGATATATTTTAAACTCTTATGGTCGGTGAATACAACGAACTTACTACCGTAAAGATAGTGTCTCCAAATCTTAATGGCAAAAATTATTCCTCCTAACTCTAAGTCATGGGTTGTATAATTCTCTTCATGTTTCTTAAGCTATCTAGAGGCATAAGCAATTACTTTTTGACGTTGCATCAATACACATCCATATCCTAACTTAGATGCATCACAGTAGACTACAAAGTCTTCCATTCCTTCTGGCAAAGCGAGTATTGGTAAATTGGTTAATTTATGTTTCAAAATCTTGAATGCTTCTTTCTGTTTTGGTCCCCATTCAAACTTAACTGTCTTGCAAGTCAGTTTGGTTAATGGTATGGCTATTCTAGAGAAATCTTGAATAAAACGTCTATAATATCCTGCCAGTCGAAGAAAACTTCTTACTTCCATTGGGGACTCAGAGACTTTCCATTTGGTAATCGCCTCGATCTTTGTGGGATACACATGAATTCCTTCATGGTTAACTAAATGTCCAAGGAATTGCACTTCTTGCAACCAGAATTCACATTTTGAGAATTTAGCATAAAGCTTTTCTTTTCTCAACAATGTCAGGAGTTTATGCAAATGCTCCGCATGTTCCTCCTTACTCTTAGAGTAAATTAGAATATCATCTATAAAGACAATTATGAATTTATCCAGGTATGGTTTACATATCCTGTTCATCATGTCCATAAATGCGGCTGGGACATTGGTTAAACCAAAGGGCATGACTGTAAATTCATAATGACCATACCTCGTTCTAAAAGCAGTTTTAGGAATGTCCTCTTCCTGTACTTTCAATTGATGATATCCTGAGGGCAAATCGATCTTGGAAAAGAATCGAGATTCTTGATCGAACAGATCATCGATTCTTGGTAATTGGTACCGGTTTTTACTTGTAACCTTCTTCAATTCTCGGTAATCAATGCACATACGCATCAATCTGTCTTTCTTCTTGACAAATAACACCAGTGCTCCCAATGGCGATGAACTTGGTTGTATAAAACCTTTCTCTTGCAACTCATCTAGCTGTTTCTTCAATTCCTGCATCTCCGTTTGTGCGAGTCAATAAGGCGCTTTGGCAATCGGTGCCGTTCCTGGTATCAGGTGAATTCTAAATTCAACCTCTCGATCTGGCAGTAATCTAGGTAACTCCTCTGGAAAGACATCTGAGAATTCAGATACTCCGAGAATATCTTTTAATTCCTTTCCTTTAGTGTTAATGATTACTGAAATCATATACACCATTTCTCCTTTCTGTGCATAATTTGCAACTTTCACCGCAGAGATGAACTTTGTTGGCCTTGTTGGCTTATCTCCTTTAATTGTGATCCTTTCGCCAGTTGGCGTACTTACTTGTACAGACTTTTGATCACATAATATTCGTGCCTAATTGACTACCAACCAATCCATTCCTAATACGATGTCTAATCCGGCTAGATCCATTGGTAAAAGATTAGTTGTAAAGTTATGGTTTAAAATTTCTATCCTTGCTTCCTACAGGATTTCACTTATCTTGATAGAGCTTCCATTTGTCGTCTCCACCAGACAGTCTTGGTGAAGTTTAGTTAATGGTTAATTGAGAAGCTTGTAGAAATAAGTATTGATAAAACTTTGGTTTGCATAAGAGTCAAATAATACTTTAGCATAAACATCATTAACTAAATGCATACCGACGATCACATCTGGAATCATCTTGGTTTCTTCAGTGGTTAGGACGAATGCTCTGGCATTCTTCTTGGGTCCTTCTGTTGTCTTTGCCTTGTTGGTTGTCGCTAGAGCTAGTTTCGGACAGTTCGGTTTAATATGACTAGCTTCTCCACAATTGTAGCATATTCTAATGTTAGCTTTCCTCATGCAGTCTTCTTCCTTATGTTAGGATATTTTGAAGAAGTTGAAGTATATCGAGCATTTCCCTTAGTGTTTCCTTTTACAGTACTTGCAGTAGGGTGAAGAGGAAGAACCTGGTCCTTTCCCGCGATAGGAATTACCATAACGTAGTTCCTGGGTAATCTTTTGAACTAGGTTCTTTTTCTGGTTTTCCTCTTGCGTACGTACCAATTCATCTGTCAGAGCGTTAGCAAGTTCCACTGCTTCTTCTATTGTTTGTGGTCTAGCTGCCTTGACTATAGTCTGATCTCACTGATTAATCCCCAGATGTAACGGGAGATTAATACCGGTTCTGGTGAGGCTAGTGTTGGAACTATCCTTTCATAATCAAAGAATATGGCAGTATATTCCCTGCAATCTACCCCAATCATTTTATGATTTAGGAACTTATTAGCAATCTGCTCTTTTTCAAGAGGAGGGAAAATTTTTCTTTCAACTATTTCCTTAAAGTTGTTCCATTCTATGTTATAAACCCTGTCACTTCCTCTGGACTGAAGAATGGTATTCCACCACTCTAAGGCTGCATTCTTAAAGAGATTAGAAGCAAACATGATCTTATCTTCATCTGCACACCTACTTATCTTTAAAACTGCTTCAGTCTTCTCTATCCAGCGCAAGGCTGAAATGGCTCCTTCATTGCCTGAGAATTCTATCAGTTTGCAGGATAAGAATTCTTTATAAGAACAACCATATGTAAGGGTCCTTCTTCTTTTTGGAATTGGAGCTTGGATGAACAGTCTGTGATTTCTATTCATGCTATGACTTGGCTAAGTGGGTGCACATTTACTTCCGATTATGGAATTATTTTCTGCCTTTTTATTAATAGTATCAATAATATAGGGCAAGGCATCTATGATTCCTTGAGCTATTATATGTTCGATAACACTTTTATCACTTGGTTCCCATTATTATTGTTATTCTGGATTTCCTGATTTACTTCGTTTGACATCTGAATTGTAAACATTATCAGTTATTAATATCACATAATTAAACAAAAAAAATATTCAAGCATATTTAACCAAAAACGTCGATCATTGCGACTTTTACTCTTTTCATATATGCATCTATCACAAACTATGACTAAAATTTAAACATTAGTAACTATGCATCAATATGTATATAGGTGATATGTGGAGGGTTCAAATGGGAAGAAATTTTTTGTAAGAAAAAAAAAAAAGAAGAAATTTCAACCAATAAAAGTCCTTTATTTTACTTCACTTAATTTTTGTGTTTAATATTAGTGTAAGGTATATTGGTAAACTTAGATAGACATTAATTGGTATTCTTCCTTTTTAATAGCTAACTACATTAAATTTGTAACTTATGTTCATAAAATATATTTTTAAAGAAGAAAAAAAACTATTTTAAAGTGTAGGATAAATTATGAGGTGTGTAGAGTGAATTACGAGCTGTGTATGAAAAATTTCAATATGTGTAGGATAAATTTCAAAACGTGTAGGATAAATTTTGATGTGTGTAGGAAAAAAATTTAGTACGGAGGATGATAGTCTTTATGACTAATTAATTAGTCAAAGATAATAATAAATAAGATAAGATAAAAACTATTTAATGTTTTACAATTGTACCATTTGTTCTTTTTCTTCTCAATTTAATTTTCTTTTCAAATGAACCTCCCCCTAGGTGATATATATATAGAATATTGAAATGGTTTATTTTTTTATCAAATTAACAAAAAATACACACACACACACACACATATATATATAATAGGCGACTGTTTTCTTAATACTGCATCTCCCTCACGTCGTATTTCTAGACGAGTTTTTCTCCGATTTGGTAGATCCGGTTTCCTTCAACTAACTCTTCACCATAGTGGCGAAGGTCTTCCACATTCTCCTGGCTCATGGGCGGCATTGGAGCTGGTACATGTTCAGGGTAAAGTGGTTCTGGTTCTCCGTAAGGATATGGGTTTTTCAGTCATTCCTGAAATGCCCAGTCGTTGGCCCACCACTGTTCTAAAGGGTTCGCTGCTGGAATCCATGGTATCTCATTTGGATCAAAGGCTGGGATTGGAAGTGGGTTCTCCTGGTTTTGTTCTAGATTCATGGGTTGGTTAGGGAATAATTTGTGGGTCTGGTACTGCTATTTGGTTGAGATCAAATTCTACATCTGCATTTCTAAATATATGAAAGTTGGCCAGTTGTCTATCCAATTCTTCTTCCCATAAAGGTCTAGCTTCTAGATTTTAGGTATTTCTCTCAGCTCTGTTCACTCTTCTTTGCTGTTGAAATTTTCTCATCCTTTTTCTCCTCTCCGATTTTGCTCTATTAAACCACCCTATCTTTTTAGGGGGGGAAAGGTTCTTAGGATTTGGTTTTATAAACAAATATTCCCTCGGAATCGGCTGCGTATTCGGAGGTTGGCTGGGATGTTCCTTCATCCAGTGGAGAATGAGGTAGGTGACGATGAGCATTAGAAGTACCCTGAACACTCATATTGTAAACTAAGAAAACTATCAAAATGACATAAAATAATAATATACATATTTACACAGAACAACACATAAGTTATTTCCTAACAATATGGGTAAAAATTTAGGTATTAAAAGAACACCTAAGTGGCTTAAACCAGTGGCTCTGATACCACCTTCTGTCGCAACCCCCGACCCCCAACCCGGGAACGGGAGCCGCGAGCACGGGCCGATGGTATCGGTGTTTATAAATTTAGTAGCGAAAATGAGACATCAGGATCGTAGTTAGGAAATAAATTTCAGAGTTTCAAAACACCAAACTTTTATATTAAACAAATGGAATAAATCCCAGGTTTCATTCATAATATCTTTACAGGGATAAACCCTATTTGCTGAAAACATAAACTTTTATTTAGGTAACTTTATAGCCACTTTCTTTAAGCCTTTAGTGCACCATACCAGGCTTCTAATAGCTTTCACATCAAGTTACCTGAAACGCGTTATAAAAATATTTTATCAGCAAGAAATACTAGCGAGTACATTCCAGTTTAAAAAAATAAGCTTTTATAACTTTATAGCATTAAGAGCGATTACAATGTTTATATCTACCCGATTACTCATTCAGTATTTGTCACGTTGGCAGTTACAACGACCGTGGTCATATTACTATTGGCTAACTCTTTGTCCAATAGTAACGCTTGATTAGTAGTGTATACAAAACCCCACATACTGGCAGTAATTGTAGAATACAAAGACTTAATCACTGTAAGTATAACTGAAAACATTTAGGGTTTGGTAAAACAATTTGCTAGAAAAGAGAATGACTCACATTGAAAATTTATGTTTTTCTACGGCTTCCTGATAATATTTCTTGATTATTTTCTTGAGTTTCTATTAAAAACATACAATGCACGCGTGTTAGTAAAATAACCTAAATCACATTAGCCACACAACACAAGAAAGAACCCCAACAGTCTTAGTCAGGCAGAGCCTCGACATGCGTTGATGGGTCCAAAATCAATTGGGTAGGGTAACGAATTAGTGATCGGGGTTTAAAATACTAACAAAGGGGCAGAGCTTCATGTTTTAGGGGGTATTTTGCCTGATAATTTCAGAATTGTAGAGACATAGAGAAAGTAGAGATTAAACAATTTGAGAATGCAGACTGAAGCTCAATTTATAGCTGATTTGGGGGTCTCTCACGCCCCGCGACCCATTTCCTGGATCCTTTCGCGCCCCGCGAGGGCACCCTAGTTACGGCTAGGGTTGTCTGGTCACGAACCTAGACTCGCCACGTGGCGCAAAAGGTGTCCGACAAGTCACCACTCTGTCGCACCCTGCGACCGACACCCCTATCCCTGTTGCGGCCCGCGAGAAGCTAAAAATCAATATTTTATTTGATTTTTACTAAAATTAGGGTTATACTGCTTTGGTTTTGGACCTGCGGGTTAATTTAGGGTGTTTTCGAGGGTTGTTATATCTTCGATCTTCCTTTCTTTTTCCTGGGTGTCGGTGACAAGATCTAGAATAGTTGTGTGCCCTTTTCGTAAACACTTCTAGGCTTTCAGGAAGGAGATGATACCTACAATTTTCTCTTCATAGAGTATTTCTGCTCGTTGTTTAGATAACCAATCCATCCCGATGACAATGTCGAAGCTTCCAGGAATGATGAGAAAGAGATTGATGAGGAAAGTTTGACCAGATAGTATGAGTTTACAATTATTGACAACATGAGTGGCCACGACCTTTCTACCGTTAGCCAATTCAACGGCGTGCTTAGTGTCTAAAGGAGTTGGCGTTGACTTAAGCAACTTACTTACGCGTATAGATACATAACTAGCGTCGACTCTAGAATCAAAAAGTACAGAAACATAACGATCATCAAGGAGGAACTCACCCGTCACAGCGTTGGGGTCATTCCTTGCTTCACCAGCGCCTATCACAGAAGCTCTTCCTCTTGCACCTTTACCACCATTGTTGTTGTTGTTGTTGTTCGCAGCGCCCTGGTTATTGTTATTTTAATTCAGTTGAGGGCAGTTTTTCCGTATGTGCCCCTCTACTCCGCACTGATAACATCCTTGATTTTTTGCTTGTTGTTGTTGTTGTTGCTGCTGCTGCTGTCGCATGTGGTTTTTCTTTGCTGGGTATGTGCTCATGCATTCCTTTGCTTCATGCCCTAACTTGTTGCATCACTGGCAATGGTTTTTCTCACACGGCCCGCTGTGGTGTCGACCTAATTTGTTGCACTTGGGATGGTTTCCTTGATAACCACCCTGTTGCTGAGGGCCCTTATTGTTTTTGAACTTCCTTTGCTGAGTTGAGGTCTTCATGGGGTTAGGATCCTTACCTTGGTTACCATCCCACTTGCGTTTGTTGTCTCCAGAAGTATCAGCAGTAGCACTGATTCGTTTGGGTAGCTTGCCCTGCTCCACGGCTTGATCAGTGAGACGGTGTGCTAGACAAACAACGTGCTGAATTGTAGGGAGATCAGATGAACTTAGTAGGCTTTGGATTTCGGGAACTAGACCCCTGAGATAAAATTCGATTCTTCGGTAAGCGGGCTGTGACATGTTGGGACATAGAGCAGCATAGTCGTTGGATCGCTTAGTGTACGTTTTGATCTCAGACCCAACCATTTTCAATTGTCACGCCCACTTTTTCACATTCGAAAATACAAATATTGACATACTATTTTTAACAAAAATTGGACATGACTCATTCGTACTATAAGCAATTCCCTTTTTTTTTTTTTTAACAATCATCATTCAATACTAATTCTAAGACATGTTTCAAAAGACATAAAAGTTGAAACAATTACATTATGAAAGTGTTTTGACCCATTTACAAAAGGCGACTTTAACCGGAAGCGCATAAAGGGCGATGTAGTGTGTTCCGTCCGAGCTCGCATCATCAAGAGTGGGATTTACCTATCATACATAACACAAATATTCATTAGTATAAATTCTCAAAACAAATTTTAAGTCTTCCATATACTTATTCTTATTCGACCCATTAGTGAAATTTAACATTCATTTTCTCTTTTAACCAACATCCTTATTATAATCCTTCTTCCTATTCTAGCATAAATTTCTTTATGCTCTTTTACCCTTGCACTTCGAAACATTCAACATGTAAGCTTTTCGACTCATCCATACTTGATCAATAAATACCATACACTTTCTACACATTTTCGCCATTTTGACCCGTTTCTACTAGTTCTTACTTAAACATTACAACATCATACTTTCCAACATTTCGACCCACTAGAAGCGGGTTAAAACACATCCATTATCTTCGCATTTCCTATCCATTTCCAATTCTAAGCTTAACACAATTATACCATGAACAATAATAATAATTCTACACTAGGACTCCAATATCAAGATTTGCATTCATAAATCTACATATAGAGAGAATGAAGTTCATATGAACTTACCTTTACTTTGCGACACTTGCGATCCGAATTGGCTCGTACCTTCTTCCTTCACTCCTACAAGTTACATATTCAACATTCTTTTAATCTCACGCTTTTTATTTCATATTTACATTTCCCTAGTGAGTTAAACTCATCATTTCTCCATTCCAATTCATTTTTCATCATATGCATATGAAATTACATAATAGACAATACTCAAGCATTTCATCAAACACATGGCGTGCATAACATTAATAAAGCATAATGTACAAGTATCATATGCACATCTTCATTAGTTCATATCAAGATCATCTAATTCATCAAATTTTCATACAACATTCATTCATAATCAAATTTCATCCAACAAATACTCATAGTAAGTAACTTCATACATGATTATGACACCAATTTGCACATAATTCATCTCTACACTACACAATGGATCTAGCTTAAGTGGGTTTCCACTTTTAATCATCAATTCATCCAAATTTCAAGCATAAATCACGTTCTATGGTAAGATCCTAACTCAAAATTACCACAATCTTCATATGAACTCATGATTGGGTCAAAACCCACTTCCTACAAATCACCAAATCAGAAATTTTGACTTACCACTTGAAAGGAAAGCTTAGATTATCTCAATTCATGCTCATGCACAAGTAAATTCTTGATTATCTTCTTCAATTTTTGTCCAAATCAGATTTCTAAGGGTTTCCCCCTTTTCCTTTGCTTTGGGTCGTTTCACACAACACAGGTGTCTGTGTGTTTGTGTTTTTTTTTTTTTTATTAATTTACTTTCTAAATGTTTAAGCTTGGTCCCTCCACTTTATATGATTATTCATAATTAGATATCATTCATTCTTTTGTCAATATTTCACATATATTTCAACTAAGTTATGTCTCTATTATTTATTTTGCATAGTTAAACTTTTGAGGTATTACACCATTCTTTATCACTAAATCATCACGATTAAAATATTATACTATGACATACGAAATTTGGGGTGTTACAAGTCTACCCCCCTTAAAGTAGGTTTCGTCCCCGAAACCTGAATACATACATTCTGATGAGTTTATTTGTATCCCTTCGTAATTACATACCTCGAACTTCGATAACATGCTTTCATTCGATCATCGTTCATGATGAATCAGTCGTTACTACTCTAAACTTGTCTAATACATTTGGTAATTCAATCTTGTATGAATCAAAGCGATCCTATTACATTATTTCATGATTATCATTCAATTGTTCAAGCTGATTTCTTAAAACTTATCTGTCAGATTATTCATTCCCGCCTACCTCTAACATCTACTTAGGAGAAATAATTATCATAATATTCATATTTGTTCATTCCTATTCATTCATAATAAATCACAAATCAAACATCATTCAATAGTTTCTAACTATTTAGTTTCTACATAATCCCCATCCTTCCAAGGCCAATATCAAGCAAAATTTCCTTCATGTCATTTGCTTGATAGGTCTTTTCATACTTTTCTTGTAATACCTTCGTATAATATTTACCCGAGACCAATATTTCTTCCACTGATGATCTATCATAACTGCATGGATAACCACAACTTAATGTATACGTTTATACAAATCATGTACATATTATCCTGCTCTAACCTCTTTACCGTCTAACCCTAGGTTACAAGGGCCAACATAAGTCTTTAATCACGCTATCAATACGATCGTGTAATCATTACTTAAATTTGAGCAACTCATATTACACTCGAGGTGTCATACTCAGCTATACTTGTAATCACATTCCATAGCCGTCATACATACGTCATTCTTTCTAGCAATTGTAATACTAAGGCAATTACCCAACATTGTACCTCAAAGGGTTAATTCTTATCAACCTAGGTTCCGCTACATACGAGATTATAAGCTTATTACATATGCCACTCCATTTCAAGTATGAGTTACATAAAACTTAGCACAACCATTCATTCGATAATTGAGATTACACTCTACCACGTAGGGTTGTTTTATAATACGAACCAAGAATCATGCGTATAAAAACTTTAACTTTCGAACATTTCTTTAGACGTTTATCTTCTAATAATTCCTCATATACGATAGGGAACTCGACAGAGGGTAAGATTTATTCAAATATCCATTCAAATATTCATCATATTTTACATTCCACTTGACCCCTCTTCATGTAACATTCCTCCTCTAACAGTTACGCATTCTTATATTTTCATTCTAGCTTCCTTCGACGTTAACCTTTCACATTTTCCATACAGTTCTTTCTAATTATTCTAAATTTGGCATACTAAGCATGTACCCCGCTTTCTAAACAGTTCCTCGTTTTTCTTTCCTTTCTGTTACCCATTTTCCGATATGCGGGTCGACTCTTACCATCTTTCTATCATGACATTTCAAGATATCTAATAACCATACTTTACAATAAACAAGAATTTAGAGCCGTCATTATTCCCTGTATTAATATGAAGATTATGATTTATTTACTAGCATTATGAGTCATTTACTTCTGCTTTCGATGTTACTAACCATACTTGTTCCTTCACTATGCCGTTAGAAACAATAATGCTCACGATGAGCCTACTACTTGATTTCTCTATTATTAATATAATCATTCTTCCTAGTCACCCCCTCTTGTGACGTAAAAACTTTGGCTACTAAAGTCTGTGTGTGTATATATATACACATATACTTGTCTCAACATTTAGTGACACTATTACTATTAGTTGCTTGTTAATCCATTCCTACAGTATGGACTAATTCGCACATTTGTACTTCCTTATTAATTTTAGAGATACTTATTATCATTTTACCATTTCTTACAAAAATCTCTATCCTCGTCAGTGCTTAAAACATCCATCTAGGTCTTAGCCCATTATTCATTTTAGTCTTCATAAGTCGATCATCACATGCTTAATACGCAACATGTTCGGAGCATACTTCTTTTATCATAATCATGTTACCTCAACATCTTTCTATGTATATATATAATTACTTACACCATTACATGTTACCACATTTGTCATATGTTTTACTCTTACTCGTATATCCCGTTTAGGTCTACGACGATTAACTATCAACATATCCCTACTCATATTCCCACAAGCAGCGGCAACATATCTCACATACGTTCACATATGCATCATTTATGTGTGTGTATATATATATATATATATATGTATGTGTTCTTTTTGTCCTACATTGTGCTTAACCAACCAGGCTATCTGTGCCACTTACATGTTATGTTTATACTTATCTTTAGTTAGGTGGAGAAAAAGCATCTCCTCGGTTGCTTTCATACTTTCCTTTCCACCTAACGACTCTACTTTCATCCATCTACAACCCTTTCTTAAGGCTCTATCCATGCTCACCACATAAATATCTTCCTTTAAAATTTTAATTCTACTAACATTAACTTTTTGTTTGACAAAATTTTCATCATTAGGACCATACTATACTCGAAATTCCATCATCCTTTCATGTTCAATATTTTCTAAGCTTAATCGTAATTATTATTCTTACCTTTCATTACATTCTAGGATCATACCATCCTTTTCCGTAATCGTTGCTTTTATTCCTTCCTACCGTGTCATTTGTTATTGTTTGTATTTCCTTCGTCCGTCATCTACCTTAAGCATTTTCTACATTCATTACTTCATATACTTTCCATGTTATTTTAAGTTACATTGATGCATTCATAATCATATTTCAACAACTTTCATTCCACTTGTACATCATCATCAACATCGGTCACGATAGACCACATCATGCATGCCTTTCGTTCATAGGGGAATAGAATCCCTCTTCCTTCTTACTTACTTTGTCGCACCATCCGCTACTCGGAACATATTTTATTAACAATTTTCTTCGTTTTCATCAGCCATCGACTATATCATTCGAGATCATTATTAAAATTTATTCTTTGGTCATGTTTATTTCATTCTAGCATTTTAAATTTTTATACTTTCCTTTCTTTCATGCTAGGTGTTAATGGTCCTTTATAGCCACACCACATATCTCCCATTATACGGATGATAAACCCAACTAGAACTTCATTCACAACCTTCCAATCATATACGTTCTTACTTCGAAACATTTTGACATGACCCGGTTGACATTTAGAGGATCTTGATTATCAAAGGTTGCTTTTTCGGAAACTTAACAAAACTATTGGTTTTGCCTTAAGAAATATTCTACAACATAGTTTAAGAAATATGTTAATATGCCTAACATATTTCAATGACTTTCATTCTCTTACTTATTACACATTCGTTAATTTTATAAACTTTTCACTTCGTTATATGTTACTTCATGCCATCATGCTTACGTCTTATTGACCTTTGCCCTTTTAATTATGGTTATCATGCTTTTATTTCATAATTCCGGGTGTTAATAGCCACTTAGTGACCATACCGCATTCCTTTCATCATCCTCGGTGTTAACGGCTACTTCGTGCCCACACCGCTTACCATTCATCATTCTCGGTGTTAACGGTCATTTCGTGACCACACCGCATACCATTCATCTTTCTCGGTGTTAATGGTCATTTTGTGACCACACCGCATACCATTTATCATAGGGCATCATCTTTACCATCATTATTGGTAATATCATTATCATCATCATTTACACTTACTGCGTCTGCCATCTACAACTACATACTTTATTAGATACCGTATCATTCATTTGTTTATCATTCATACATTATTTGCTTTCATTAATTCATTTCCGTAGGTCATAAAACCATACTATCCTTCATTACAAACATTCTAGACATGTTAATCGAAACATACATTCATTCTTTGTCACACCCAGACTTTTGCAAAAGTGTGGTTATTGGTGTGACTTCTTAATACCATAGCATTCAATCATAACAATGCTATATGATAAAACCAAAAGACATTCATCCATAAATATTAAGTTTAGAAAATACCACAACATGCTTGTCTGAAAGCATCGACACCAAATTCAAGTTACAAACCATAACATGTTTTAAATGAGTTCACGAAGACTCGACAACATAACTTAAACCAACCCGAGCTTAGGACCATGTATCTCGTCCAGGAGTAAGATACATCTCCTAAACTCTAAAAACTTGGATGACATCTTTTATTTAAACGCAGCTTGAGACACATGCACAAACCTGCCAGATCCACTTAGTTCCCTGAAATACACGTAGTTTAAAAATATCAACAAAAGTTGAGCGAGTTCATGTGTTCGTGAGTATATATAAAACCTTTGTATTCAATGTATGTATGAAAGTCCCGGTATGATAGCAAACAAGGAAAAGATCACCAATGGTTTGCAAGGCCACTGATATGTGTGACGGTGTAGGAAGACTCAAACCTAGCAAATTTGTACCGGGCTTCTGGCTGGAAGACATAGTCACCCTATAGGCCACCCTGGTCCCCATGGGTGTAGGCTCGCTACACCCAAATAGATCTATCACTTATGCCCCACGGTCCTACAAGAGGATTGATGGCCTCAAGTATACGCCTACCCATTCACATGATCTATGGTTCTTTCCTAGGCTAACCATACCAATTGTATTTTAAGTAATCCTTTGTAACATGTATTTCACCCCCGAAGTAAAAAAATAAACAGTTCAAAGAAAAGGGGGACATGAACTCACAGTATTGCGTCTTCAGTACTGGCACTCAAATCTCCTCAACAAACACGACTACCTACAGTGTACTAACGTCTATTAGACGAACGGGTCGTGCCTTTGCTTAGTATTTTTGTGTTTGAGTTACGTTTCTGATATTATTCCAAGTTAAAATTATTTGTCAAAATAATTAATATTTCAACTTAAATTATATTTGGTTTTGGAATAATTGTTTAACCAATATTTCTGTATTAATACTTCTCATGAATTTAACTTCGTATTTCCTTCCCAAGGATGGGGTATCTTATACATGTGTATTTGTATTATTGTATTTGTAATTTCCAAAATAATATATTCCAAGAAAATATATATTTTTCCCAAAAATTACATATCTTCTAAATACTTAAGAAAATATAATTCTTCTTCCAAATATATTTTCCCCTTTTGTCAAAGTATGATATAACTTGTAATAATACTAAAAATCATACTTTTCATTCCGTTTGTATCCAAAATAATATTTACCAAAAATATATATGTAATGGTATTTTCCGGAATATTTTGTAAGTTACGTTTTATCGTTCGGTTCCACAATATTATGTGTGTAACTTATATATTTATTCCATGATATTCTTGGCATTATTTTGGATAGTAAATTTCATGGTATTTGTTAAGTTATATTATTTTACCTTAAAATAACATAACTTATTTCACAAAGTATACAAATATTCACACAAGTGTCTTAATATATAGGTATATATATATATATATATATATATATTGTGACAACTGGCCCAAACCGGTAATTTCCGTACACTTTAATTAGTGTTTAATGACTGCAATTATGTGCTTAATTGTCAGCCATGTCTAATTACATACTAAACAAGTGAATTCATGCATGTCGTATACTACAAAATATTGCTTTATGCATAAACAAGAGCGTTGCGTCAAAAATACTAGTAAACTCACCGGTAAAACACACTGTGTCAACAGAACTGCAGAAAGCAGTCAGACAAAAAAATTGGAGCCTAGGTGTAGGTCCGACAACAAGAATGCATTAAAACCCAAGAGTACATACAAGGGTTAATATATATATACATTGCGAAAGCAAAAATAAGCACTAAAAAGCACCCGAAACGCACTTTAAGTGCAGAATTTATATAATTCAGCAATAATTCAGCATTTAGACATATGAATATTTTGCAGAAATGTCGTTTTATTATCCAGAATATTTCCCTAAGTGTTGGGAATCGATAGTGTTATAAAAAGGTACTTAAAAGACACTAAAAAGTGTAATTTAGCACTTTAACGAACCGGTGTCTAACCGAACAACCGGATATTACCCGGAACATCCAAATATTTACTAGATCTTTCCAATTCCATAATAATCTTGCCAAGATCCCTTAAAATCTTACATGATCTTTCATAGATCTCTTTTAGATTCACAAGATCTTTCATAGATTCACTTTGATACACATAGATTTGGTAAATCTAATTAAGATCTTAAATATTACAACTAGACCCCCTCCCCCATGCTTAAAATCGGCCCACATGGCCTATTCCAAGATCTTCATTTGATCCCACAAGATTTGTAGAGATTTGTTGTAAGATCATGTCTAGTACTTGGGAACACAAGACCCTTTGGTTACAAGAATTAAATGGATATAAGTATGGCACATTGAGACATAACTTTCACAACCACCATCACCTCCATTCTTCCTCTTCTCCTTCCTTCAAGCTACGGCCCAAACACCCCCTCCCCATACTTTCATTTTCGATCCACATTCTTCCATTCCAAGGTGATATTAAGGTGTAAGAAGGTCGCTAACGAGGCTCGGTGCTCACGGAACTTGAAGGACCTTCACCATTTGCCTTTATCCACCTCATTTGCACTCTTGAACTTCCCTAGCCTTGAGCTAGTAGTAAGTGCTCTAAAACACCATCTTGTTCTTGTTTAGAGTGGTTAATAAGAGATTCGTCGGTTAAAACTCATGAACTTACAAGATGAAGTGTTAAAAGTCTATTAAAATGTTAAAAATGATGGTTAAAAGCTATGATGTTGTGTAAAACTTGTGAGACTTGTTTTGTGTAACTATTTAGTGCCGATCTATGTTGTGGTAGCTCGGATCATCATCTAACCCGGATTGGTCATGTTCATGAAACGTGACATAGAGTATGTTCAAGTGTAAAAAGGGTTAAATGATGAAACCCTACCACACACTAATCATGAACTTGTGTAAAAACAATTTTTCTTATGAAATATTGTTCAAAATTAGTAGATCTACGGATCTACAAGTGGTATTTTTGAATAACCAAGTGTATGATGAAACCATGTTTCAAAACCAGATCTTTCATGAACTAGAGGTGTTTTTGTGAATAAACAAGTGTGTGGACACTTGTGCAACAAAAGTTTTAACAAAGAAATAATTTTCGTAAAAACCGACTAGAAGTTGTGAAACTTCATATTCTTTAAAAATAAAGTTTTTAAGAAATTAAACTTATTTTTAAAGATAACAAGACTTACTAAATGTACTAGTAAGTTACTACACATTTTTGTAAATATTCAAGTTCATGAAATGGTGAAACTAGTGATTATTGTTGATGAATATTGTTGGTAATTGTGGTTGATGATCGATGATGATTTAAAAGAAAATAAACACACGTTTTGAAAACGTGGGAAACCTCCATTTTTAGGGGAAACTCTGTCAAAATTTTTATAAATTTTGACACTTAGAAAAAAAAAATATATAAGTTTTTGAGAAACTTATTTCCCTAAAAATGTATTTAAAAGTATTACCAAGGTTTCCTTAATTTTTGATGATAAGAAATGGTGATTTCTTCAAAAATAAAAATGGATATTATGTATATATATTTTGGGAGAAAAATATATATTATGTTATCACCAGCTTTTGTGCTAAGTGTATATAGTATGTGTTATACGTGCTAGTGTATTAAGACGTAAAAATACACTAAATACTCGCGAGGAGTATAAACATAAAAATACACATACAAAATACAAGATACGTAATTCGGGTGCGAAGTGCAAAACACAAAAGACTTATATTTTATTTTAGAGGAAATAATATAAGTAAGATACGTAGTTAAAAATATGAAATATTTTTAACACAACAATACAAATACAAAGAGAGTGACTGTACTTGTGCAACGCAAGTCTAGTGACTAACATTAAGAAAACGCGTATAGGTTACGACGTTAAGTAAGCAAATCCGGTGAAATTTACGACGCACAGGAACGCAAAGTTGTGAGTTCATGCTCCCCCTTTTCTTTTAACTGTTTTCAGTTTTTATAACTTCGGGGGTGAAATACATGTACAAATGTACAAAATTTATAAATGGTATGATATAAATACAAGAAGTACACTTGGTGAGAACGAGAACCAAGTGTGACAAAATATAAGACAATAAGAAACGCGCTTGGTGAGGACGAGAACCAAGTTGGACGCGTTATGAGAAATGATAACAAGAAACGCGCTTGGTGAGAACGAGAACCAAGTAGGATGCGTTATGAGAAATAGTGTCATGAATAGGGTACAGAAGCACCATTAATCGTGTACATACTTAGACCGCAGAACAAAAGGTTAGATCTAATGGGTTCCGGGCAGCCCCACGCTTGGCCACTCTTTTACCAAGCAGTGTTTTTGTGTCTCAGTCGTGAATCGACTACAGAAAAATGCCTATGGTTTGGTGACTTCCTATGTCGTGCCACATGTTAATGGCTTTGCAACCCATTAACAATTTGATATTTACAGAAATACTGTATTTACATAAAATTCATACCATACTAAAATTGATATATAACTTGAAGTACGTGGGGTACTCAAGAAGATTGAATTATACTTGAAGTACGCGGGGTACTCAAGAAGAAATTGAATTATACATGTGTACGTGGTGTACACATGAAACTGAATTTATATATGAAAACTTGATTTACTCACAAACTATGTTTTCATACAAAGTATACAAACATGAAATACAAAACTGCATGAATTCACACCAACTTTATGTTGACGTTTTTCCAAAACTCACATGTATTTCAGGTAACTAGGATGGATGTGCGCGTGGTCTTACTCATGCTTGTGGATGTCGCTTTGTTTATCTTTAAATAAAGTTGTGACTTTTAAGACAATATGTTATCTCGTGTTGTAAACACTTGACCTATGTTTTCAGTAATGTAATGTTTGAAGATATTTTCGAGCATGTAGTATGTTTACTCTTCGTATGCAATGAGAACCTTTCATGATCACACCTCGTGCTTCCGCCGCAGAAAGGGGTGTGACAGATTGGTATCAGAGCTACGATTGTAGTGAACCAGGATTCCTTCTCGAGTCTAGTCTACAATCTCTAGGATCCATTCACGAAAACAATTTTCAAAGAGTTTTCATTGCATAAAACGTCCCGCGACATCCACTACCTGAAACTGA
The DNA here is from genome assembly GCA_030545235.1 of Helianthus tuberosus. NCBI lineage: Eukaryota > Viridiplantae > Streptophyta > Magnoliopsida > Asterales > Asteraceae > Helianthus > Helianthus tuberosus. Next base: position 40,599 of record JARYGA010018373.1, on the reverse strand, counting down.
CTACATGAGTCTAGAAAAGACACTACGAGACTTAGAGTGCACTTGAGTAGCACTTGTCGTTGACTAGAAATTACTTGCAATTATGTGTGATAATTAGCATGTACTAGAAGTAGAATGTCACAAGTATACGTGACTTTACCTGAAAGCGATGGCCCACCTGAAGGAAGAAATACGAGGATGAAACGAACTGTGCGGACTGTGCAAGGAGTTACGTAATTATGGATGCATACATAATTATGAAATTCAGTGCACAGAAATCACAGCAAGTCTTGTCACGTGTGGATTCCCTCAGTGCAAGCCTACTAAGTACTCTGCTAGAGTAATAATTGTTTGATGTCACTTATGTGATATATACCTGTGAATATATATATACTACTACTGCCTAGTAGGACGATATCAAACAAATGCCTAACCCTGTTGTGTTATGTTCTGTCAGAACATGGCACCCAGGAAAGCTGTGAATGCTCGCAATGACGATCAACCTCCTCCTCCCCCACTGCCAAGAACTGCTGAAGAGCTGAACGCTTTGCTAGAGGAAAGGATCTCCGCTGCTATCGCCCAGTACGAGGCGAACCGAACCCAAGACAGTGGAGGACCAAGCAACGCTAGGCGTAATGGGAATGGAGATTCGTCTGGAGGCAATGCAGCTCAAGGCTGCACTTTCAAGCAGTTCCTCGACTGCAAGCCGATAAACTATGACGGCACAGGAGGTGCAGTAGCATTTGTGCACTGGACGGAGAAGACTGAAGCTACTTTCCACATGAGCAAGTGTACCGTGGATCAACAAGTCACCTTTGCTACTGGGTTGTTTGTCGATGAAGCTCTGACTTGGTGGAACCTGCAAGCCCAAACTTTGGGTGATGATGCCGCTTATGGCCTAACTTGGGATGAACTGAAGGAAAGAATGAGAGAGAAGTACTGCTCTCGTGCTGAACTCCAAAGGCTGGAGACAGAGTTCTGCCACTTGACCATGGAAGGTGCTGACATTAATGGATATACTCGAAGGTTCCACGATCTGTCAAGAGTGCTTCCCTACATGGTGACTCCTGAATTTAAACGTGTGGAACGCTACATTTGGGGACTGGCCTCAGAGTTTCGTGGCATGGTGACGTCGGCCAAACCACAAACAATCACCGAGGCTGTAACTCTGGCTGTCAGCCTTACTGAAGACTGTGTTCGGATGAAGAAGCTATCACTGAACCCAACAGAAAATGCCGAGACGCATGCTGAGTCGTCTGGCGACAAGAAAAGGAAATATGCAAACTTGAATCAAGCAACTCGTAACAACAAAGGTTCCAACAAGAAGCGTGACCCTAACCCGCCTCAAGGGGCGAAACCTCTTGCAGCCATGAACGACGCACCAGCAAGGGGATACCGGGGTATCTCGCCCAAATGCCATCGGTGTAAACACCATCACGAGGGAGCTTGTCGCATCCCAAGGTGTGACAAGTGTGGAAAGTTGGGTCACCGCACGGAAGACTGCTGGAGTAAGAAGAACGGGAATGGAAATCGTAATGGGGCTGATGATAGGAACAGTGGTGGAAATGGAAACGGTGCTGGCAACAAGAATTGGCGAAACCAAGGATGCTTCAGATGTGGAAGCAAAGATCATTTCATGAAGGACTGCCCAGAGAAAAACAATGCTCAGACCCGAGCATTTGTGATTGGAGCAAGGGACGCACGCGAGGACCCTAATGTGGTCAACGGTACGTTCCCCATTAACAATCACTTTGCATCCATATTATTCGACACTGGCGCCGATTATAGCTTCATGTCTGTGGAATTTAAACGCATACTTGGAATAGAATCTAGTAGATTAGAAATTCCTTATTCCATAGAACTAGCCAATGGTAAACTTGTTGAATCGAGCGAAGTTGTTAGAGGCTGCACGCTAGAACTTGGTGAACGAAGATTTAGCATCGACCTCCTACCTATTCAACTAGGTAGCTTCGATGTAGTGGTCGGAATGGACTGGTTGTCCAAGAACAAAGCTGAAGTCATTTGTCATGAGAAAATCATTCGCATCCCTCTGACGAATGATGAAACTCTCATCGTACATGGAGAAAGACGAAACGCGCCTCTACGAATCATCAGTTGTATGAAGGCGCAGAAGTGCTTAAGGAAAGGATGTGTTGCTTTCCTAGCACACGTTGTAGATAAGAAGGTTGTGGAGCCAAAACTCGAAGACATTCCTGTGGTGAAGGAATTTCCTGATGTGTTCCCTGAAGATCTGCCAGGACTACCTCCGCAACGACAAGTCGAATTCCACATAGACTTGGTTCCAGGAGCCGCTCCTGTAGCCAAGGCTCCCTATCGACTTGCACCATCCGAAATGCAAGAATTATCTACACAACTTCAGGAGTTGTTGGATAAAGGATTCATAAGGCCAAGCTTCTCACCCTGGGGAGCTCCAGTATTATTCGTGAAGAAGAAGGATGGAACACTACGGATGTGTATCGATTATAGGGAACTGAACAAGCTCACAATCAAGAATCGGTATCCGCTACCGAGGATTGATGACTTATTTGATCAACTGCAAGGATCAAGCTACTATTCCAAGATCGACCTTCGATCTGGATACCATCAGCTGAGAATCCAAGACGAGAGCGTGCCAAAGACTGCATTCAGAACGCGCTATGGGCACTACGAATTCCTTGTGATGCCGTTTGGATTAACTAACGCGCCAGCGGTCTTTATGGACCTAATGAACCGCGTATGCAAACCATATCTCGATAAATTCGTGATTGTATTTATCGATGATATCCTGATTTACTCGCGAACGAAAGAAGAACATGAGCAACATCTCAGAACCATCTTGGAGCTACTGGAGAAAGAGAAACTTTATGCAAAGTTCTCGAAATGCGAATTTTGGATTCGCGAAGTACAATTCCTTGGCCACGTGGTGAATGAGAAGGGCATTCATGTAGACCCATCCAAGATTGAAGCAATAAAGAATTGGGAAGCTCCCAAGACCCCAACGGAAGTTCGACAATTTTTGGGCTTAGCGGGCTATTATCGGCGATTCATCGAGAATTTCTCAAAAATAGCTCAACCGCTAACGACCCTTACTCAGAAAGACAAGAAATACGACTGGGGTTACAAACAAGAAGAAGCCTTCCAGTTACTTAAAAACAAGCTCTGCGATGCACCAATACTGTCATTACCCGAAGGCACTGAAGACTTCGTGGTATACTGCGACGCCTCACGACAAGGCTTGGGTTGCGTGCTCATGCAACGCCAAAAAGTCATCGCTTATGCTTCAAGACAACTGAAGGTTCATGAGAGGAATTACACCACTCACGACCTGGAGCTGGGTGCAGTGGTATTCGCCTTGAAGATTTGGCGACATTACTTATATGGTACTCGATGTACAATCTTCACAGATCACAAAAGCTTACAACACATATTTGATCAGAAGGAATTGAATATGCGCCAGCGACGTTGGGTCGAGCTGCTGAACGATTATGACTGTGAGATTAAGTACCATCCTGGAAAGGCGAACGTTGTAGCAGACGCGTTGAGCCGAAAAGAAAGGGTTAAGACCCTAAGGGTTCGAGCATTGGAAATGACGATTCGAACGAACCTCACTTCACGTATTCGTGACGCACAACAAGAAGCCCTTAAGGTGGAAAATCGCAAAACTGAATACCTCCGGGGTGCATTGAAGTACATGGCGCCAAATGAAGAGGGAGCCTTATACTTTAAAAAGCGCATTTGGGTTCCGCTCTATGGTGGCCTACGAGAAGTCATCCTTGATGAAGCGCACAAGTCAAGATACTCGATCCACCCAGGGTCGGACAAGATGTATCAAGACTTAAAGGAATATTATTGGTGGCCGAGACTCAAGAGCGACGTTGCTGTCTATGTTGGAAAATGCCTAACCTGTGCTAAGGTTAAGGCCGAATATCAGAAACCGTCCGGCCTACTACAACAACCAGAGATTCCCGTATGGAAGTGGGAACAAATCTCAATGGACTTCATAACGAAATTACCCAGGACCCCGAGAGGGCACGATATGATATGGGTAATAGTTGATCGATTGACGAAGTCTGCGCATTTCCTACCAATCCGAGAGAAGGATAGCACTGGAAAGCTTGCTGAAATATACTTAAGAGAAATTGTGGCACGACATGGAGTGCCAATCTCAATCATTTCAGACAGAGATGGACGCTTTGTCTCAAGAATCTGGCAATCATTTCAGGAAGCCTTTGGATCTCAGTTAGATCTAAGCACGGCATTCCATCCACAAACAGACGGCCAGAGCGAACGGACTATACAAACGTTAGAAGATATGCTTCGCGCATGTGTCATGGATCTAGGCGGCAGCTGGGATACTCATCTACCTTTAGTTGAGTTTTCCTACAATAACAGCTATCATACGAGCATAAAAGCCGCGCCGTTCGAAGCTCTGTATGGCCGCAAATGCCGATCGCCCTTATGTTGGGCAGACGCTGGAGATAAGCGTATGGTTGGTCCTGAACTTGTACAAGAGACAACCGACAAGATTGCGCAGATCCGAGAGCGCATTAAGGCGGCTCGAGAGCGACAAAAGAGCTACGCTGATCCGAATAGAAAATCGGTAGATTTCAAGGTGGGAGACAAAGTGTTGTTAAAAGTCTCACCATGGAAGGGCGTAGTCAGATTTGGAAAGCGTGGAAAGCTGAATCCGCGATATATCGGACCATTCAGAATATTGAGAAGAATTGGTACCGTGGCATACAAGTTGGAGTTACCGGAAGAACTTAATGGAGTACATGATACGTTTCATGTATCCAACCTGAAGAAGAGTCCAACGCAAGAAAACGTGATCATCCCGATGGATGAAGTGCATATTGATGAAGCCCTCCGATTTACAGAGCAACCCGTTGAGGTTACTGACTGGAAAGTCAACAAGACCAGGAGGAGCAGTGTGAAGCTTGTCAAAGTACGTTGGAGCTCTAAGCACGGACCCGAGTACACATGGGAACGTGAAGACCAGTTCAAGAAAAAGTATCCCCACCTATTCAAGAAGACTCCTGCGAGAGTGAGTTCAGCCTGAATTTCGGGACGAAATTCTTTTAACGGGGGGAGACTGTGACAACTGGCCCAAACCGGTAATTTCCGTACACTTTAATTAGTGTTTAATGACTGCAATTATGTGCTTAATTGTCAGCCATGTCTAATTACATACTAAACAAGTGAATTCATGCATGTCGTATACTACAAAATATTGCTTTATGCATAAACAAGAGCGTTGCGTCAAATATACTAGTAAACTCACCGGTAAAACACACTGTGTCAACAGAACTGCAGAAAGCAGTCAGACAAAAAAATTGGAGCCTAGGTGTAGGTCCGACAACAAGAATGCATTAAAACCCAAGAGTACATACAAGGGTTAATATATATATACATTGCGAAAGCAAAAATAAGCACTAAAAAGCACCCGAAACGCACTTTAAGTGCAGAATTTATATAATTCAGCAATAATTCAGCATTTAGACATATGAATATTTTGCAGAAATGTCGTTTTATTATCCAGAATATTTCCCTAAGTGTTGGGAATCGATAGTGTTATAAAAAGGTACTTAAAAGACACTAAAAAGTGTAATTTAGCACTTCAACGAACCGGTGTCTAACCGAACAACCGGATATTACCCGGAACATCCAAATATTTACTAGATCTTTCCAATTCCATAATAATCTTGCCAAGATCCCTTAAAATCTTACATGATCTTTCATAGATCTCTTTTAGATTCACAAGATCTTTCATAGATTCACTTTGATACACATAGATTTGGTAAATCTAATTAAGATCTTAAATATTACAACTAGACCCCCTCCCCCATGCTTAAAATCGGCCCACATGGCCTATTCCAAGATCTTCATTTGATCCCACAAGATTTGTAGAGATTTGTTGTAAGATCATGTCTAGTACTTGGGAACACAAGACCCTTTGGTTACAAGAATTAAATGGATATAAGTATGGCACATTGAGACATAACTTTCACAACCACCATCACCTCCATTCTTCCTCTTCTCCTTCCTTCAAGCTACGGCCCAAACACCCCCTCCCCATACTTTCATTTTCGATCCACATTCTTCCATTCCAAGGTGATATTAAGGTGTAAGAAGGTCGCTAACGAGGCTCGGTGCTCACGGAACTTGAAGGACCTTCACCATTTGCCTTTATCCACCTCATTTGCACTCTTGAACTTCCCTAGCCTTGAGCTAGTAGTAAGTGCTCTAAAACACCATCTTGTTCTTGTTTAGAGTGGTTAATAAGAGATTCGTCGGTTAAAACTCATGAACTTACAAGATGAAGTGTTAAAAGTCTATTAAAATGTTAAAAATGATGGTTAAAAGCTATGATGTGGTGTAAAACTTGTGAGACTTGTTTTGTGTAACTATTTAGTGCCGATCTATGTTGTGGTAGCTCGGATCATCATCTAACCCGGATTGGTCATGTTCATGAAACGTGACATAGAGTATGTTCAAGTGTAAAAAGGGTTAAATGATGAAACCCTACCACACACTAATCATGAACTTGTGTAAAAACAATTTTTCTTATGAAATATTGTTCAAAATTAGTAGATCTACGGATCTACAAGTGGTATTTTTGAATAACCAAGTGTATGATGAAACCATGTTTCAAAACCGGATCTTTCATGAACTAGAGGTGTTTTTGTGAATAAACAAGTGTGTGGACACTTGTGTAACAAAAGTTTTAACAAAGAAATAATTTTCGTAAAAACCGACTAGAAGTTGTGAAACTTCATATTCTTTAAAAATAAAGTTTTTAAGAAATTAAACTTATTTTTAAAGATAACAAGACTTACTAAATGTACTAGTAAGTTACTACACATTTTTGTAAATATTCAAGTTCATGAAATGGTGAAACTAGTGATTATTGTTGATGAATATTGTTGGTAATTGTGGTTGATGATCGATGATGATTTAAAAGAAAATAAACACACGTTTTGAAAACGTGGGAAACCTCCATTTTTAAGGGAAACTCTGTCAAAATTTTTATAAATTTTGACACTTAGAAAAAAAAAATATATAAGTTTTTGAGAAACTTATTTCCCTAAAAATGTATTTAAAAGTATTACCAAGGTTTCCTTAATTTTTGATGATAAGAAATGGTGATTTCTTCAAAAATAAAAATGGATATTATGTATATATATTTTGGGAGAAAAATATATATTATGTTATCACCAGCTTTTGTGCTAAGTGTATATAGTATGTGTTATACGTGCTAGTGTATTAAGACGTAAAAATACACTAAATACTCGCGAGGAGTATAAACATAAAAATACACATACAAAATACAAGATACGTAATTCGGGTGCGAAGTGCAAAACACAAAAGACTTATATTTTATTTTAGAGGAAATAATATAAGTAAGATACGTAGTTAAAAATATGAAATATTTTTAACACAACAATACAAATACAAAGAGAGTGACTGTACTTGTGCAACGCAAGTCTAGTGACTAACATTAAGAAAACGCGTATAGGTTACGACGTTAAGTAAGCAAATCCGGTGAAGTTTACGACGCACAGGAACGCAAAGTTGTGAGTTCATGCTCCCCCTTTTCTTTTAACTGTTTTCAGTTTTTATAACTTCGGGGGTGAAATACATGTACAAATGTACAAAATTTATAAATGGTATGATATAAATACAAGAAGTACACTTGGTGAGAACGAGAACCAAGTGTGACAAAATATAAGACAATAAGAAACGCGCTTGGTGAGGACGAGAACCAAGTTGGACGCGTTATGAGAAATGATAACAAGAAACGCGCTTGGTGAGAACGAGAACCAAGTAGGATGCGTTATGAGAAATAGTGTCACGAATAGGGTACAGAAGCACCATTAATCGTGTACATACTTAGACCGCAGAACAAAAGGTTAGATCTAATGGGTTCCGGGCAGCCCCACGCTTGGCCACTCTTTTACCAAGCAGTGTTTTTGTGTCTCAGTCGTGAATCGACTATAGAAAAATGCCTATGGTTTGGTGACTTCCTATGTCGTGCCACATGTTAATGGCTTTGCAACCCATTAACAATTTGATATTTACAGAAATACTGTATTTACATAAAATTCATACCATACTAAAATTGATATATAACTTGAAGTACGTGGGGTACTCAAGAAGATTGAATTATACTTGAAGTACGCGGGGTACTCAAGAAGAAATTGAATTATACATGTGTACGTGGTGTACACATGAAACTGAATTTATATATGAAAACTTGATTTACTCACAAACTATGTTTTCATACAAAGTATACAAACATGAAATACAAAACTGCATGAATTCACACCAACTTTATGTTGACGTTTTTCCAAAACTCACATGTATTTCAGGTAACTAGGATGGATGTGCGCGTGGTCTTACTCATGCTTGTGGATGTCGCTTTGTTTATCTTTAAATAAATTTGTGACTTTTAAGACAATATGTTATCTCGTGTTGTAAACACTTGACCTATGTTTTCAGTAATGTAATGTTTGAAGATATTTTCGAGCATGTAGTATGTTTACTCTTCGTATGCAATGAGAACCTTTCATGATCACACCTCGTGCTTCCGCCGCAGAAAGGGGTGTGACATATATTCTAAATATATATTTAACCATTTTTATTTATAAAAACCAACCTCCAATATTTGTATTTTGTTACAAAAATTATGGCAAAGTTTATATTGAAAACTTATGATCGAAATACACTTGTAAATACTTGTTTAGAAAATATTTTCTAAGTGTTTGTATTTTTAGAAAATTTTGCCATAGTTTCCCCTAAAAATGGAGGTGTCAATGCTATCAAAGCATATTATTTTCTTTTCAAAGATCATTACAAACAATCAACAACCAATCCCTAAACATCTTACGCTTACTAAGTGCAAAAACTATACAATTTACATAACAATTTGAACTTGATCTTTCACAAAAACTTATAGTAACTTGGTAGTGTTTTTAGTAGGTTTAGTTACCCCTTTAAAGTGCATTTACTTCTTTAGAAATCTCATTCTTGAAAGACTTGGATGTTTACAACTTGTAAACATGTTTTACAAAAACGTTTCTTTATGAATCTTTTTGTTTCTCTAGTGTTCCTACACTTGTTTCACCACTAAAAATAGTGTAGGTTTAAGTAAGTATCAAGATCTTCTAAAATTCGCATTTTAAACTTGGTTCTTTCGGAAAACCACTCATAGATCTTAGATTCATAAGATTACTAGCTTACTTTGTTTATTATTTTTCAAGAAATCATCTTATTTTCAAGTTCATGCTTATATATGAGGATGATCTTCTTGTGTTAACACATAATCATCCTCTAACTTGCTAGATCATGTGTTTAATCACAATCTAGCAAGCTCCTTATGATGATCAACATCATAATCTCAAGTAAACAACAACAAGTGTCATACACATACTTAAACAACATTATTTCATCAAGATTTCATCATATGTAAGCTTTATGTTCATGATTCATGTTCATTTCTTTTAGGGTTCTTGTGATTTATAACATAATACATCTTTTATCCAACTAAAATTAGAAGTAACAAAGGTTAAGAGAGCCTTACCACTAGCCCTATGGCTAGGGATGAACTCAAGAGAATGAAGGTGACAGAATGGTGGATAAAAGCAAGTAAGAAAGGTCCTTGATGATCCAGAAGCTCCAAGCTCTTTTGAATGAAGTTTAACACCCTTGTGAAGCCTTAGAATGGATGAACTTGAAATGAAAATGGTGATGGTGTTTGGATGGGGGTTCGGCCGAGATGAGAGGGAGGAGAGGAAGAAAGATGAAGTGTGAGTTAGTGTGTGGAATGTAATGATCTCTTGAATCCATATGCCTTACTTATAACCATCACTTCTAAATATTTTGGCAATAGGAGCAAGCAAGATCTAATAGAAAAAGAAATAAAATCTTTGAGGTATGGTGTGGTGCTATGGCCGATTACTAGTATAGGGGGGGTCTAAGTGTAACTTTGAGCCAAGTAGTTAGTTTATAGTCCAAATCCAAGTATATAGTTAGTTAAGTTAGTTACTAGATATAATAGTGGGTGTTAAGGTGTTCGGGGATCATGACTAGCTCAGAAATAATTAAACAATGTTTCTAGTATAATTTTGGTGTCCGGTTGTTCGGTTAGATACCGGTTCGTTAAAGTGTTAAGCTATTCTGTTTAATGACCTTTATGTTACTTTTTGTGACACTTTTAATTCCCGACACTTAGGAAAGCATTAAGGACCATTTTGCCATATTTTTGCTCATAACTAGCTTGTTAAAAAGCTGAATTTTGCTGAAATATGCAGAATTCTGCACTTTGTGTGGGTTTTAGGCACTTTCCGGCACTTAAACTATCACCTAGTGGCGCAGTTTTATGGTCCTTACTTCCCTACACACCATACTAGTGTAGTACCTTGTCCCTGGCCCATACTGGGTCCCAAAACACTGTCTGTCTATGTACTGAACCCCGTCAGCATATTCCTGCTTTATCCGTTAACTGTGCTATCTGTGCTTTGTTCATCATGTATGTCAATAAGGTTTGTATGTGATAATGATGTGACATTATGTAATATGTGGTGCACATGTAAGTGTGATGCAGTAATCAGAAAGCAATTACATAATCCAGCACAGTCATTAAGCATTAATTAATATTAATTAATTGTACGGATACCTGGATTTATGAGGGTTGTCACATTCTCCCCCTGTTACGAAAATTTCGTCCCGAAATTTTAGTTCTGCTACTAGTTGCAGGGGTCTTGGGGAAAAAATGTGGGTATTTTGCTTTCATACGATCCTCACGCTCCCAAGTGAATTCTGGGCCGTGTCGCGTGTTCCAACGAACCTTGACGAGTTTGACACTACTCCTGCGTGTCTTGTTAACTTTCCAATCAGTAACCTCAACAGGTTCTTCAGTCAAGTGGAGTGTGTCGTCAATATGGACTTCATCGGCAGGTATAACAACTGTTTCTTGAGTTGGACTCTTTTTCAGGTTAGATACATGAAATGTATCATGAACGCCATTTTGTTCTGCGGGTAGATCCAACTTGTAAGCTACAAGACCAATCCTTTCCAGGATTTTGAATGGTCCAATGTATCGCGGGTTCAACTTCCCACGCTTCCCAAAGCGTGCTACACCCTTCCAGGGTGAAACCTTTAACAAAACCATATCTCCTATTGCAAACTCCAATGGTTTCCTTCTACGGTCTGCGTAACTCTGTTGTCGATCATGAGCCGCCTTTATGCGCTCTCGAATCTGTGTAATCTTATCAGTCGTCTCTTGCACCAATTCAGGACGAACAAGATGTCTATCACCCGCGTCTGCCCAGCAGAGCGGTGATCGACACTTGCGTCCATAGAGAGCTTCAAACGGTGCGGCTTGGATGCTTGCGTGGTAACTGTTGTTGTACGAGAATTCTACCAAGGGTAAGTGAGTGTCCCAACTACCACCCAAATCCATTACGCACGCTCGCAACATATCAACGTTTGAATCGTTCGTTCGCTCTGGCCATCTGTCTGCGGATGGAATGCAGTACTCAGATTCAACTGAGAACCAAAGGCTTCTTGGAAGGATTGCCAAATCCTTGATATAAACCTTCCGTCTCTATCAGAAATGACTGAGAGAGGCACTCCATGTCGTGCAACTATCTCTCTCAGGTATAGCTCAGCAAGCTTGCTAGTATTATCCTTCTCCTTGATTGGCAAAAAGTGTGCAGATTTGGTCAGACGGTCTACGATTACCCAAATCGTATTGTGACCTCTGGGTGTCCTCGGTAACTTCGTTATAAAGTCCATTGAAATCTATTCCCATTTCCACATGGGTATTTCAGGTTGTTGCAGAAGACCTGAAGGCTTCTGATATTCGGCTTTTACCTTGGCACAGGTCAAACATTTGCCAACATACGTTGCAACATCGCCTTTTAATCTCGGCCACCAATAGAAATCCTTTAAATCTTGGTACATTTTATCTGATCCTGGATGGATCGAGTACCTTGACTTGTGAGCTTCATCGAAAATTACTTCTCTTAGACCACCGAAGAAAGGAACCCAAATTCGTTTCATGAAGCACAACGTTCCTTCATCATTGGGTATTAGCTGCTTCTCCATCCCACGGAGATATTCATTCTCAAGATTCTCTTCCTTAAGAGCTTCTCTCTGCGCGACACGAATGCGCAATGAGAGATCCATTTGGACAATCATTTCCAAAGCTCGAACCCTTATAGGCTTGATCCTTTCTTTCCGACTCAAGGCATCGGTGACCATATTCGCCTTCCTTGGGTGATACTTGATTTCACAATCATAATCATTTAACAACTCAACCCATCGGCGCTGTCTCATATTCAGCTCTTTTTTATCAAAAATGTGCTGCAGGCTCTTGTGATCAGTGAAGATTGTGCATCGCGTGCCATACAAATAATGTCGCCAGATCTTCAAAGCAAACACCACTGCGCCTAACTCCAAGTCATGTGTGGTGTAATTCTTCTCATGGATCTTCAACTGGCGTGAAGCATAGGCTATAACTTTCTGTCGCTGCATCAGTACGCAGCCTAAACCTTGACGCGAGGCGTCGCAATATTCCACGAAGTCGTCAGTGCCTTCGGGTAGGGATAAGATCGGTGCATCGCAAAGCCTGTTTTTCAACAACTGAAATGCTTCTTCTTGCTTGTCTCCCCATTCGTACTTCTTATCTTTCTGTGTAAGGGAGGTCAAAGGTTGAGCAATTTTTGAGAAATCCTCAATAAATCTGTGATAATATCCTGCCAAACCTAGGAACTGACGGATCTCGGTTGGCGTCTTTGGAGTCTCCCAATTCTTGATCGCCTGGATCTTTGTGGGATCCACATGGATTCCATCTCCGTTAACCACGTGACCAAGGAACTGAACCTCGCGTAACCAGAATTCACACTTCGAGAACTTCGCGTACAATTTCTCCTCCTTGAGCAGCTCTAAGATAGCTCTTAAATGTTGCTCATGTTCTTCCTTCGTCTTTGAGTAGATTAAAATATCATCAATAAACACGATCACAAACTTATCGAGGTACGGCTTACAAACTCTGTTCATCAAATCCATGAATACTGCTGGCGCATTTGTCAGACCAAACGGCATTACTAGGAACTCGTAATGCCCATATCGAGTCCTAAAGGCAGTCTTTGGTATGCTTTCTTCTTGTATTCTTAACTGGTGATAACCTGATCGAAGATCGATCTTGGAGTAACAACTCGAACCTTGTAGTTGATCGAACAGGTCATCAATCCTTGGCAAAGGATATCTATTCTTGATAGTCAACTTGTTAAGCTCACGGTAATCGATACACATGCGAAAACTACCATCTTTCTTCTTGAAAAACTGGAGCTCCCCAAGGCGAGAAGCTTGGCCTGATAAATCCCTTATCCAATAGCTCCTGAAGTTGTGTTGATCGTTCTTGCATCTCGGAGGGCGCAAGTCGATAAGGTGCCTTAGCCACAGGCGCAGCGCCTGGAACTAAGTCAATGTGGAACTCGACTTATCGCTGTGGCGGCAATCCTGGCAAGTCTTCGGGAAAGACTTCAGGATATTCCTTCACGACTGGAATGTCTTCTAGCTTTGGCTCAGCGGCTTCTTTGTCCACAATGTGTGCTAAGAAGGCAACATATCCTTTCCGCAAACACTTTCGAGCCTTCAAACAACTAATGATTTTTAGGGGCGTATCGCGCTTCTCTCCATGTACCACAATTTTTTCTCCATTCGCCATTGGAACGCGAATGATCTTCTCGTGACATACAATCTCTGTTCGGTTGCTTGACAACCAATCCATCCCTACTACCATGTCGAAGCTTCCCAACTCGACTGGCAGCAGATCAAGCGTAAACTCATGCTCACCCAGTTCTATCTCGCAACCTCTGATGACTTCATTCGCTTCTACTAGCTTTCCATTAGCTAGTTCTATCGAATATGGAATATCTAGCTTACTAGCTACCAACCCAAGTATTTTCTTAAATTCTAGCGATACAAAACTATAATCGGCACCGGTATCAAATAGTACAGATGCAAAGCGTTGGTTTATAGGGAACGTACCAGCGACCACATTTGGATCTTGGCGTGCTTCCCTCGAACCAATGTTGAAAACCCTTCCTTGAGCTTGATTGAGCTTTGGGCACTCCCTCTTGAAATGCCCCACGTCTCCACAATTAAAATAACCTGGTCCTCGACCATTACCATTCCCATTACCACCTTGATTGTTATTCGCTCCACGGTTTCCATTACCAGCTTGATTCCCAAAATTACCACGATTTCCGTTACCGCCATTTCCTCCTTGAGGGCGGTTTCCGTATCCATTCCCACCACGGTTGTTGTTGCCATAACCTCTCTGACCATTGTTACCACGCCCAGTACCAACCCAACATGTTTCCTTCGAGTGACCAACTCTTCCACAAGACTCGCATCTGCCAGCTTGGCACCGTCCATTGTGATGCAACTGTCACGCATCGCATTTGGACAAGGTGCCCATGTATCCTTTTACTTTATTTTCAGCACCAGTTTTGGCCCTGGCTGGTGCGTTTGCCTCTTCCTTCTTATTAGCATTGCTGGTACCTTTCTTGAAGTTTGAGAACTTCCTTTTGTTCTCACCCGATGACTCAACATGAGTCTCTTTCTTCTTCTGGTCAGAGATCGAAAACTTGTTTAACCTGATAGCTTCTTCAGTTAGTGCTACACTCAGGTCGATAGCCTCAGTGATCGTAGCAGGTTTCGACGTCGTCACCATACTCATAATCTGAGGTGCCAACCCCTAAATGAAACGCTCAACGCGCTTGAATTCTGGACTAACCATGTATGGTACCACGTGAGATAGATCGTGAAATCTCTACACATATTCGGCGATCTTCAGGCCGTCCATCTTGAGGTTCCAGAATTCAGTTTCTAACTTTTGAATTTCGGCCCTGGAGCAATACTTTTTACGCATGAGTTCCTTCATTTCATTCCAAGACAAAGCATATGCTGCTGCCTCTCCCAGAGTTTGGACTTGGAGATTCCACCATGAAAGCGCTCCGTCTAAGAACAATCCGGAGATGTAGGTGACTTGGTGTTCTGGTGTGCATCTACTCATTCTTATCACGGAATCAGTCTTCTCCGTCCATCGAACAAAAGCCACAGCACCCCCGGTGCCATCGAAATTCAGCGGTTTACAGTCTAAAAACTGCTTATAGGTACAGCCTGTACAAGTAATGTCATTCACAGAAAGCATTAGCAAACGCACATGGAATATCCAAATGTAACGTAATGTGTCTCAAGCGACTTAAACATTACCATAGGGTGGGTTGTTTCTCGAGGTACCCCCGCTTGTTTCAGCGAGTGAGGCCTCGTGCTCTGCTATCGCTCGTGAAATTCGTTCTTGTAACTCGGCCTCAATAGTGGGCAATCGAGTTTCTCTTCGTGGAGGCATCTTCTATAAGAAGATTGTATAGGTCAGGTCTTATGCATATAAGTATGTAGTATGCGTATATAATAACATTCATCAACACAAGTAAACACATAACATCTCATGTCATAACACAAACAAGTATCCAACAACGTATATAATGAGAATGTTGCGATTGAGCTTTCATATATCAAACGACCACAAATACAGTTTTACAAGTTTCACAATGTACCATATCTCAACCAAAAAGGACTACAGGGTCGCATCGCCCTTGTCCATACTATCCATCAAACTACAACAATCAAAAGTCAAAAGAAATGTGGTCTTCAAAAAGCTGTGCAATCTGGGCTCAATAGCTGCACTCTCACCAAAAGTATGCTACCTGCATAAAACTAAAAACTGCTATGCTGATGGTGGAGGAGGAGGAGGTGGAGGAACGAAAAGCAACCTGCGCAAATGCGCTAAATCCTCCTCAAGAGCATGGACGACACGCAACAGATAGCTAACCTGCTGCTCCATAGTAAGAAAACAGAAGTCAGAATCTGGGTATGGCAGGAGCCGAGCGGGTGGAGTCGTGAATGGTGATTGACAAGGAAAAGGCGGAGGACGCGGGATCCTCTCTAACTCCATAACTCTTCTACACAGCATCTCCTGCTGGAGCTGCAACGATAAAATCAAATCATCCCTCGTGTATCCAATGTGAAAGGGATGGTATGGATCAGAAATAGGCATCGTGTTGGGCGGAAACCAGATAAGTGGCTCGCCCGATGGTGTAGTAGCAAAGGGAGCAGTATGTGAAAACTGTGGCACAAAGGGAAAAGCTGCTGACACAGAAGGAATATGACCAGGCTGCTGACTCGATGGACCTTCCCCTGGACGGGGAGGAGGGATATCTTGTAAAAACGTGACTGGTAAATCAGTGCGATGAATGTCAGATACGTGCGGGTGCAACGGGGCGATATCAGCTGGTGCATGTGTAGGTGCACGGGGAGTAACAGGTCTAGCAAAAGGAGGTAGGTTATCGTCGTCCTCGATCCACCCATTGTGGGTGAACGCATATCTAGGGTCAATCTGGGCTGCAAAAGGAGCATGATCAACAGCTGTAGGTATAGGGTCAGCAACAGTGGTGCAACAACTGGTACATCAGCAGGTGCAAGGTCATGCTCAGGTAGAAGATCGTGAGCAGGTATAGGCTCAGGTGCCATCATAGGCTTAGGGTCAGCTGGAGCAAGCTCAAGATCAGCGGGTATATCAAAGAGCTGATCGTCAGGAACGACTGGTGCCTCAAAAGGCTGCTCATCGGGGACAAACTCAATCTCATGCTCAGGATCAAAGTCGTGTGGAAAGACAGGATCTAACTCATCATCAAACTCGAAATCATGATCAACACCGTGTGGAATATCAGGTGCAGCAGACATAGCTGTGTCAGAATCAGTATCTGTGGGATATCGCTGTAATCCCAGTGCGTGTAAAGTAGTAGATGACACAGACTCGAATGAATCAGGACCAGAATGGTCAGAAGGAGCCTCGACAACAGGAATCTCATCATGTGGAACAGCAACGACATCACCAACTGGAATCTCAACAAGTGGAACGACAATGGCATCATCGATTGGAGCTCCATCATCCTGGGCACCCTCAGGGGGACCCTCAATAAAAAGATTGATGTCGTCGTCAGACATAACGTCTAGAGGCAGATCCTCAAGAGGAAATGCAGCAAGAGGAAGAGGAGCAGGGATCTGAACAAGAGGTAGATCCTCACCAGGAAGACCATCAGCTAGCGGTATATCATCTCCAAAATCTGGTAAAGCAAACGGCTGAAAATCATCATCATCGTCACTCGTAGTGTCAGATGTAAAAACTCAGGATCTGTGGCCATCTCGTCATCTGAAACTATGGCCATAGGGTCTATGGTATCTTATACTCCACTATTAGAAGAGGACATAGTGTCTATAACAAAACAATCACACATATGCACACATATCAACAATCAACAAATAAGCATGTAAGTAATAACAATGTAAGCATGTATGCATCCTAGCCTTCCCAAGACTTTTGCGGAAGCGTTGTTATTGGTGTGACTTCTTAATACCATAGCATTCAATCATAACAATGTTATTTGATAAAACCAAAAGACATTCATCAATAAATATTAAGTTTAGAAAATACCACAACATACTTGTCTGAAAGCATCGACACCAAATTCAAGTTACAAACCATAACATGTTTTAAATGAGTTCACGAAGACTAGACAACATAACTTAAACCAACCCGAGCTTAGGACCATGTATCTCGTCCAAGAGTAAGATACATCTCCTAAACTCTAAAAACTTAGATGACATCTTTTATTTAAACGCAGCTTGAGACACATGCACACACCAGCCAGATCCACTTAGTTCCCTGAAATACACATAGTTTGAAAATATCAACAAAAGTTGAGCGAGTTCATGTGTTCGTGAGTATGTATAAAACCTTTGTATTCATTGTATGTATGAAAGTCCCGGTATGATAGCAAACAAGGAAAATATCACCCATGGTTTGCAAGGCCACTGATATGTGTGACGGTGTTGGAAGACTCAAACCTAGCAAATTTGTACCGGGCTTCCGGCTGGAAGACATAGTCACCCTATGGGCCACCCTGGTCCCCATGGGTGTGGGCTCGCTACACCCAAATAGATCTATCACTCATGCCCCACGATCCTACAAGAGGATTGATGGCCTCAAGTATACGCCTACCCATTCACATGATATATGGTTCATTCCTAGGTTAACCATACCAATTGTATTGTAAGTAATCCTTTGTAACATGTATTTCACCCCCGAAGTAAATAAACAAACAGTTCAAAGAAAAGGGGGACATGAACTCACAGTATTGCGTCTTCAGTACTGGCACTCAAATCTCCTCAGCAAACACGACTACCTACAGTGTACTAACGTCTATTAGACGAACGGGTCGTGCCTTTGCTTAGTATTTTCGTGTTTGAGTTACGTTTCTGATATTATTCCAAGTTATAATTATTTGTCAAAATAATTAATATTTTAACTTAAATTATATTTGGTTTTGGAATAATTTTTTAAGCAATATTTCTGTATTAATACTTCTCAAGTATTTAACTTCGTATTTCCTTCCCAAGGATGGGGTATCTTATACATGTGTATTTGTATTATTGTATTTGTAATTTCTAAAATAATATATTCCAAGAAAATATATATTTTTCCCAAAAATTACATATCTTCTAAATACTTAAGAAAATATAATTCTTCTTCCATATATATTTTCCCCTTTTGTCAAAGTATGATATAACTTGTAATAATACTAAAAATCATACTTTTCATTCCGTTTGTATCCAAAATAATATTTACCAAAAATATATATGTAATGGTATTTTCTGGAATATTTTGTAAGTTAAGTTCTATCGTTCGGTTCCACAATATTATGTGTGTAACTTATATATTTATTCCATAATATTCTTGGCATTATTTTGGATAATAAATTTCATGGTATTTGTTAAGTTATATTATTTTACCCTAAAATAACATAACTCATTTCACAAAGTATACAAATATTCACACAAGTGTCTTAATATATATATATATATATATTCTAAATATATATTTACCCATTTTTATTTATAAAAACCAACCTCCAATATTTGTATTTTGTTACAAAAATTATGGCAAACTTTATATTGAAAACTTATGATCGAAATACACTAGTAAATACTTGTTTAGAAAATATTTTCTAAGTGTTTGTATTTTTAGAAAATTTTGCCATAGTTTCCCCTAAAAATGGAGGTGTCCATGCTATCAAAGCATATTATTTTCTTTTCGAAAATCATTACAAACAATCCACAACCAATCCCTAAACATCTTACGCTTACCAAGTGCAAAAACTATACAATTTACATAACAACATGAACTTGATCTTTCACAAAAACTTTTAGTAACTTGGTAGTGTTTTTAGTAGGTTTAGTTACCCCTTTAAAGTGCGTTTACTTCTTTAAAAATCTCATTCTTGAAAGACTTGGATGTTTACAACTTGTAAACATGTTTTACAAAAACGTTGCTTTATGAATCTTTTTGTTTCTCTAGTGTTCCTACACTTGTTTCACCACTAAAAATAGTGTTGGTTTAAGTAAGTATCAAGATCTTCTAAAAGTCGCATTTTAAACTTGGTTCTTTCGGAAAACCACTCATAGATCTTAGATTCATAAGATTACAAGCTTACTTTGTTTATTATTTTTCAAGAAATCATCTTATTTTCAAGTTTATGCTTATATATGAGGATGATCTTCTTGTGTTAACACATAATCATCCTCTAACTTGCTAGATCGTGTGTTTAATCACAATCTAGCAAGCTCCTTATGATGATCAACATCAAGATCTCAAGTAAACAATAACAAGTATCATACACATACTTAAACGACATTATTTCATCAAGATTTCATCATATGTAAGCTTTATGTTCATGATTCATGTTCATGTCTTTTAGGGTTTTTGTGATTTATAACATAATACATCTTTTAACCAACTAAAATTAGAAGTAACAAAGGTTAAGAGAGCCTTACCACTAGCTCTATGGCTAGGGATGAACTCAAGAGAATGAAGGTGACAAAAATGGTGGATAAAAGCAAGTATGAAAGGTCCTTGATGATCCACAAGCTCCATGCTCTCTTGAATGAAGTTTAACACCCTTGTGAAGCCTTAGAATGGATGAACATGAAATGAAAATGGTGATGGTGTTTGGATGGGGGTTCGACCGAGATGAGAGGGAGGAGAGGAAGAAAGATGAAGTGTGAGTTAGTGTGTGGAATGTAATGATCTCTTGAATCCATATGCCATACTTATAACCATCACTTCTAAATATTTTGGCAATAGGAGCAAGCAAGATCTAATATAAAAAGAAATAAAATCTTTGAGGTATGGTGTGGTGGTATGGCTGATTACAAGCGTAGGGGGGGGTCTAAGTGTAACTTTGAGCCAAGTAGTTAGTTTATAGTCCAAATCCAAGTATATAGTTAGTTAAGTTAGTTACTAGATATCTTAGTCGGTGTTAAGGTGTTCGGGGATCATGACTAGCTCAGAAATAATTAAACAATGTTTCTAGTATAATTTTGGTGTTTCAGGTAGTGTCCGATTATTCGGTTAGATACCGGTTCGTTAAAGTGTCAAGCTATTCCGTTTAATGAGCTTTATGTTACTTTTTGTGACACTTTTAATTCCCGACACTTAGGAAAGCATTCAGGACCATTTTGCCATATTTTTGCTCATAACTAGCTTGTTAAAAAGCTAAATTTTGCTGAAATATGCAGAATTCTGCACTTTGTGTGGGTTTTAGGCACTTTCCGGCACTTAAACTATCACCTAGTGGTGCAGTTTTATGGTCCTTACTTCCCTACACACCATACTAGTGTAGTACCTTGTCCCTGGCCCATACTGGGTCTGAAAACACTGTCTGTCTATGTACTGAACCCCGTCAGCATATTCCTGCTTTATCCGTTAACTGTGCTATCTGTGCTTTGTGCATCATGTATGTCAATAAGGTTTGTATGTGATAATGATGTGACATTATGTAATATGTGGTGCACATGTAAGTGTGATGCAGTAATCAGAAAGCAATTACGTAATCCAGCACAGTCATTAAGCATTAATTAATATTAATTAATTGTACGGATACCTGGATTTATGAGGGTTGTCGCATTCTTACACTTACTTCTTATTCATTCATTCTTTAACTAATAGTCTTCATGTTAGTCAACTTATATTCATGGTTTTATTAACATTTAGGGGCTTTTTCTAAGTTTAACGAAGGTCCGGAACTGAATTGGAGGCCACGGAATGACAAACAAAACGAAACAAAAAAAAATTGCCAGTATTTGGAGCTCTCGCGGGCCGCCAAGGAATACCCCCTTGTTTATCGCGGACCGCGACCATGGTTGATGCGGCTGTCGTGGGCCACTCAAAAAAAAATAATAACCTAACTTTACCTATAGACAGGGTAAGTCGGGTGTCGAATCCACGAGGAGCATGTGGTTAGTGTTACACGTTTTGTTTGTAAATTTTTCTAAACTAACAGATGATTATAAAACTGATATGGAATTAAAAACACATGAAACAAGTTGCAATTAAGAAAAAGATTGAGTTGTAATAAACAATGATGAGAAAAGGTGATCACTCCGGGATTCAGATTCTGTAATTACTAATAACCTAGTTCTGATTTTATTGGATGCTATTGATTGAATAGTAAACCTGTCACATCTACCGATTACCTATGCAGTTCAAAATCTTAATATTAATTGATCAGATAAATATTAAAACAAGCATACATAGGAATCATTCAATCAACAAAAGCATAATTGGATTCAACACATAATTATAACTCTGACTGTCACTCAGGATTTGTCTATCACACAAATTATATAATCACGCAAATAGTCTGCTGTCACCCGACTACAAATCCAAATCTCAATACAAAACAGAAACTAGAATTAAAAGTGTCTCACAAGAATCATTCACCCGAAGTGCTCACGAGAGATTTAGTCGCTCATGATACTTGTACAATCCGCAATAGCTTGAAAGAATGATGAAAACATGATTGATGCGGTGTTGTGCGGATGATTAAATATGATGATCGATTATGTTCAGTGATGTATTTTGAGAGCCAAAGTTTTGAATATATCTGCTGATGATCGATGGAAAGAAGTCCGATAATGGCTTTTAATTTTCGATGATATGTGATGTATTTTAGGGCTGCCCAATTGTGGTGATCTTTCAAGCCCAAGGGTATCAAGTTTGCTCCAATAGTTGTTTTTGAAGGCCTGCCACAAAATCGTGGTATGATGATGATGAGATTGGGCCGATTGGGAGCCCAAAATAAAATAATAAATGTTGCTGCTCAAAAGTTGTTCGTATGGAAGGAAGTGAGAGAGCCCACAAAGCCCAATAAAGTTGTTGCCGATAATTGTTATGATGATGATGTGTTGAATTGAGAGCTCCCAATTTGTCTTATACAGCTGCTCAAAATTTCGATCATGTGCTGCCAATATCGGGAGTCCTAAAGCCTTTTCTTCGATCCTTGATGCACGTGTGTACCCACTCAGATGTTGCACTCTTGACTTTTTATAAAACAATCCCACCAAAAGCCCAAGGCTGCATAAATTCGCTGCCATCTTCACTCCTTTTTTTTCTTTGATGATTTCCAATACAATGCATCCAGAAGTTTGCACCACATGTATTAGGCTTTTCACCCCCATTTAATTCATTGAATGAAATAATCACATGCACTGCCATTTATTCAACTGAAGCATGTGCTTACAAACCATTTTATCTTTAAACCCTATAACTTCACCAAATTACGCGTTTTACCTGTAAACATACAACCACTTGCAATAAACCAATTCCACGCATATACTTGTATAAAACCGACTAAAGCACGTAAGATACGCACTTAAACACTCATGTTTCACACTCTCCATCAATGGTCGCGTGACGTGACGATGATACCGGGTGGGTGTCGCGTGATGCGACGCCCCATTTTCGACAGACTCTGTGTTTGTTTGTTGCTACTTCAAATTTTTCCAAAATCCTAACTTTAAAACCTCATATCTTTAGTTCCACTAATCTGTTTTACTTGTTTCTTTTTCCTACGTGTTCGTAATTTAAATGCGGACCCGTTTAACATCGTCATTCGCCTTAAAACTCGGTTTATAAATAAATAACCTATAAATCCCTTTTCATTTCTAACTATAAGCATAATCAAATTTACGATTTACTTACTTGCATAGCGCTTCAGAACGAACACACCTTCATACGAGCTTTCGGTTTGAGTTCAAGCATTTTAACTCTAATCCTTGAATCCCTCAAACCTCGGCTCTGATACCAACTTGTCACGCCCACTTTTTCACATTCGAAAATACAAATATTGAAATACTATTTTTAACAAAAATTGGACATGACCCGTTCGTGCTATAAGCAATTCCATGTTTATTTTAACAATCATCATTCAATACTAATTCCAAGACATGTTTCAAAAGACATAAAAGTTGAAACAATTACATTATGAAAGTGTTTTGACCCATTTATAAAAGACGACTTTAACCGGAAGTGCATAAAGGGCGATGTAGTGTGTTCGGTCCGAGCTCGCATCATCAAGAGTGGGATTTACCTATCATCAGTGTTGTAAAAGTCGGATTACTCGGCCGAGTACTCGGCGAGTACTCGGTCCTCGGACCCCCTCCTAGGCGACTTCCTCCTAGGCGGTCTCAATTAGTCGGCCTCGGGATTACTCGGGAGTACTCGGTGCCTAGTCGGCCTAGTCGGCGCCTAGTCGGACGTAGTCGGTCTAGGCGGTCAACGTGGTTTGTTGACTTTTAATCGGTCAAAATCGGCCTACTCGGCCTTGTACTCGGACTACTCGGCCTTGTACTCAGACTAGTCGGACTTGTATTCAGAATATTTGAACTTTAAACATGTTTCATTTTAAATTATACTCGGTTGACATGAATTATGCTTATTTTAACACATAAATAATATATAACAATTAATTTTCTTTATATTTACCATGTCCGCGTACACCCCGAGTACTCTCCGAGTACTCTGATTACTCCCAACTCCCCAGTCGGCCGACTAGGGACCGCCTAGCGACTTTTACAACACTGCCTATCATACATAACACAAATATTCATTAGCATAAATTCTCAAAACAAATTTTAAGTCTTCCATATACTTATTCTTATTCAACCCATTAGTGAAATTTAACATTCATTTTCTCTTTTAACTAACATCCTTATTATAATCCTTCTTCCTATTCTAGCATAAATTTCTTTATGCTCTTTTACCCCTACACTTCGAAACATTCAACATGTAAGCTTTTCGACTCATCCATACTTGATCACTAAATACCATACACTTTCTACACATTTTCGCCATTTTGACCCGTTTCTACTAGTTCTTACTTAAACATTACAACATCATACTTTCCAACATTTCGACCCACTAGAAGCGGGTTAAAACACATCCATTATCTTCGCATTTCCTATCCATTTCCAATTCTCAACTTAACACAATTCTATCATGAACAATAATAATAATTCTACACTAGGACTCCAATATCAAGATTTACGTTCATAAATCTACATATAGAGAGAATGAAGTTCATATGAACTTACCTTTACTTTGCGACACTTGTGATCCGGATTGGCTCGTACCTTCTTCCTTCACTCCTACAAGTTACATATTTAACATTCTTTTAATCTCATGCTTTTTATTTCATATTTACATTTCCCTAGTGAGTTACTAACTCATCATTTCTCCATTCCAATTCATTTTTCAACATATGCATATGAAATTACATAATAGACAATACTCAAGCATTTCATCAAACACATGGCGTGCATAACATTAATAAAGCATAATGTACAAGTATGATATACACATCTTTATTAGTTCATATCAAGATCATCTAATTCATCAAATTTTCATACAACATTCATTCATAATCAAATTTCATCCAACAAATACTCATAGTAAGTAACTTCATACATGATTATGACACCAATTTGCACATAATTCATCTATACACCACACAATGGCTCTAGCTTAAGTGGGTTTCCACTTTTAATCATCAATTCATCCAAATTTCAAGCATAAATCACGTTCTATGGTAAGATCCTAACTCAAAATTACCACAATCTTCATATGAACTCATGATTGGGTCAAAACCCACTTCCTACAAATCACCAAATCAGAAATTTCGACTTACCACTTGAAAGGAAAGCTTAGATTATCTCAATTCAGGCTCATGCACAAGTAAATTCTTGATTATCTTCTTCATTTTTTGTCCAAATCATATTTCTAAGGGTTTCCCCCTTTTCCTTTTCTTTGGGTTGTTCCACACAACACAGGTGTCTGTGTGTTTGTGTTTTTTTTTTATTAATTTACTTTCTAAATGATCAAGTTTGGTCCCTCCACTTTATATGATTATTCATAATTAGATATCATTCATTCTTTTGTCAATATTTCACATATATTTCAACTAAGTTATGTCTCTATTAATTATTTTGCATAGTTAAACTTTTGAGGTGTTACATCATTCTTTATCATTAAAGCATCACGATTAAAATATTATTGTCACACCCCGACTTTCCACGTGTCACCGGTGGGCCCGGTGGGGAGTATCGTGACGTGGTTGGCAACACAATAGTCAAACAACACAATATATAAATGCACAGCGGAAGCAAAAGATAAATATATTACCATCCGAATATAAAGTAATATCCAGTATTACAACGGAAAGTAAAGGATCCACAGGCGGATCTTAAAAAAATAAATTCTATTCAACAGACTTTAGACGCCTAGAACTTGCAAGATTCCTTATTAACGTCCTGAGCAGCTTCCAGCCTATTACGTACTTGTACCTGTCACTTAGACTTTTGAAAATACGTCAGTTTTCACTGGTAAATACACTCAACCGACTCATTTGAAAAGAGTTTAAGAAAATTGGTGTAGATGCACCAGGCACAAAATATTTTGACACTTTGATTAAAATGCACAAGGCAAAATTAATCTTTTATGCTTTGTGACAAACTATATCTCATGTTATCAGTTTTACATAACTTGCTCTACATACGGGGCCCGGATCTATGCCGGTTCATGATTAACCGACACACCACTATTCCCTTATTGGGAATCCCTTATTGGGCATAAATAATTAATTAGCATATAGCATATGTCAGGTGTATGCCTACACCCCGTGCTTAAGTCGTGGCCATTGCAATGTAATGAGTCAAGGATATCCAGGACACGGTCGCATTAATCCCCAATGTTTCAGTCAAGAAATACGAATTAAAACAGGTTATTTGGATTTCCTGACTTATTGGTCTTTGAATCCCATACCTGACCATGCGGCATTTATATTACCGTATCCCAAGCCCGTAATAGGGAAAATAAGTTAAGAGTATTTACCTGAGCTAGCTCCTGTCTTAAATAGCAAGAATTATAATAACTCAGCCGTATTCACTTAAGTAAGCGTAGGTACAATTTACCGGAAGGCTCTAGTCTGGAATGATGGTATAAATAACCAATTAGAATGCTAACGGGTCTTTAATTAAGCCTAAGCTTAGACCGGTTAGTCTTTACCGAAAGATACGGTTCAAACGCATGATTAAGCGAAGACCGGATAGAATGTGATTTAGACCCGACAAGTTCGGAGACTTGCTTAATATGGGTATTTCATACACATTCTGTATTTAGAGATAAAACCGATAAGGTTTGACCCGTTTAGGCTAATTTATGTAAACTAGTTACATAAACCTAACCGAACGCGTAATAAGCGTAATGGGTATACATATGAGCCATTTACAGGTTTCCTAAGTTAATATGCTTCAAAAATGTTGTGACATCAGTAAGATGTCTTTTATTATGCCCGAAACGAATTTAAACACAAACTATGCCCCGTAGGGGTAGTTTGGTCATTTAAAAGGTTATAAAAGAGTTTAAGTATTAACCTGAGTTACAGGTCTGATATAATCAGCAAAAATACTTAGTTTACTGATTTATAAGAGTAGGGTAAAGTAAATATGTGAAATTTATCAATTATAACCAAACTATGCCCCGTAGGGGTATTTTGGTAATTTCACATAAGTCGAAAAGCTCAAAACTGAAGTCTGAGTTTAACAACCTTTGCTTACTGTTAAAATATTATAATTTGCCTCAAATATCAGTAGGTATCAACCCTTGTATGTTTAAAATAGTTTTAGTACATACTATGCGTTAAAAACGCTTAAAAAGGCGATTAGAGGCCATTTCCGGGTTTGATACATAAATCTGATATTTTTACTATTCCAGAAGGCTTAAAATAATTTATTTATCATTTAAGATCAGTAGCAAAAGGTTTGGAGTCGTTTGGATATGTAAAACTCATTTTATGGCCCGTAAGGGTAAAACCGACAATTACCGGATTAAGCCTACGACTATAAGTTATGCTCAGCCTAAAATTTATTAAAAATCTTTAAAAATCCCAAAATAATATATTACATCAGTGGGTAAAATATTTGATATCAAAAAGTAGGCTTAACTAGGCTATACGCTAATTACGCCGTTTTATTAACATAAAGCTTTAATTTTACGCTAACGAGCATAACTCTTATTCCACACCTCAAACTGATGTCAAACTTTGCATATAAGTCTATATATCAGTAATTAAGGTTTCTACTCTTTTACATTTTCAAAAATCACGTTTTAAGGTGAAAAGGGCATAATGGTCAACATATGAGCAATTAACGGAATCATGCGTATTAATCGGTTAACTGATGAACCATAGTGTATAATCACAGAGGATTATACTAGCATGTAACCTGGTCCAAATGAAGCTCTTAGGTATTTCTAAATCATACCAAAATGGGTCAGAACTGAAAGTCAAAGTAAAAGTCAAACTATGCGACTTTCGGTTCCGAACCGGGTCTAAATAGGAAATTGTCGGGTTGAACATGTTTAGACATGTTCTTACACTATTTACTAAGTTATAACGATGATCCAACAGGTTGTATATGTTCTACATTGCTAATCATGCATAAATTGTAAATTTAACATTTTGTTGACTTTTTATTAACACGTTTGACCCGACATTTGGCCTAGTTAGAGTGGGAATCAGGGGGAACCCTTTTAAGGTTTTATTACCCACATAATTACCAACTTATAACTACTTTTGATTCGACTAATCACTGGACCATTAGTGATAAATCTTAAAGTCAACCGTTAATTACGACGGTTTGACTTTTAAGCTAAAACTAGGCTAAAACTTAATTAAGAAAGATTTAGCAAACTTACCAAGGTCCTATGCACGAAATGTGATCACTTGAGAGCAGACTTGAGCTCCAGGAATGATCAGATTGTAAGAATGAAGTGTGAGGAAACTTGTTGCAACTAATGGCCTTATATAGTGGTTTAATCACCACAAGAAGTTGACAAGCAAGTCTAGTAGTGACCACAACTGATTAACATGTGTCCCTAATGCTTAGGGGTTGCTTAGGGGTCGCCCATGAAGTGAAACAAGTGATTAAAGTCGGTTCCAAGGCTGAACAACCACAAAAAACGATTTTCTGCATCCGACGTCCTGACGCGGCCCGCGTAAGGTTATGTTAACCTTTACGCGGCCCGCCTCAGTCTGTTAATCAGAATTTTCATTTTTTTATTTTCCGCATAAGTGTCTCTTGGCTCTTCGAAAGGTCAACTAAGCTTATTTCTTGCATTTTGACCCCTTCTTATTTACCTACAAGGGCTTTAGGGCTAATACCCACTTTGCTAAGTCCCTGGACACTTCCGGTTAACCCGAAAAAGTCATAACTTTCAACGTTAACGCTTTACCCCCTTGTAAACGAATTTGATCATAACTTTCTCATACGATAACGAAACTTTATGAAATTTATAACGTGCATTCTAGGGTTAATGTACAATATATTTATTCACTGTTGACATTTAGAACTCATATTTTTCATATACTTTTCAAGTTTGTCAACTTTAGTCATTTCAGATCATTCTTTCACACGTTCATACTTATGACACGTGTCGATACATTATAGGACGTGAATTTTCGAGGTGTTACATCCTCACCCCCTTAAAAGAAATCTCGACCTCGAGATCTGTTAAGGTAAGGGAAGTATTTTTCTACCTTATATTGGGCTTAATCTTCCCCAGTACCTTTGAGCCTCTAAGGCACTCCAATTGACCTTTATAATAGGCACATGTATCTTTTTGGAGCTTCTAATCTTGTCGATCCTTAATCGACACAGGTTGCTCATACTATCATAGTTCTGCATATCATTATGTGATAGCGCTTTTTGACTTATTGGTGACCCGTCGCTAAATCATTAGTGTGGGTCACATTGCGCATTCCGCCAAGCCCCTTAATTAGGTCTTAGCTCGTAAGCTAATTGATCTTGATATATTCGATTCCCTTCGAATGGTTCTATATACTCAGAGCTTAACTAGCCTGATAATTTAACAATTTGGCACACCCTTCCTGGGTGATTTCTTTTGTTGAACCTTATTCTTTAACAAGAATTTAGGAAGGTTACTACTTTCCATTAATCCTTGATTTTCTGCCGAATAGTGGCAACTTATAGATAATTAGGGGTTTGTATGATCTTATTCGTTGTTTCTAATGCAACTTTCAGATCCTGTTAAGTGGACTTACCAATCCATTGTCCTAACCACAGATGTTTAACATTCCATTTATACAAGGTCTCCAAGGGAGCAGCCTTGATGCTTATATATCAACTATTACAGAAAAGCTTATCTTACGGTGGAATGGTTATTCCAACCACTGCTTAACAAATTTTTAAGGAATAGCTGATCCTTGCCGTTAGTCGAACAAATCGACGATTCTGGGCAGCTGATGGAAATTCTTAATTGTTGCCTAAGTAGGGTTGCGGTAACAATGCATAAGCAAAATGAACCGTCTTTCATACTTAACTATACTGAATTCTCCGGATATTGAGTCAGGCTATATGAATCTATATCTTAAAATTTACTTAATCATGGTTTCGGTTATTCCATAATCAACTTGAGTTCTTACAACACTTCAACCCAAGGCGGGATGTTAGTCTTAACTCTACCTGCCTCTTGGGAGGTAAACAGGGTACTCTTAGGAGAAGATAATCAAAATACAAGGAGGTTACAGAGATTTTCCCAATCTCAGGCTCCAGTTCATCCAACCTTGCTCGTGCCAAATGAGTGACACTTTTATGTTATAATCCACAGGTTCCTTTACCAGGAAACATTTATTTGGACAATTCTATTTTCTAGATATCTTCTTTGAATACTACTAGTCGACTTTAGTACAATATGACCATTGGGATATCTCAGGGGTTCCATGCATTAAACCTCCATACTGATCAGGCATGGAAGCAATCTATGGGACACACTAGGATACGCCAACCCTCATATGGCACTTTTATCAAACATAGTTTGGCATTCGCAGGCGATAGAAAACGATGAGGAAAATAATAAAATAAAGTAATATATATATTGTCGTACTCTTTCTGGGGAAGAGTACTCCAGATTCTTATGAAAGGATTATCTCCGAGGATGGGAGAGAGGGTCATTAAAGATTCCATTGGAAAATTATACCTCATTTTTAATATCTGACGTTCTTATGAATGCAATCAAAAGTTTGCTAAGCTCATGGTTTACTAAAGGTTTATTATCCCTTGCATTAACGTAAAATACTTGGCATAAATTATCAATGCTAAATGGTATGGGACGTACCTGATGCTATTATTGATATGTACTGTCTCTGTCATTCATCCGTTAGTTTAGGCGTTTCCTTTCTTATCCATCCCAGACTTAGCTGCTCCTTCCTTGGCAGCCTCAGGGCAATTAGTACTGATGTGGCCCTTTTCGCCACAGCTGAAACAGTTTGCATTCTTTATGTCCCTACATTCGTGGGACTGGTGACCAACTCTTTTGCAGATGCCACATTGCTTTATCTTTTGGTTTGATCGACACTGTCCCCAGTGCCTTCTGTTGCAAGTTTTGCATGTAGGCTTCTTGTTGGAATCCTGTTGGTTACTGTTAAGCTCGGATTTGCTCTTCTTAGGATTCTGGGAGTTATCCTCCTCCCTTTTATGCTTACCTTCTTCAGAAGCTTTGGCAGCCTTGTTCCTAACCACATCGAGTGTGAGAGATAGCGACAGATCTGCCGCTGACCTGAATGTAGTTGGTCTCGATGCTTTCACACTTGCCTTTATTTATGGGGCTAGACCCCCAATAAAGCGAGCTATTCGCTTCGATTCCGGTGTGATCAAATAAGGAACCAATCGAGACTTGGTATTGAAACTTGTAAGGTATGCTTGGCAATCTAAGTTCTCCATGACTAATGACAAGAATTCAGTCTCGATCTTCTCAACTTCATGTTGAGGACAGTAATTTTCTTTGATAAGAGCAACGAACTGATCCCAAGTCATGTTGTACAAAGGGATCTTCCCGGTGACCTGAATCAACGATCTCCACCAGGCTAAGGCCTCACCCTTAAATGATTGTGACACAAACTTGACCACATCCTTCTCAGCGCATCCGCTGATATCCACCAATGTATCCATCTCATCTAACCATGTCATACAATCTACAGCTCCTTCCTCCCCAGTGAAATCCCGGGGTTTACACGAAACGAAGTACTTGTAGGAGCAACCCTTATCACGGGGTCCTTGATTCAGTATGATCTGTTGAGACGGATCACTGTGATGATTAGAAGAGTGACGCTCGTCATCTTCCTTCTTGGGATCATCCTTCTTGGAGGGTGGCTTTGGATGCGGTGTTGATAGGGTCCTACTACGAGTCCCACTATACTCTTCATATTGCCGCTCCAAGGCTTTTGTAACAGCGTCGTCAACCAACGCTTTAAGTTCAGCACCCGTTAAATGAAGTCGGGCGTTATCTATATTCTCCACTGGATGGCTATTAATTTCGTCTGAGTTAGCCATTTTAATTGAACTGTTACAGAAAACAAGGACAATAGTTTATTTGGGAGTTTATTATGAAATTGCCCCTTAGGGTAATTCATTAACCATGGTAAACAGAGACCATATTTGATTAATTTATTAATCATATTTATTTAGGATTTCTGTTATAATTTATCCTAATTATAAAACAATAACAGTTTTATTTGTGGCACAACTGGCCTAGTCATATGGACATTTATAAATTAAAAGCTATGATTTCAGAGAATCAAGCATGAAGGTATACTGACACAAATGGCCTGGTCATAAAGGACATTTATAAATTATAAGCTACGATTTCAGAGAATCAGAGCATTGAGGTTTGAACCTAGTTCATTACCTTTCTTGGACAGGGAGTCATCGCTACCACTGTCATTGTCATAATTGACGATACAATATGGCCCGTAGGCAAATCAATTGACATTACAAAACGATGTTTTAAGAAAATAATAATCATCACACTGATGATAGTAGTCATGATAGTATTGATCATACTGACTATGAGGCTTGGGCATAGCCCACCACCTTAGACAGGAACCATAATGGTTACAACTGTCATTGTCGTATTGACAGTATAATAAAATATAGCCCGTAGGCACTTCATCCCTAAGGATGTTAATAGTATGATCATCATAGTGATGATATTATTCATGATCGCACTGATCATATATATTTATGAGGCTTGAGCATAGCTCACCACCTTTGACAGAGAATCATAACGATTAAAATGTCAATGTCTCAAATGGACAATACATTATAGCCCGTAGGCAAAACATCACTAAAGGATGATTATTTCAAATAAGGGAATTTAGATTAACCCCGGTGGCCTGTGTGAATTTAACGATCCACAGTTTGCCAAAAATGTTAACATACTCACAGATTCTAACAGGGATTGGAATCTTTTGGATAGGTTTTACCGTCTTGGCCATGTCTGCAATGACATTTAGGCTAGGTTTTACCATCTTAGCCATGTCTGCATTGACATTTAGGCTAGGTTTTACCATCTTGGCCATGCCTGCATTGACATTTAGGCTAGGTTTTACCTTTAAGATTCTTTTAATATTTAACACAGAGCAATCCTATTTTGAGATGTTAAATTATGGATCTGAACCTAATTATGGAACTACCATCTTGGCCCGGTCTTAAAATGACACGTGGCTAGGCTTTGTCCTTCTTAGATTTTGCCATTTTATTATAATGGTAGATCTTATAAAAATGTTATAATTATTTTTTTTTTATTTCATATTTCATCTTTAGAATGAAAGTTTAAACTTAATCATTCCACTATATAAAAATAAAAGTATAAAGTTGCCCTTAGCGGGACTTGAAAGGAATAGTGTTGTCCTCGAAGGGACTGAAAGATAAATATGTCCTTATGAGGACTATTAAGGAAACGATCTTCAGCAAAAGGAGTTTCTTCTTCAAGTTATTTCTGAATGCTTTCTCCTTGGTTGCGCGTTTCATCCTAGTCGCGGTACGAAGCTCAGCATTTCAAGGCTCCAGATGTGGAGAATTCTTATTACAGCTTCTTCGCTTGGCGACGTATCAAAAAAATTTGGAAGCAAAAATTTCTAGATTAGGATTGAGAACATTCCTAAGTTAAGTCTAGACTCAGAAGGTCATGGAATGTGTTATTGTGTCATTGAGATTAAACATGAAAGACTAGTGTTTAATTCACTCAATGTTGGCTCTGATACCAACCTGTTACACCCTGACTTTCCACGTGTCACCGGTGGGCCCGGTGGGGAGTATCGTGACGTGGTTGGCAACACAATAGTCAAACAACACAATATATAAATGCACAGCGGAAGCAAAAGATAAATATATTACCATCCGAATATAAAGTAATATCCAGTATTACAACGGAAAGTAAAGGATCCACAGGCGGATCTTAAAAACATAAATTCTATTCAACAGACTTTAGACGCCTAGAACTTGCAAGATTCCTTATTAACATCCTGAGCAGCTTCCAGCCTATTACGTACTTGTACCTATCACTTAGACTTTTGAAAATACGTCAGTTTTCACTGGTAAATACACTCAACCGACTCATTTGAAAAGAGTTTAAGAAAATTGGTTTAGATGCACCAGACCCTATCCCCTGGGATAGAGGTAAGGCTTGCCTACATCCTACCCTCCCCAGACCCTACCAATAGCTCGCTATAGGTGGGATTATACTGGGTATGGTTGTTGGTTGGTTTAGATGCACCAGGCACAAAATATTTTGACACTTTGATTAAAATGCACAAGGCAAAATTAATCTTTTATGCTTTGGGACAAACTATATCTCATGTTATCAGTTTTACATAACTTGCTCTACATACGGGGCCCGGATCTATGCCGGTTCATGATTAACCGACACACCACTATTCCCTTATTGGGAATCCCTTATTGGGCATAAATAATTAATTAGCATATAGCATCTGTCAGGTGTATGCCTACACCCCGTGCTTAAGTCGTGGCCATTGCAATGTAATGAGTCAAGGATATCCAGGACACGGTCGCATTAATCCCCAATGTTTCAGTCAAGCAATACGAATTAAAACAGGTTATTTGGATTTCCCGACTTATTGGTCTTTGAATCCCATACCTGACCATGCGGTATTTAGATTACCGTATCCCAAGCCCGTAATAGGGAAAATAAGTTAAGAGTATTTACCTGAGCTAGCTCCTGTCTTAAATAGCAAGAATTATAATAACTCAGCCGTATTCACTTAAGTAAGCGTAGGTACAATTTACCGGAAGGCTCTAGTCTGGAATGATGGTATAAATAACCAATTAGAATGCTAACGGGTCTTTAATTAAGCCTAAGCTTAGACCGGTTAGTCTTTACCGAAAGATACGGTTCAAAGGCATGATTAAGCGAAGACCAGATAGAATGTGATTTAGACCTGACAAGTTCGGAGACTTTCTTAATATGGGTATTTCATACACATTCTGGATTTAGAGATAAAACCGATAAGGTTTGACCCGTTTAGGCTAATTTATGTAAACTAGTTACATAAACCGAACCGAACGCGTAATAAGCGTAACGGGTATACATATGAGCCATTTACAGGTTTCCTAAGTTAATATGCTTCAAATATGTTGTGACATCAGTAAGATATCTTTTATTATGCCCGAAACGAATTTAAACACAAACTATGCCCCGTAGGGGTAGTTTGGTCGTTTAAAAGGTTATAAAAGAGTTTAAGTATTAACCTGAGTTACAGGTCTGATATAATCAGCAAAAATACTTAGTTTACTGATTTATAACAGTAGGGTAAAGTATATATGTGAAATATATCATTATAACCAAACTATGCCCCGTAGGGGTATTTTGGTAATTTCTCATAAGCCGAAAAGCTCAAAACTGAAGTCTGAGTTTAACAACCTTTGCTTACTGTTAAAATATTATAATTTGCCTCAAATATCAGTAGGTATCAACCTTTGTATGTTTAAAATAGTTTTAGTACATACTATGCGTTAAAAACGCTTAAAAAGGCGATTAGAGGCCATTTCCGGGTTTGATACATAAATATGATATTTTTACTATTCTATAAGGCTTAAAATAATTTATTTATCATTTAAGATCAGTAGCAAAAGGTTTGGAGTCGTTTGGATATGTAAAACTCATTTTATGGCCCGTAAGGGTAAAACCGACAATTACCGGATTAAGCCTACGACTATAAGTTATGCTCAGCCTAAAATTTATTAAAAATCTTTAAAAATCCAAAAATAATATATTACATCAGTGGGTAAAATATTTGATATCAAAAAGTAGGCTTAACTAGGCTATACGCTAATTACGCCGTTTTATTAACATAAAGCTTTAATTTTACGCTAACGAGCATAACTCTTATTCCACACCTCAAACTGATGTCAAACTTTGCATATAAGTCTATATATCAGTAATTAAGGTTTCTACTCTTTTACATTTTCAAAAATCACGTTTTAAGGTGAAAAGGGCATAATGGTCAACATATGAGCAATTAACGGAATCATGCGTATTAATCGGTTAACTAATGAACCATAGTGTATAATCACAGAGGATTATACTAGCATGTAACCTGGTCCAAATGAAGCTCTTAGGTATTTCTAAATCATACCAAAACGGGTCAGAACTGAAAGTCAAAGTAAAAGTCAAACTATGCGACTTTCGGTTCCGAACCGGGTCTAAAAAGGAAATTGTCGGGTTGAACATGTTTAGACATGTTCTTACACTATTTACTAAGTTATAACGATGATCCAACAGGTTGTATATGTTCTACATTGCTAATCATGCATAAATTGTAAATTTAACATTTTGTTGACTTTTTATTAACACGTTTGACCCGACATTTGACCTAGTTAGAGTGGGAATCAGGGGGAACCCTTTTAAGGTTTTATTACCCACATAATTACCAACTTATAACTACTTTTGATTCGACTAATCACTGGACCATTAGTGATAAATCTTAAAGTCAACCGTTAATTACGACGGTTTGACTTTTAAGCTAAAACTAGGCTAAAACTTAATTAAGAAAGATTTAGCAAACTTACCAAGGTCCTATGCACGAAATGTGATCACTTGAGAGCAGACTTGAGCTCCAGGAATGATCAGATTGTAAGAATGAAGTGTGAGGAAACTTGTTGCAACTAATGGCCTTATATAGTGGTTTAATCACCACAAGAAGTTGACAAGCAAGTCTAGTAGTGACCACAACTTATTAACATGTGTCCCTAATGCTTAGGGGTTGGTTAGGGGTCGCCCATGAAGTGAAACAAGTGATTAAAGTTGGTTCCAAGGCTGAACAGCCACAAAAAACGATTTTCTGTATCTGACGTCCTGACGCGGCCCGCGTAAGGTTATGTTAACCTTTACGCGGCCCGCCTCAGTCTGTTAATCAGAATTTTCATTTTTTTATTTTCCGCATAAGTGTCTCTTGGCTCTTCGAAAGGTCAACTAAGCTTATTTCTTGCATTTTGACCCCTTCTTATTTACCTACAAGGGCTTTAGGACTAATACCCACTTTGCTAAGTCCCTGGACACTTCCGGTTAACCCGAAAAAGTCATAACTTTCAACGTTAACGCTTTACCCCCTTGTAAACGAATTTGATCATAACTTTCTCATACGATAACGAAACTTTATGAAATTTATAACGTGCATTCTAGTGAGCATACTTAACAGTTACAAAGCTTCGGGTTTGTCAAAAGGTCACTCAGAGGTATAACTTAAACATGTTGACACATTTAACCCCTGTAGTTTGTAATCTCTCACTTTTAGCTTCGTATGATCCATGATTTATTCGTTTGATGGTATAAACATTATGTAGGGTTAATGTACAATATATTTATTCACTGTTGACATTTAGAACTCGTATTTTTCATATACTTTTCAAGTTTGTCAACTTTAGTCCTTTCAGATCATTCTTTCACACGTTCATACTTATGACACGTGTCGATACATTATAGGACGTGAATTTTCGAGGTGTTACAATTATACTATGACATACGAAATTTGGGGTGTTACATCAACTCGTAGTACTCAGTCTCAAGCTTGTGAATGTCATCTCTGTGACAGTATTCTTCCTTGATCAGATTTTTGAAGTCATTCCAAGCAGTAGCATTGGCATCCGCCAATCCAAGTATCTGAACCTGCGCATTCCACCAAGAAAGCGCGTTTCCCTCCAAGGTGCTAGTAACAAACTTCACCCAGCTAGTAGCAGAACATTCGCACACAGCGAACACAGATTCGACCTTCTCGATCCAGTGTAGAAGGCTTATGGCTCCTTCAGTGCCATTGAAGGGGAGAGGTTTACAGTCCATAAACATTTTGAAAGTGCAAACTCGAGGTTGAGTAGGTGCAGGTTTGCCTGTCGCGTAAAACGAAGCGAACTGATTAAGAACGATAAGAAGATACGAGAGTAGTATCTAAACATCCTAGAACGACGAGTTTACCTCCGGGATGGGCTGCCAAAACCTCAGCCACGACGTTTATCAGGTTGGTCAGCTAATCCTGAGTCATGTTAATGTTGCCTCTTCCACGTCCGCTCATTGTCTTCATATCCAGAAAACACAGTATGAGTTTGACATCGTAGTGTCTAAGAATAATAGAAGGAGGTTTGACCATTGCACACACAAGTACGTATTATATATATATATATATATAGCTGACGTTTCATATACTAAGTATACTAGTACGTACATCATCAAACGTGCACCAAATAAGCAATAAGTAAACACATGCCCGAGCTACGAAGTCTAGAATGTTGAGCCTTGCACTTGGAGTGTAGTGTCGTTGCGAGTTGCTTGGTACAAAATGGGTTATAGTCTGGTTTTTCTCAAAAAGACTTTTCTTTCTAAAACCGAGTTCACTATAACCAATGGCTCTGATACCAATCTGTCACACCCTCAATTTCTCATGCGGAGTACTACCGTGAGGCGTGTGACTAACCAGGATCAAGCCACCAATCATATTGAACAATAAGATAAATGAAACAGTTTTCAACACAAACAATACGATCAGTAACTAATGACGAGTTCATGAGTTGTCTAGTTTTAGTTCCAAAAACTTGTGTTTCTTAAATTACTCATTTATACCATGCCATTGGAAGCTACCCCATAAATACAAGCTACTAGACTCCACAATAATACCGCAACTTTCGCACTTAAGTTGTTGGTGCCCCATTTGTCAATGTCTATCATCATTGAAGCTTGCCGAGGACTATTAGTTCACGCCCGCCCACTCAAGGCATGGTGTGAGGTTAGTGAGACCTAAATAGCGCTATTTAAATATTACCCCGTTCGCCCGGCCCGGGGACTAATCGGTACGGTAATGTAGGGACTTTGTGATAGAATTCCGTTTAGTAGGCTAGTTCATGAAATATAAATAGCATTTAACTTGAGCATCCCACACATGGGGAAAGTGTTGTCCGTTCCGATCCTAACCACTGGGAATACATGCTTTAGTAAAGTGTGTGAACTCACCTTGGTTTGCTAGGCAGATAGTTTATGATGTGCGTGAAGTGTGTTATGGTTTTAATGTTTATTTTAAGCCATTTTACACTTTCTTTAGCCAAGTTTTAAATTTATAAAACACGATATTTACTAACACTAAACACACATATGGGCAAGTGCACCCATCGTGAGCGTAGTATAGTGTTGGTAAGATACCGAGGTCGTCCAAGGACACAAGAGCTTTTAGTATCGGTTTATCCTCAACGTCTAATCAAATCAAAAGTTTAGAAAAATGTTTTAAACTAAGAAAATAAAAACTAACTAAAATGCTGAAAATTAAAAATAAAAGTAAAAACAGATAGACAAGATGAATCACTTGGATCCGACTCGTGTTTAGTGTAACCTTTGATTATTTCCGCACTTTTGCACTATTTAAGAGATTATCTTAGTTATTGTAGTAGGCCCCTCTTTTGGAGGTGACGTTACCCTCAACCCAGTAGTTTGAGTCAGCAAGGATACAATACTAAAGGGTCGGATTATTGAAAGATAATTAATTAAGTTATTAATGCATAATGTGGTAGGCCCCTCTTTTGAAGGCGACGTTACCCTCGGCTAAGTAGTCTGAGTCAGCAGGGATACAGTCCTAAGTAACCGGGTTAAAGTTTTAATAGTAGTTTAACTTATGAGGGGATCAAAGAGTTTGAACCCCCGCCATCCAATACCGTTAAGTATTGAAGGAGGTCCTACTAAATTTGACCCAGGTCCTTTGCAGGATCTATACACTGAACAATGGCAAGACTCTTACCAAACCGTTCCCTTAACCCCCGACCAGGTAGCCAACATACCTCCATATAGACCGTGGAGATATGAATGGTGAAAATCTTTTATTTTATATAGACAGTAAAATAATGCCAAGACACCACGGACAAACGATAAGGAAGAATCACCTTCAACATAAGAAACTAGTTATTAAAGTCATTAGTACATAACCAATTAAAAAGTGCGAAAAGATTAAAAATAAAAAGTATTACACTAGACACTTTGTCTTCACCAAGTGATGTAAGAGACTTAGGCAAACATGGCCTTGATTATCAAGAACTCTTACGATCAATCTTGGATCCCGAGACGACTCACACACTCTATGATGGACAATGGATGATGGTGGTGGATGATGGTGTTATTGTGGTGGTGGGTGGTGGGTGAAGTGTGAGAGAGGTGGTGTGCCAAGGGATGGTTTGAGCTTGAGCCAAGCACTCCTATTTATAGGCTGAACAGAAGCTCGGGCATGGCCCCGTGTCCACATCCTTCTCTGTCTTCATTAATTGCTCTTGTCTTTATTTGTTGACCACGGCCCCGTGTCCGCTGGGCACGACCCCGTGTGCAGAAGCATATCTGTACTATCAAGATTTTCCTGGATTCTGCGAATCTTATAGTTGACCACGGCCCCGTGTCCGCTGAGCACGGCCCCGTGGTGGGCGATGGAAGCTTCTGCAACTTTGTCTTTTATGCTGACACTTGGGCACGCCCCCGTGCTCACTGAGCACGGGGCGTGTTCAGCCTTCTGTTCTTTTGTTTTGCTTGGGAAGATGCTTTCGGGGAGGTCGGGCATGCCACGTTTGTTCCTTTTCTTGTATTTATGTTAGATTTAGCTGCCTTTTTGCTTCTTTTGTTAATTTGAGCTCATTTAATCCTGAAAATACAAAAGAAAGACAAAAACACACTTTTTCCAACATTAGTACTAAAAAAGGGTTAGTTTTATGCCACAATTGATGTAATTTATATGTTGCATTTTGCACACATCAAATACCCCC